>OX451739.1:74539115-75130510 GCA_948472305.1 Vicia faba
ACCCACTCACATTTTGAAAAGCAAACATTTTGAAAACATAAGAGCAAGTATCTAAGAGCCCATGGATAACCATGGATAGAAAGGGTGCTAACACCTTCCCTTTCTATAAATCTACCTCCCGAACCGAGAAACAATCTCATAAGGAATTTTGCTGTGCTTTTGTCCTGTCCATGTTGGAGAAAATAAAAGAAGGTGGCGACTCTTGCTTCCGCGACATTTCCCGAACCAGCGTTAAACAGTCAGTTCTAAATCCACCGATCACAGAACTGGCGACTCTGCTGGGGATAACTTTAAAGTGAGGTGTACCTTAGGATAGCTCATACTTGTGTTTTCAATTGCTTTGTTTTGTTTTCTTTATTATTATGGGCACTGTCTTGGGAGTTCTATAGATCCTAACCCGGATCTGGGGGATACCTTCTTAGAAAGTAGCAACAAGACTATGAGGGAACTGTGTGGGGTATACCGACACGGTTGAAGCAGTCTGCTACGTTGATGTGGCACTTTGGTGAGTACCTGTAACCCTTGAGTCAAGTCAAGGAGAGTACGGGGCCGCCGCGTGGTGTCGTGTAGCATCAACTGACCTTAGGAACCTTAATTGAACCATCTTGTCCACTTTAGGGTAGTGAGATAACTGACTTTGGTGCAGTCTGAAGTTGGTTGATACTCGATACTACACTCAGTTGAGGGTTGTTTTCTTGGAATATTTCGATCGCCAGTTCAGTGGCTAAATCGAAACGATGAACACAGAAAACAATCCAATGATATTGAGATCCTTAGAACCCGGTTACTTTTGATAGGACAGGTTTTGAGCCCACCAACTTCAATAGGGTAATACCTAGACCCAATGCTGGCCTAAACTCTAAGGGCTGTGTTGTGACTTGTGTGCCTTACCATGTTTGCTTTTTGTGGATATTTGTGGTGTGTTTTTATCATAGCATCATAACATCATACAGCATCATATGCATCCACTAACCACTTCAGGGGTTCAAATCTTCATCTTTGTTTTTGTTTTGTAGGACATGGAAACTATCCGCAGAAAGACAATTCAGATCAACCTTGTAAGGGTCCCTCCTCAGCTTAAGGAACTTACATCCAGGATTCCCGAGAGCTCTTCTTTCAGTTAGAGGCATGGAAGACTCATCAGTTTGGTCAACACCAACATTGAGGAAGATATGATAAAGGTCCTCTTCCAGTTCTTTGACCCTCTGCATCACTGCTTTACTTTCCTGGATTATCAACTGGTGCCCACCTTGGAAGAGTTCTCCCGGCTTTTGAAGATCCATATCCTCAGTCACCTACCCTACAACGGTACGGAAAGGGAGCCAAAACTTGAAGAGATTGCTAAAGCATTACGCCTACAACCATCTGACATCAAGGGACATTTGGAAGTTAGAAGTGGTATCGAAGGGTTCTTGGCCAGGTTCCTGTTTGAGAAGGCCCAAGAATGTTGGAATTCCCTTGACCTACAAGCCTTTGAAGAAGTTGTGGCTCTCCTGGTCTATGGGTTGGTGTTGTTCCCGAATCCCGATCAGCTTATAGATATCAATGCTGTCAAGATCTTCATGTCCAAGAATCCTATACCTACGTTGCTTGGGGACATCCTTCACTCATGTTACACTCGAACCATGAGAAAAAGAGGTGTTCTTATGTGTTGCACTCCTCTTCTGGGAAGGTGGTTTATTTCGCACCTTCCACAATCAGTTTTGAAGAATGAGTGGGGTTTGAGATGGTCACAACGATTGATGACTCTTACGCATGCTGATATACATTGGTGTTCTCGGTCCAGAGAAGACGTCAATATCATTGATCGTTGCAGGGAGTTTCCTAATGTTCCTTTACTTGGAATCAGAGGAGGTATTACTTACAACCCGTGTCTGGCTTTGAGACAGTTTGGTTATGCTCGGAGGGACGGCCCTCATGACATGGTAATTCCTGACATAGTTTTTGACTTCGACAACGATGCACAAGGACTTCGCCAGAGATTTATCAGAGCTTGGAGGATGCCCAACAGGGTAGATAGCAAGACACTGGGGCACAGGAACTCCATCCCGTTGGAGCCTTATCTCAAGTGGGTACGAGCCCGCTCCCAGAAGTTAGTGATGCCATATCCTCATGTTCTCCCTATGATCAAAGAGCCAGTGTTGGAAGGAGAGGTGCCCTACACCATTCAACATCCTGACATGCCTACATCCTGGGAAGAAATGCAGAAGAGCTGGATCCAGGTTAAAGAAGAACAGAATTCTCTTGAGTCCAGTCTACATGCTAGTGAGAAGAAGGTCTTGGAGCTCACTCGCTTACTACACGAGGAAAAGACTCTCAACACTTACATAGCTCCAAAGAGGATGCGCAATGTCTTTTGGGATTAATTTACTTTGTAATGTTTTGCCCATGAGGCCTTGATGTACTGAAAAATTATTTCTTAATGATAACGTGTGTTCCTTTTTGTCTACAACAAATTTGAACTTTCGAACCCTTGAATGCATTGCATAAACAGCATATCATGCATCATGTGCATAGCAGGTACTCTTTTTTTACAGGTGGTTTAATCTTCTTCGCTGTTTATTTCAGCTCGCCATCATGAATCCTGAATCATCTACCGAGCAATCCATCAAGGCCCTCCAGGCCCAAAACGCCCAGTTCCAAGAGCTGATCATGAGTTTGGCCCAAGGTCAGGAGGAATTGAAGGCTCTGCTGGTCAAGAAGAAGAAGAAGAAGAGAATTGTACTATTCAACACTGGCCGGAGGTTTGGTAACACACTGCAGAATGAGGTTGATCAAGCTGGTTCTTCTGTAGGGAAAGGCAGTCCCCAAGGGGGAAGGGTTCCTAGTCCTGTGGTCTCGGACAACGAGACTGATTTCAATGAGGAGCAGTATCCTCTAGCTGAAGACAAATACAAGCAGTTAGAGGATCGCCTGAATGCCATGGAAATTCAACAAGTGCCTGGGTTGGATTTTGGGGACCTGGGTCTATCTTCTGGTGTGGTGATCCCACACAAGTTCAAAGCACCATCTTTCACAAAGTATGACGGGGCGTCCTGTCCTAAGCTACATCTCAGATCTTATGTGCGGAAGATCCATCCATATACTGTGGACAAGAACTTATGGATCCATTTCTTCCAGGAGAGTCTTTCAGGGACTCATCTCGAATGGTTCTATCAGCTGGATGGAACCAAGGTTCGTAACTGGGAGGATTTGGCTACTGCTTTTTATAAGCAGTATCAGTATAATTCCGACCTCGCTCCTAAACGTACCCAACTCCGGGGTATGTCGCTAGGATCGGGAGAAGGTTTTAAAGAGTATGCGCAGAAGTGGAGGGACCTGGCTAGCAGGGTGCAGTCGCCGTTAACCGACCGTGAACTAGTGGACATGTTCTTAGGGACCCTATCCGGGCCGTTCTTCAACCATCTCATCGGTAATTCATCTGCAGGGTTTACAGACCTCATTCTGACTGGGGAAAGGATAGAGGCTGGTTTGAAATCAGGGAAGATACAGAAAGGTGCGTCCTCAAGTTCTGAGAAGAAGCCTTTCAAAAAGGAGGCCAGTGCTGTGTATGGGCCTAGAAGGCAAAATAAACCAGAACGCCGCCAAGCTGTCAACGCGGTGGTAATTGCAAAGTCTGCTGCCGCTCCTCGGCAACCTAACCAACCAAGGGGTGAGAGACCCAGAAGAGAATATACTCGGCTTAGTATGACCTTGTCACAGATCTTGCCGCAACTGCTATCGACCAACTTGGTAACCGTCTGAGAAGCTCCGAAGGTGGTAAACACAACCTCTCCGAAGTATAATCCAAACGCCCGCTGTGCTTATCACTCTGATAGCCCGGGGCATTCTACTGATGATTGCTGGGCCCTAAGAAATAAAGTTCAAGACCTTATCGACGCCAAGGAAATACAGTTTGAGGCGCCCGAGAGGCCCAACGTTGTGATTGCTCCTATGCCCCAGCATGGAGTAAATGCTATTGAGGAAGACCTGTATGTAGTTTCTGTGGACGATGTTGCTACCCCTTTATTGACTGTCAAGAGGAACCTGTTGCTAGCCGGTTTATTTCCGGGTTGTAGTAAGGGTTGCCTGTTGTGTGTCGTTTCCCCTGCTAGTTGCCCGCTGCTGAAGTCAGGCGTCCAAAGCCTGATGGATAGCAAAGAAATTTTGTTCCAGAAGACCGTTGTTCCTATTGTTCCTACTGAAAAGGTATCCGTTGTCACCATCTTCAACAATCCTACCAAGGCTCCCCCGAGGAAGCCAGCCAAAATCATGTCTGTTGCACCCATTATCATTACTGTTCCGGGTCCCCTCCCCTATAAATCTGAAAAGGCTGTCCCATGGCACTATGGGGCAGATGTGTATGTACTTGGAGTGAAGCAGGAGTTCAACACCAGTACCGGTATCAGTAACATCACTGGTCCCGCTAAAGTTACTCGCAGTGGCAGGCTCTTCTCGCTTGACATTGCGCCACCAGTTATCCGAAGACCTCTTATCATCACGCCTACAAGTGCGCCTGTTTCCCCTTCTGATCAAGTTTCTACCCCTGCTGCCGAGTCATCTGACACTCGAGGCAAAGGGATTGATGATGTGCCTGCCCGGATGGAGGCACCAAAGACTGTTTATGCTGAAGCGTCACAACAAGAGATGGAGGAAATCCTTAAGATCATCAAGAAGAGCGATTTCAACGTCGTTGAACAGCTGGGGCATACCCCCTCTAAAATCTATATGCTATCATTGCTGCTATGTTCAGAGGCCCATGCCAAGGCCCTGATTTCATTCCTGAAGATGGCCCATGTGCCACAAGAAACGTCTGCGGACCAATTTACTGACTGTGTGGCCAATTTGACCACTGACAATGGTTTGGGTTTCTCGGATGTTGATCTGACCGCTAAGGGAAAGAACCACAATGATGCCCTGTGTGATCGGTGGATCTGGAAATGACTGTTTAACGCTGGTTCGCGAAATGTCGCGGAAGCAAGAGTCGCCACCGTCTTTTATTTTCTCCAACATGGAAAGGACAAAAGCACAGAAAAATTCCTTATGAGATTGCTCTCGGTTCGGGAGGTAGATTTATAGAAAGGGAAGGTGTTAGCACCCTTTCTATCCATGGTTATCCATGGGCTCTTAGATACTTGCTCATTTGTGTTTTCAAAATGATGTTTGCTTTTCAATTGTGAGTGGGTTTGAAAAAGTTTCGTTTAAAGTTTCAGATCGACTCTTGTATCAGTCCTCAAGAGTGTTTGAAAAATTGTTTTTTGAAAGCTTTTTGAAAAGTGTCGGTGTGAAAAGAAGTTTTTGATTTGTTTTGAATTAGAGCAAGTATCTATGAGTCATCTACCTACCCTAAGGAATTAGGCTGTGTAAATGTCCTTGAGGTAGTGCCATCCCACCATTGAGAGGTAGGTAGCACCACCGTTGGAGGTGTTCGGGTCAATTCGTGTTTAGGGACAGTGTGGTCACCGAGCAACAGTAAGACACCTTAGAAGCTACCCTTATGTCATTGATCTTTTTATTCCGAGGCAACCGTTTCGAGGCAACTATTCTGAGGCAACTAGATCAATGGAACATAAGGACTCACTAAGACGTCCTATACTCGACGACCACGTTTCGAGGGGCAAGGCAACAGTGAGGCGTACCCTAGGAGTGGTGTGTGAATTGTGTGTCATTTTCAGTTATATTTTATCTTGTCATGCGTTGGGTGAGCTACGCTTTGATTTTATTTGGGCCATTCATTCTTTCATGCAATAGTTAGCAGTTAAGAGGTGCAGAAATTAAAATGCGGAAAATAAAAGTCCTACGCTATTACAAGGCGCGGGTCTATACATCGCCAAATTAACAAAGACCCGATTTTGAATAAAAGTGCGGAAAGTAAATGTCCTAATTACTATTACAAAGCTTTGGGGCAAATACATTATATTTAAAAAGGAAATAAAAAATAAACGTGCGAAAAGAAATTAGAATCGAGTGCGAGGGCGTTGGACCCTTTAAAGAAATTAAATTGAAATTAAGAGGCAATTAATTATTTAATAAGAAAAGAAATTGTTTTTTATGCTTTTTTTTTGTATTTATGAAAATAAAAGGAAATTAATTAAGATTAGAAATAAAACCCTAGTTCTAAATTGTTTTTAATTATTAAAGAAAATATTTAAGTTTAAACCTAAACTACTAATTGTTTAATTACAAGAGTATTTACAAAATAATTAATAATTAATAATGATAAAAAGGTTATTTATTAAGAAAAAGAATAAAAATACTAAAACCCTAATTTCTACATTTTTAGTTTATTTAAGAAAAAACATTAAAGTTGAAAACCTAAAATTAACTAATTTGATTATTAAAATTTATTTACAAAACTATTAATGAATTAAAAATTAAATAAACATATTTTATTTTTATGATTTCTGATTTTTTTGGTGTTATAAAAATTATTTTGTGAGTTAAATAAAAGCAATTAATCAAAATAACAATTAAAAGAATAACAGAAAAAAAAAAATAAAGAAAGAAAAGAATTAGAAGAATGAGCAAACCCTGGGGTGTCTGAACCCAATATGGAGTTTTTATTGAGCAATTTGGCCCACTTCAATCAGGCCTTTTTTTGACTTTCCTGGATCACGTACTTGTGGTTGACTGAGCGTGCATGATGGTCTGCAGGTTCTGGCCATTGGATTGATCTCTTGGACACTTGGCAGGCAAGCTGGCGAAGGCATATGGTACTCCTTTGAGTGTGAGCTATGCTGGAACATGCTAATGAGAAAAATATGAAATATATAAGGGGACCTGGGAATCGAACCCAGGTCCCAGTACCTGCATGACAAGTCATCTTCCACCAAGCCAAACGCGTTTATTTGTTAACTTAATGGACAATGATCAATATAATGGAAAAAGTGATATTATGCTGAACAAAAATAAAAACGCGCTAAATTCAAACTGCCCAGTCATGTGCCAACAACTCAGCATCTTCTTCATGGTTTCCTCGTTTTGCCTGAAAAATAAGAATAGATAGCGGGGGTTTTAAACCCCCACTAACCCTAAACCTGGAAAATAGCGATTAGCGTATGGTCAAAAAGAAAAAGGGCGCGATGGGTGGATTCCGTTCGTTGGGAGGTCCTGATTCCAATAGTATAGGTTTGAATGGCCAATTATTCCATATGAAACAAACCCCAAAATTGGAGCTCTGAAACCCTAAGCAACTTCCATGGTGGATTCGTGTACAGGGCTTAATAATTCAATTGGATGGTACCAATAGCTTCAGAGAGATCATGTTAGTATAAATCAATCATTAAAATGCATGGAAAATGTCTAGAAATCAAAACACGATTAAGAATAATTTTATGAAAAGTGAGACTTCAATCTACCAATTCCTTGAGTATGGAGGCGTGGTTTTGATTGAAAAAGCTTCCTGGATGTGTCAGGAGTGTATTGGAATGGTTTTTGATCTTTGAAACAAGCTCTAGCTATGAAAACAGTTTTGAGATTTTTTTTGAAAAAGTGCAAGTTTGTTCTTGAGGTTTCAGCGCCGCTTTTTTGTTCTTATGCCTAGGTTTCAATTGTGCATATATGTGTGAATGAATTAGGTCAGAAAAATCAAGCCCAAAGCCTTTGCATTGATGATTTTGATATTTTATTTTCCATGATCTTTTTCAATCCTTTTTGCCATGAAAACTTGCCTATTTTGGAAGATTTGGTCTCTTGATAAGGCACACGAAATATTGAGGTCATGATGGAAGGATTTGCTGCACCAAAAAGATTTGAAATCATTATTTAGTATTTTTCTCATATTTAATTTTAATTAAATGAATTAATAGGATTAAAAATTCAATTAATTAATTAAAAATAAGAAAATAACTCCCTTTTAGCTTAATGGGTCGTGCATAGCTTTTGGATAATGATTCAAGGAAGAAATTGAGGCCCATTAGCAATTTTGAGGCATTTGAAGCAAAGTTGACTTTTCAAAATTCCCAAAAATTTCCCAAATTCCACAAGGCATATCTTGCTCAATTTTTAAGCTTTGATCATGTTCTTGGACATTTTGGAAAGGTCTTGAAGTCCTCTAACCAATGCCTTTTGTCCCATGTCATTTTGATTTACCAATCTCAAATTATGGTCTTTGACTTAAAATGCCTTTTTGTTGACTTTTGAAAATGACCTATAATGTTAAGATTGATAACTCTTTGTGAGAGCATTTCTTGGACTTGAAGTGTGAAGATGAGTTGTAGGAAATGTCATTATATTCACAATGAGCTTTGGATAGAATTTTTCTGATAAACCATGTGGAAGTTATGCCTTGGTCAATTTGTCGTTGACTTTTTCAACTGTCCAGAAATAGAAACTTTTGCATCTTGAGACTTTTTGAGCCATGCCTTGAGAATCATGATCAAGAATTGATCAAATGATGTTTGTGGCTTCAAAATAAGATGTTGACCAAAAATTTGGACTTTTGACTGTCAAATGACCATTTTGCCCCTGCAGTTGACTGTGAAGCAATTAGGGTTTTTGACTGTGCAATTTTGTGCTGTGAGTCTTGAAACTTGGCATATGGATGCTTGACAATGTTTATAGGCATGTGGGACTTGTTTGGACCCTTGGAAACTTCAACTTCTTTGCCAGAACCAAAACCCTAATTTTTGATTGTTAGGAGGCCATTGGACTGTGCAACTCTTGGGAGATTTTGAAGCATGATCTTAGCAAACCTTGAAGAATATGGGAGGGAAAATTTTGGGGTACAACAGTTGCCCCTGTTCAATCTTCTTAAACCTGAGGATGTAGATTGGCTGGCGTGCCTTTCGTAATCCGAAGGTGGAAGATGATTGAACACTAGAGTGCCCAGAAATTTGCGCTCACATGTTAGAGTGTCAGTAGTATGATGATGGGAATGGGCTTATAGATGCCATTTGGAGACTGATGGATAGGAAGATGGGCTTATAGATTCCATGTTTAGAGGTGATGGATAGGTGGATGGGCTTATAGATGCCATGTTGAGAGGTGATGGATAGGTGGATGGGCTTATAGATGCCATCTGGGTGTCGATCGCGTAAGAGTTTCCTTAGCGAGAACTTGCGTACCTGAAAAAGAAAATGATTACCTGGCCTGTTACAGGAGTTGGTCTTCAAACTCTTTGTGTAGATGCGCCATGGCTGGATACAGGAATCAGATCTTTAAACTCTTCAGACGCACCCTCAGCAGGATGATGAATGGATCAGGGACGATTACCACCTCAACAGTAATGATAAGAGAACCTTGGGCGATTACTACCTCAACAGTAACGATGAGAGAACCTTGGGAGATTACTACCTCAACAGTAACGATGAGAGAACCTTGGGCGATTACTACCTCAACAGTAACGATGAGAGAACCTTGGGAGATTACTACCTCAACAGTAACGATGAGAGAACCTTGGGCGATTACTACCTCAACAGTAACGATGAGAGAACCTTGGGCGATTACTACCTCAACAGTAACGATGAGAGAACCTTGGTCGATTACTACCTCAACAGTAACGGTGAGAGAACCTTGGGTGTCTTCTACTGAGTCTTCATTAGGAAAATCTTTAGGAATCGATTTAACTAGACAAGAGAAGGCCTTTGACTGGATCGGCATCAGAAAAATCTTTAGGAGTCGATTTAACTGAACCAGGAAAGGTCTTGGAATCTTCAACTGAGTCTTCATCAGGAAAATCTTTAGGAATCGATTTAACTGGACCAGAGAAGGCCTTTGACTGGATCGGCATCAGAAAAATCTTTAGGAATCGATTTAACTGAACCAGGCAAGGTCTTGGAATAACTTTGACTGGATAAGAATCAGAAAAACCTTAGGGTCGATTTAACTGAACCAGACGAAAGTCTTGGAATATCTTTGACTGGATAAGAATCAGAAAAATCTTAGGGCCGATTTAACTGAACCAGACGAAAGTCTTGGAATATCTTTGACTGGATAAGAATCAGAAAAATCTTAGGGTCGATTTAACTAAACCAGAGAAGGTCTTGGATTAACTTTGACTGGATAAGAATCAGAAAAATCTTAGGGTCGATTTAACTGAACCAGAGAAGGTCTTGGGTTAACTTTGACTGGATAAGAATCAGAAAAACCTTAGAATCGATTTAACTGAACTAGACGAAAGTCTTGGAATATCTTCAACTGGAATAAGAATCAGGGAGATCTTAGCATCGATCTAACTGAACCAGAGAAGGTCTTGGATTAACTTTGACTGGATAAGAATCAGAAAAATATTAGGGTCGATTTAACTGAACCAGAGAAGGTCTTGGGTTAACTTTGACTGGATAAGAATCAGAAAAATCTTAGGGTCAATTTAACTGAACCAGAGAAGGTCTTGGGTTAACTTTGACTGGATAAGAATCAGAAAAACCATAGAATCGATTTAACTGAACTAGACGAAAGTCTTGGAATATCTTCAACTGGAATAAGAATCAGGGAGATCTTAGCATCGATATAACTGAACCAGAGAAGGTCTTGGATTAACTTTGACTGGATAAGAATCAGAAAAATCTTAGGGTCGATTTAACTGAACCATAGAAAGTCTTGGAACTTCTTTAACTGGAATACAAATCAGGGAGATCTTAGGGTCGATCTGACTAAACCAGAGAAGGTCTTGGATTAACTTTGACTGGATAAGAATCAGAAAAATCTTAGAATCGATTTAACTGAACCAGACTAAAGTCTTGGAATATCTTCAACTGGAATCATCAGGAAAATCTTTAGGAATCGATTTAACTGAACCATAGAAGGCCTTTGACTGGATCGGCATCAGAAAAATCTTTAGGAGTCGATTTAACTGAACCAGGCAAAGTCTTGGAATAGCTGAGAACTTAACTGGATCTTTCCTGAAATGTAAAAGTCAGTCGTATGTAATGCATGCCATGGATCAAGCAATGATGTTCTCAACATAAATGAGATTGTAAGATATGATGCGTTTATGCATGTATCATGATGTATGGCAATGTGATGTTTTTGAACGTATTTTCGTCTAGGAAAATATATCCTTGACGAATGCCGGGAGTTAAATCCTGGGCTGATGGTTGAAGAGAGTTCTTCGTTTCCGCTGGGGGTGAAGATTGCAAGAATGAACCGGTAGGAGAAGATGACTCCGTTGGGGAATAAACTTGATGAATGGATTACTCTGCAGGGAAAAAATTACTCTAGCGACCTTGCTGGGGAGCAATACTCTGTGGGAAGAGAGGTACTCTGTTGAGATGTTGATGATAACTCCGTTGGGGATACCGTTGTTATGTTGGAAGTGTTAATAGACTCCGCTGGGGATAAGAAGACTTTGCCGAGGACGGTCTTTCCGTGGCTTTTGGCTGAGGATAACCCAGTTATATCCTGGTAGGGAAATAACCTTTGAATAAAGTCGGGGGACGCGTTCGTGCTCTGTAGGGGATAAGCTTCCAGAATCTACTGGGGATGAGCTTCCTGCTGGGGAGATGGATTCAAACTTTCCTGGGGAAATCTTGAACTATGCTGGGCTCTCCTGGGGAAATTTTGAGATGTACTGGAAGTGACTCCACTGAATGTCTGGTAGACCGCCGGGGAACAATCTTAGATCAAGATTGTCGGGGATGCTTGTTAGGAATGTTTGTATATTGCGTTGAGGAATGTTGAGATCTGCTGGGGATACCCAACTTCCTTAAGGTTGATAATATAGCTTTGCTTTGGGAGAGTGCATTGACTTGCTAGCTCACTCTCTGGGGAATTAAGGTATATTGGTTATGTTCTTCGGCTGAACTTACCTTGGTACCTTAGTGAACAGAACAATTAGATCGCTTAGACCACTCATTATTGCCCCTGCTTCTAATGTTACCTGTAATTAATCCTTTGTTTCGTATGCAAACATTTATGAGTTAGCCATTAGTGTCAAATGCATATATCACAAATTGAACCTTGGACGTTCTTCGCAAAACAAAACAGAAAAAGGAAAAACAATTGGCAATTTGTCTGAAAAGTGAATTTATATTAATTTTTGAATTTGCCTGTAAATAGGCGTTTATGTACAAGAGGCTGACGTCCTAGTAGGAGAACGCCGCCGAATAAAAGAGTTTATACAATTTGTACAAAGGGAAAACAAAACAGCCATGTGAAAAGAATAATACCACTGGGTTCCAACTCTACTATCGCCTTTATATCTTCGAGCGTCTCATCACTTGATGACCTAGCTGAAGATGAAGTTGATTGATTGATGCCGTCTGAACTTGATGTTGATATCGGATTCTGGATGCAAGGTGATCCAATGAGACATAGTATTACGCTTCAATCCCTAACTTTTGCCTGGACCGCCCTTTCGGGTTTTCAGTCCACCGGGATACCCATTTTTGCCCAAGCCGCCTTTTCAGGTTTTCGACTTGCCGGGTGTACATATTTTTTCATTTCATCCCTCATTTTGCCCGAACCCTTTTGGTTCGCCGGGAAGCCCTAATTTTTGCCTAGGTATGTCAACCTAGCGGGTCTTTTATCATGCGTAGTATCTTTTTACTATGTCTGCATTGGCAGGGTGAGGAAGGTCGTCACCGTCCATGGTAGTTAGAATCATGGCTCCTCCTGAGAACACATGTTTAACCACAAATGGCCCTTCGTATGTGGGGGTCCATTTGCCCCTGGGATCACTCTGAGGAAGGATGATGCGCTTGATTACCAGATCCCCAACTTGATATTCTTGTGGTCTGACCTTTTTGTTAAATGCCCTGATCATCCGTTTTTGGTACGTCTGACCATGAAATAGCAGCAAGTCTCTTTTCGTCAATTAAGTTTAATTGATCAAGTCGTGTCTGGATCCAGTCATCTTCGCTCAGATCTGCATCCTTCATTATCCGGAGAGAGGGTATTTGCACTTCAATCGGCAAGACTGCCTCCATGCCGTAGACCAAGGAGAAAGGAGTTGCCCCGGTTGACGTCCTTGCTGAGGTACGGTACCCATGCAGAGCAAACGGTAGCATCTCGTGCCAATCTTTATAGGTCACTGTCATCTTCTGCACAATCTTCTTGATATTCTTATTCGCTGCTTCTACAGCCCCATTCATCTTCGGCCGGTAAGGAGAAGAGTTATGGTGCTGTATCTTGAATTGCTCGCAGAGCTCAGTGATCATCTTGTTGTTAAGATTGGTGCCGTTGTCTGTAATGATTCTCTCTGGGATGCCGTATCGACAGATCAGGTTATGCCGAATGAACCGTGCCACAACGTTCTTGGTTACAGTGGCGTAAGAAGCTGCTTCAACCCACTTCGTAAAGTAATCGATCGCTACCAGGATGAAGCGATGCCCATTGGATGCCGTAGGGTTAATCTCACCGATCATATCTATGCCCCACATTGCAAAAGGCCAAGGTGCAGTCAGGACGTTCAGAGGAACTGGAGGAACATGCACCTTATCTGCGTATATCTGGCACTTGTGACATGTCCGAGAATGTTGGTAACAGTCGGCTTCCATGGTGGACCAGAAATACCCTGCCTGAAGGATTTTCTTTGCCATAGTATGTCCACTGGAATGCGTTCCGAAGGTACCTTCGTGTAGCTCAGCCATGATCCTTTCTGCTTCAGTCTTATCCACACAACGCAGTAAGGTCGAATCATGGTTTCGCTTGTACAGAATGCCATTGCTGAGGAAGAACTTTGCTGCGAACCTTCTCAGAAACTTCTTGTCGTTGACAGATGCACCTTCAGGTTACTCTTGAGCTTCCAAGTACCTCTTCACCTCGTGGTACCAGGGTTTTTCAGTCACCACCTCAGCTTCAAGATCACAACAGTATGTCGGTTCGTCCAGTTTCCAGATAATGATCCGGGGAGCCTCATTGTCCCATTTAACTTTGAACATGGAAGACATCATAGCTAACGCGTCTGCCAACTGATTCTCCTCTCTTGGGAAATGTTCAAAAGTTATCTCTGTGAAATGGGGAATCAATGTCAACACACATTCTTTGTAAGGAATAAGGTTCGGATGTTTCGTATCCCACTCGCCTTTGATCTGATTGATCACGAGAGCGGAATCTCCGAAGACACTCAGAAACTTGATCCTTAAGTCAATCGTAGCTTGGAGACCCATGATGCATGCCTCATACTCCGCCATATTGTTGGTGCAGTTGAAACATAGCCGGGCAGTAAGTGGAGTATGAGTGCCTTGAGGGGATATGATTACAGCGCCGATACCGTTTCCCAAAGCGTTGGAGGCTCCTTCAAAGTGCATAGACCATCGGGATCCTTCCTCGGGTCCTTCATCCGGTCCAGGTACTTCACAATCAGTCACTATCATGATGCTCTCGTCCGGAAATTCAAAGTTCATTGACTGATAGTCGTCCACTGCCTGATGCGCCAAGTGGTCTACCAACACACTTCCTTTGATAGCCTTCTGAGTCGTGTACTGGATGTCGTATTCTGTCAAGATCATTTTCCATCTTGCTATTCTCCCAGACAGAGCAGGCTTTTCAAATATGTACTTTATAGGATCCATCTTTGAAATTAACAAGGTAGTGTGAGTCAGCATATACTGTCTCAGCCGGCGAGCAGCCCATACCAAAGCGCAGCAAGTTTTCTCAAGCAGTGAGTATCGGGTCTCACAGTCGGTAAACTTTTTTCTAAGGTAATAAATGGCGTTCTCTTTTCGGCCAGACTCGTCATGCTGCCCCAGCACACACCCCATTGAGTTGTCAAGTACTGTCAGGTATAATATCAGAGGTCTCCCTTCAACCGGTGGCATAAGAATGGGTGGTTCTTGGAGATACTCTTTGATTCTGTCAAAGGCGGCCTGACATTCATCATTCCAATGTACTACCTGATCTTTCTTCAGCAGCTTGAAGATTGGCTCACGGGTAGCAGTTAGGTGCGAGATGAACCGAGCAATGTAATTCAGATGTCCTAAAAAGCCTCTGACCTCTTTCTCCGTCTTGGGAACTGGCATCTCTTGAATGGCTTTAACCTTGGCAGGGTCCACTTGAATACCCTTGTCGCTCACGACGAAGCCTAGCAACTTTCCAGATCTTACCCCGAAGGTGCACTTGTTCGGGTTCAACCTCAGCTTGTATAGTTTCAAACGGTCAAACAGTTTCTGCAGATGGTCAAGGTGTTCCTCCTCGGTTTGGGACCTTGCAATCATGTCGTCGACATACACTTCTATCTCATGATGGATCATGTCATGAAATAAAGCAACCATGGCACGTTGGTATGTTGCCCCAGCATTTTTCAACCCGAATGGCATGACTTTGTAGCAGAAGGTGCCCCACTGAGTAACAAAGGTAGTCTTTTCCATGTCTTCAGGAGCCATCTTGATCTGATTATAACCTGAAAAGCCATCCATGAAAGAGAACACCTTGTGCTGAGCAGTATTGTCAACTAGAACGTCAATGTGAGGTAGGGGGAAGTCATCCTTGGGGCTAGCCCTGTTCAGATCCCTGTAGTCAACACACATTCGGACCTTACCATCTTTCTTTGGTATCGGCACCACATTAGCAACCCACTGAGGGTAAGAAGTCACTGCAAGAAACCCGGCATCAAACTGCTTCATAACCTCAGCTTTGATCTTCTCGGACATCTCTGGACGCATACGGCGGACCTTTTGCTTAACCGGAGGGCAGTCTTCCTTGGTAGGCAAATGATGGACCACAATGTCGGTATCCAACCCAGGCATGTCTTCGTAGGACCAGGCGAAGATCTCCACATAATCATGTAACATTTGAGTCAACCGTTGTTTTACGCTGAGCTCCAGGTTAGCGCCAATCTTGACTTCCTTTCGGTCTGCCTCAGTACCCAGATTTATCGTTTCCACCGGCTCTTCATGTGGTTGAATTTCCCTCTCTTCCTGGAGTAACAGTCTTGCAAGCTCGCCAGGCACTTCGCAATCATCTTCACCTTCGTCTTCGGCTAAGTTGATCGGATTTTCGAAGTCATAACTGGCAGTAGCAGAGTCGTTACCAGTGAGATCCAGAGTGGATTGAAACCTGTATGGGTGAGTGTGTGTAAATACAACTGTTTTGCAATATATAACGAAAGAAAGAAAGAAAGAAAAGGAGCGCAAGATTTGAAATGCGAGAAAACGTCCAAGATCTTTATTCATGATATATGGAAATGACAATTAATATGCCCTCACACATGAAACCAACGGTGCCTCGGGTAAGACACCGGGCCATAAAGTTTCAATTCATTGTTTATTACAAATAACAAAAACAAAGGAATTCATTACTGCGTAACAAAAGTAACAGGCGTATGATCTTTTGCGGTCCAATTGTTCAATCCACCGTCAGTCGTCGGGTAGATCCAGCTATCAAACTCTGATTCTTCCACTTCGTCTTTATCCCCAATAGCATTCACTCCTGGATTGGTGATGAGCACAGGAGGTCTTCCGATCCTGGCCTTGCGCACAGCCCTCTGAGCCTCTGCAGTAAAACCCAGTCCAAACTTGTCAGTTTTAGGAGTGAAATCAGGGAGCCTGCCCCAGTTAGCATGTTCACCTTTCTCGATTACAGCCCGGGCGTCCTTCAAGGAAGCCATCTTCAAAGGAAAGTCTTCAGTTACCGCTTCTGTTGCTGCCAGTGTTGGAGGTACCTCTTCAAAATGCTGAAAGGGGGTTTCAATAAACTCCCTGTCCATCTCGATATACCGGAAGGAATTCAGATGACTCACCATATATTCTTCCTCCCCCTGCACAGTGACAATCTTCCCTCTGACAGGGTACTTGAGCTTCTGGTGTAGGGTAGAGGTCACTGCCCCAGCTTTGTGAATCCAAGGTCGACCCAGCAAACAGGAATAAGATGGACGAATATCCATCACATAGAAAGTTGAGTCAAATACTTGAGAACCCACACGAATAGGAATGTCTACTTCTCCATGAACCATCCTCTTCGATCCGTCAAAGGCTCGAACAATGATGTTGCTAGGTTTCAACTCCAGGCCCTCACAATCCAATCGGTCTAAGGCCTTTTTGGGCAACACATTCAGGGAAGAACCGGTGTCCACCAACACGTGCGCAAGAGTAGTGCCCCTGCATTCTATAGAGACATGCAGGGCATCATTGTGGTTCTTTCCTTTGGCGGTAAGGTCAGCATCCGAGAAACCCAAACCATTGTCGGCTGTCAAATTGGCTACGCAATCAGTAAACTGATCTGCAGAGGTCTCTTGTGGCACATGGGCCGTCTTCAGAAATGAAATCAGGGCCTTAGCATGGGCCTCTGAGCACAGCAGTAATGAGAGCATAGAGATTTTGGAGGGTGTATGCCCCAGCTGTTCGAAGACATTGAAGTCGCTCTTTTTGATTATCTTAAGAATTTCCTCCATCTCTTGCTGGGAGGCTTCAACATTCACAGACTTTGGTGCCTCCATCCGGGCAGGCTCATCATCAATCCCTTTGCCCCGAGCATTAGATGACTCGACAGCAGGGGAAGCAACTTGATCGGAAGTGGAAACAGGCATACTTGCAGGCATAATTATGAGAGGTCTTCGAATAGCTGGTGGCGCAATGTCAAGCGAGAAGAGCCTGCCACTGCGAGTTACTTTAGCTGGACCGGTAATATTGCTGATGCTGGTACCGGTGTTGAACTCTTGCTTTATTCCAAGTACATATACATCTGCCCTATAGTGCCATGGGACAGCCTTATCAGATTCATAGGGGAGGGGCCCCGGAACAGTAATCACAATGGGTGCAACAGTCATGATTTTAACTGGCTTCCTCGGGGGAGCCTTGATTGGATTGTTGAAAATTGTAACGACGGATACTTCTTCCACAGGAACAAAAGGGACAGCAGTCTTCTTGAACAGAATCTCTTTGTTGTCCATCAGGCTTTGGATGCCTAACTTCAGCAACGGACAACCAGTAAGGGAAACAGCACACAAAAGGCAACCCTCGCTACAACCCGGAAATAAACCGGCTAGCAACAGGTTCCTCTTAACAGTCAACAGAGGAGTAGCTACATCATTCACAGAAACGGCATATGAATCTTCATCAACAGCATTTACTCCATGCTGGGGCATAGGAGCAGTCACAACATTTGGCCTCTCAGGCGCCTTAAATTGTATCTCCTTCGCATTAATAAGGTCCTGCACCTTATTCCTCAGGGCCCAGCAGTCATCAGTAGAATGCCCCGGGCTATCAGAGTGATAAGCACAGCGGGCATTTGGATTATACTTAGGAGAGGCAGTATTCACAACCTTCGGGGCCTCCCTGACAGTCACCAAGTTGGTTGATAGCAATTGCGGCAAGATTTGTGACAAGGTCATACTCAGCCGGGTAAATTCTCTTCTGGGTCTTTCACCCCTTGATTGATTGGTTTGCCGAGGAGCGGCAGCAGGTTTAGCAATCACCACCACGTTGACAGATTGACAGCGCTCTGGTTTATCTTGCCTTCTAGGCCCATACAGAGCACTGGCCTCCTTTTTAAAAGGTTTCTTCTCAGCACTTGAAGATGCACCTTTCTGAATCTTACCGGACTTCATGCCAGCCTCTATCCTTTCCCCAGTCAGAATGAGGTCAGTGAACCCTGCAGATGAATTACCGATAAGATGATTTAAGAATGGCCCGGAGAGGGTCCCCAAGAACATATCCACTAGCTCACGGTCTGTTAATGGTGGCTGCACCCTGCCAGCCAGATCCATCCACTTCTGCGCATACTCTTTAAAACCTTCGCCTGATCCTAGCGACATACCCTGGAGTTGGGTACGTGTAGGAGCAAGGTCGGCATTATATTGATACTGCTTGTAAAAAGCAGTAGCCAGCTCCTCCCAGTTACGAACCTTGGTTCCATCCAGCTGATAGAACCATTCAAGATGAGTCCCTGAAAGACTCTCCTGGAAGAAGTGGATCCACAAGTTCTTATCCACTGTATACGGCTGAATCTTCCGCACATAGGATCTGAGGTGTAGCTTAGGGCAAGACGCCCCGTCATACTTGGTGAAAGATGGTGCTTTAAACTTGTGCGGGATGACCACACCATAAGATAAACCCAAGTCTCTGAAATCCAACCCAGGCACTTGTTGAATCTCCATGGCGTTCAGACGGTCTTCCAATTGCTTGTATTTGTCTTCAGCCGGAGCATACTGCTCCTCATTGAAGTCAGTCTCGTTGTCAGAGACTACCGGACTAGGACCTCTTCCCCCCTGGGGACTGTCTTTGCCTACAGAAGAACCAGCTTCCTCATTCTGCAGTGTGTTACCAAATCTCCGGCCCGTGTTGAATAGAACGGTTCTCTTCTTCTTCTTCTCCTTCTTCAGGAGCAAAGCCTTCAGCTCTTCTTGACCTTGAGCCAAACCCATGATCAGCTCCTGAAATTGTGCGTTCTGCGCCTGAAGGGCCTTGATAGACAGCTCGGTAGATGATTCAGGGTTCATGATGCTGAAATAAACAGCGAAGAACAGTAAGCAACCTGAAAAGAAGAGTACCTGCTATGCACATGATGAATGATATGTGTTTATGCAATGCATTCAAGGGCTCGAAAATTCAAATTTGTTGTAGACAAAAAGGAACACACGTTATCATTAAGGAAATAATTGTTTGATACATCAAAGCCTCATGGGCAAACATTACAAAGCAGATCAATCCCAAAAGACACTACGCATCCTCTTCAGAGCAATGTAGGTGTTGAGATTCCTTTCCTCGTACAGTAGGCGGGTGAGCTCCAAGACCTTCTTTTCACTAGCATGTAGACTGGTCTCGAGAGAATTCCGTTCTTCCTTAAGCTGGATCCAGCTCTTCTGCATTTCTTCCCAAGATGTAGGCATGTCAGGATGTTGAATGGTGTAGGACACCTCTCCTTCCAATACTGGCTCTTTGATTACAGGGAGGACATGAGGATATGGCATCACTAACTTCTGGGAGCGGGCTCGTACCCACTTGAGATAAGGCTCCAACGGGATGGAATTCCTGTGCCCCAGTGTCTTGCTGTCTATCTTACTGGGCATCCTACAAGCTCTGATAAATGTCTGGCGAAGTCCTTGTGCATCGTTGTCGAAGTCAAAAACTATGTCAGGAATTAACATTTCATGAGGGCTGTCCCTCCGAGCGTAACCAAACTGTCTCCAAGCCAGACACGGGTTGTAAGTAATACCTCATCTGATTCCAAGTAAAGGAACATTAGGGTATTCCCCGCAACGATCAATGATAGTGACATCTTCTCTGGACCGAGAACACCAATGTATATCTGCATGTGTAAGAGTCATCAATCGTTATGACCATCTCAAACCCTGCTCGTTCTTCAAAACTGATTGCGGAAGGTGCGAAATAAACCACCTTCCCAGGAGAGGAGTGCAGCACATAAGAACACCTCTTTTTCTCATGGTTCGAGTGTAACATGAGTTAAGGATGTCCCCCAGCAACGTAGGTATAGGATTCCTGGACATAAAGATCTGGACAGCACTGATATCTATAAGCTGATCTGGATTAGGGAACAACACCAAACCATAGACAAGGAGGGCCACAACTTCTTCAAAAGCTTGTAGGTCAAGGGAGTTCCAACATTCTTGGGCTTTCTCAAACAGAAACCTGGCTAGGAACCCTTTGATACCACTTCTAACTTCCCAATGGCCCTTGAGGTCAGATGGTTGTAGGTGTAAGGCTTTAGCAATCTCTTCAAGCTTGGGTTCCTTTTCCGTACCGTTGTAGGGTAGCTGATCAAGGATAGGGATCTTCAGAAGCCGGGAGAACTCCTCTAATGTAGGAACCAGTTGATAATCCAGGAAAGTGAAACAGTGATGCAGAGGGTCAAAGAACTGGAACAGGACCTTTATCATATCTTCCTCAATGTTGGTGTTGACCAAGCTGATGAGTCTTCCATGTCTCTCACTGAATGAAGAGCTCTCGGGGATCCTGGATATAAGCTCCTTAAGCTGAGGAGGAATCCTTACAAGGCTGATCTGAATTGTCTTTCTGCGAACAGTTTCCATGTCCTACAAAACAAGAACAAAGATGAAGATTCGAACCCCTGAAATGGTTAGTCAATGCATATGATGCTGTATGATGTCATGATGCTATGATTAAACATACCACAAATATTTACAAAGGCAAACATGATAAGGCACACAAGTCACACAAGACAAGCCCTTAGGGTTTAGGCCAGCATGGGGTCTGGGTATTACCCTCTTGAAGTTGGTTGGTTAAGACCTGTCCTATCTGAAGTAACCGGGTTCTAAGGGTCCCAATATCACTGGATTGCTTTCATTGTTCATCGTTTCGATTTAGCCACTGAACTGGCGAACGAAATATTCCAGGAAAGCAACCCTCAATTGAGTGTAGTATCGAGTATCAACCAACCTCGGACTGCACCAAAGTCAGTTATCTTACTACCCTAAAGAGGCCAAGATAGTTCAATTAAGGTTCCTAAGGTCAGTTGATGCTTCACGACACCACGCGGAGGCCCCATACTCTCCTTGACTGAACTCAAGGGTTACCGGTACACACCAAAGTGCCACATCAATGTAGCAGACTGCTTCAACCATGTCGGTATACCCCGCACAGTTCCCTCACAGTCTTGTTGCTACTTTCTAAGAAGGTATCCCCTAGATCCGGGTTAGGATCTATAGATCTCCCAAGACAGTCCCACAATAATAAAGCAAACAAGTCAAAGCAATTGAAAACACAGTTATGAACTATCCTAAGGTACACCTCACTTTATAAGAGTCCCCAGCAGAGTCGCCAGTTCTGTGATCGGTGGATCTGGAACTGACTGTTTAACGCTGGTTCGCGAAATGTCGCGGAAGCAAGAGTCGCCACCGTCTTTTATTTTCTCCAACATGGAAAGGACAAAAGCACAGAAAAATTCCTTATGAGATTGCTCTCGGTTCGGGAGGTAGATTTATAGAAAGGGAAGGTGTTAGCACCCTTTCTATCCATGGTTATCCATGGGCTCTTAGATACTTGCTCATTTGTGTTTTCAAAATGATGTTTGCTTTTCAATTGTGAGTGGGTTTGAAAAAGTTTCGTTTAAAGTTTCAGATCGACTCTTGTATCAGTCCTCAAGAGTGTTTGAAAAATTGTTTTTTGAAAGCTTTTTGAAAAGTGTCGGTGTGAAAAGAAGTTTTTGATTTGTTTTGAATTAGAGCAAGTATCTATGAGTCATCTACCTACCCTAAGGAATTAGGCTGTGTAAATGTCCTTAAGGTAGTGCCATCCCACCATTGAGAGGTAGGTAGCACCACCGTTGGAGGTGTTCGGGTTAATTCGTGTTTAGGGACAGTGTGGTCACCGAGCAACAGTAAGACACCTTAGAAGATACCCTTATGCCATTGATCTTTTTATTCCGAGGCAACCGTTTCGAGGCAACTATTCTGAGGCAACTAGATCAATGGAACATAAGGACTCACTAAGACGTCCTATACTCGACGACCACGTTTCGAGGGGCAAGGCAACAGTGAGGCGTACCCTAGGAGTGGTGTGTGAATTGTGTGTCATTTTCAGTTATATTTTATCTTGTCATGCGTTGGGTGAGCTACGCTTTGATTTTATTTGGGCCATTCATTCTTTCATGCAATAGTTAGCAGTTAAGAGGTGCAGAAATTAAAATGCGGAAAATAAAAGTCCTACGCTATTACAAGGCGCGGGTCTATACATCGCCAAATTAACAAAGACCCGATTTTGAATAAAAGTGCGGAAAGTAAATGTCCTAATTACTATTACAAAGCTTTGGGGAAAATATATTATATTTAAAAAGGAAATAAAAAATAAACGTGCGAAAAGAAATTAGAATCGAGTGCGAGGGCGTTGGACCCTTTAAAGAAATTAAATTGAAATTAAGAGGCAATTAATTATTTAATAAGAAAAGAAATTGTTTTTTATGCTTTTTTTTTTGTATTTATGAAAATAAAAGGAAATTAATTAAGATTAGAAATAAAACCCTAGTTCTAAATTGTTTTTAATTATTAAAGAAAATATTTAAGTTTAAACCTAATTTACTAATTGTTTAATTACAAGAGTATTTACAAAATAATTAATAATTAATAATGATAAAAAGGTTATTTATTAAGAAAAAGAATAAAAATACTAAAATCCTAATTTCTACATTTTTAGTTTATTTAAGAAAAAACATTAAAGTTGAAAACCTAAAATTAACTAATTTGATTATTAAAATTTATTTACAAAACTATTAATGAATTAAAAATTAAATAAACATATTTTATTTTTATGATTTCTGATTTTTTTGGTGTTATAAAAATTATTTTGTGAGTTAAATAAAAGCAATTAATCAAAATAACAATTAAAAGAATAACAGAAAAAAATAAATAAAGAAAGAAAAGAATTAGAAGAATGAGCAAACCCTGGGGTGTCTGAACCCAATATGGAGGTTTTATTGAGCAATTTGGCCCACTTCAATCAGGCCTTTTTTTGACTTTCCTGGTTGACTGAGCGTGCATGATGTTCTGCAGGTTCTGGCCATTGGATTGATCTCTTGGACACTTGGCAGGCAAGCTGGCGAAGGCATATGGTACTCCTTTGAGTGTGAGCTACGCTGGAACATGCTAATGAGAAAAATATGAAATATATAAGGGGACCTGGGAATCGAACCCAGATCCTAGTACCTGCATGACAAGTCATCTTCCACCAAGCCAAACGCGTTTATTTGTTAACTTAATGGACAATGATCAATATAATGGAAAAAGTGATATTATGCTGAACAAAAATAAAAACGCGCTAAATTCAAACTGCCCAGTCATGTGCCAACAACTCAGCATCTTCTTCATGGTTTCCTCGTTTTGCCTGAAAAATAAGAATAGATAGCGGGGGTTTTAAACCCCCACTAACCCTAAACCTGGAAAATAGCGATTAGCGTATGGTCAAAAAGAAAAAGGGCGCGATGGGTGGATTCCGTTCGTTGGGAGGTCCTGATTCCAATAGTATATGTTTGAATGGCCAATTATTCCATATGAAAGAAACCCCAAAATTGGAGCTCTAAAACCCTAAGCAGCTTCCATGGTGGATTCGTGTACAGGGCTTAATAATTCAATTGGATGGTACCAATAGCTTCAGAGAGATCATGTTAGTATAAATCAATCATTAAAATGCATGGAAAATGTCTAGAAATCAAAACACGATTAAGAATAATTTTATGAAAAGTGAGACTTCAATCTACCAATTCCTTGAGTATGGAGGCGTGGTTTTGATTGAAAAAGCTTCCTGGATGTGTCAGGAGTGTATTGGAATGGTTTTTGATCTTTGAAACAAGCTCTAGCTATGAAAACAGTTTTGAGATTTTGTGAAAAAGTGCAAGTTTGTTCTTGAGGTTTCAGCGCCGCTTTTTTGTTCTTATGCCTAGGTTTCAATTGTGCATATATGTGTGAATGAATTAGGTCAGAAAAATCAAGCCCAAAGCATTTGCATTGATGATTTTGATATTTGATTTTCCATGATCTTTTTCAATCCTTTTTGCCATGAAAACTTGCCTATTTTGGAAGATTTGGTCTCTTGATAAGGCACACGAAATATTGAGGTCATGATGGAAGGATTTGCTGCACCAAAAAGATTTGAAATCATTATTTAGTATTTTTCTCATATTTAATTTTAATTAAATGAATTAATAGGATTAAAAATTCAATTAATTAATTAAAAATAAGAAAATAACTCCCTTTTAGCTTAATGGGTCGTGCATAGCTTTTGGATAATGATTCAAGGAAGAAATTGAGGCCCATTAGCAATTTTGAGGCATTTGAAGCAAAGTTGACTTTTCAAAATTCCCAAAAATTTCCCAACTTCCACAAGGCATATCTTGCTCAATTTTTAAGCTTTGATCATGTTCTTGGACATTTTGGAAAGGTATTGAAGTCCTCTAACCAATGACTTTGGTACCATGTCATTTTGATTTACCAATCTCAAATTATGGTCTTTGACTTAAAATGCCTTTTTGTTGACTTTTGAAAATGACCTATAATGTTGAGATTGATAACTCTTTGTGAGAGCATTTCTTGGACTTGAAGTGTGAAGATGAGTTGTAGGAAATGTCATTATATTCACAATGAGATTTGGATAGAATTTTTCTGATAAACCATGTGGAATTTATGCCTTGGTCAATTTGCAGTTGACTTTTTCAACTGTCCAGAAATAGAAACTTTTGCATCTTGAGACTTTTTGAGCCATGCCTTGAGAATCATGATCAAGAATTGATCAAATGATGTTTGTGGATTCAAAATAAGATGTTGACCAAAAATTTGGACTTTTGACTGTCAAATGACCATTTTGCCCCTGCAGTTGACTGTGAAGCAATTAGGGTTTTTGATTGTGCAATTTTGTGCTGTGAGTCTTGAAACTTGGCATATGGATGCTTGACAATGTTTATAGGCATGTGGGACTAGTTTGGACCCTTGGAAAGCAAGGATCGGAAGACCTCCCGTGTTCATCACCAACCCGGGAGTAAATGCTATTGAAGGCGATGCGGAGGAATCAGAGTTCGATAGTTGGATCTACCCGACGACCGACGGTGGACTGAACAATTGGACTGCAAAAGACTACATACCTGTTACTTTTGTTACGCAGTAATGAATTCCTTTGTTTTTTAATTTGTAACGAACAATAATTTAGAACTTTATGGCCCGGTGTCTTACCCGGGGCACCGTGGCTTCATTTGTGAGGGCTTATTACTTGTCATTTCCATATATCATGAATAAAGACATTGGACGTTTTTCGCATTTCAAATCTTGTGCTCCCTTTCTTTCTTTATATATTGCAAAACAGCTATATTTACACACACTCACTCATACAGGTTTCAATCCACTCTGGATCTCACTGGTAACGACTCTGCTACTTCCAGTTATGACTTCGAAAATCCGATCAACTTAGCCGAAGACGAAGGTGAAGATGATTGAGAAGTGCCTGGTGAGCTTGCAAGACTGTTACTCCAGGAAGAGAGGGCCATTCAGCCACATGAAGAGCCAGTGGAAACGGTAAATCTGGGTACTGAGACAGATAAAAAGGAAGTTAAGATTGATGCCAATCTAGAGCTCAGCGTGAAACAACGGTTGATTCAGATGTTGCATGATTACATGGAAATCTTTGCCTGGTCTTACGAAGACATGCCTGGGTTGGATACCGACATTGTGGTCCATCACTTGCCTACCAAGGAAGACTGCCCTCCGGTTAATCAAAAGGTCTGCCGTATGCGTCCAGAGATGTCCGAGAAGATCAAAGCTGAGGTTATGAAACAATTTGATGCCGGTTTTCTAGCAGTGACTTCTTACCCTCAATGGGTTTCCAACGTGGTTCCGGTACCGAAGAAAGATGGTAAGGTCCGAATGTGTGTTGATTACAGGGATTTGAATAGGGCGAGTCCTAAGGATGATTTCCCTCTGCCTCATATCGACGTCCTGGTTGACAACACCGCTCAGCATAAGGTTTTCTCCTTCATGGATGGTTTTTCAGGTTATAATCAGATCAAGATGGCTCCTGAAGATATGGAAAAGACTACCTTTGTTACTCAGTGGGGCACCTTCTGCTACAAGGTCATGCCTTTTGGACTGAAAAATGTTGGGGCAACCTACCAACGTGCCATGGTTGCTTTATTTCATGACATGATCCATCATGAGATTGAAGTATACGTCGATGATATGATTGCAAGGTCCCAAACTGAGGAGGAACACCTTGACCATTTACAGAAGCTGTTTGACCGTCTGAAGTTATACAAGCTGAGGTTGAACCTAAACAAGTGCACATTTGGGGTAAGATCTGGAAAGTTGCTAGGCTTCATCGTAAGTGACAAAGGTATTCAAGTGGACCCTGCCAAGGTTAAAGCCATACAAGAGATGCCAGTTCCCAAGACAGAGAAAGAAGTCATAGGCTTTCTAGGACGCCTGAACTATATTGCCCGATTCATCTCGCACCTAACTGCTACCTGTGAACCAATCTTCAAGCTGCTGAAGAAAGATCAGGTAGTACGTTGGAATGATGAATGTCAGGCCGCTTTCGACAGAATCAAAGAATATCTCCAAGAACCACCCATTCTTATGCCACCGGTTGAAGGGAGACCTCTAATACTATACTTGACAGTACTTGACAGCTCAATGGGGTGTGTCCTGGGGCAGCATGACGAGTCTGGCCGAAAAGAGCACGCCATTTATTACCTTAGCAAAAAGTTTACCGACTGTGAGACCCGATACTCACTGCTCGAGAAAACTTGCTGCGCTTTGGTATGGGCTGCTCGTCGGCTGAGACAGTATATGCTGACTCACACTACTCTGTTGATTTCAAAGATGGATCCGATCAAGTATATCTTCGAAAAGCCCGCCTTGTCCAGAAGAATAGCAAGATGGCAAATGATCTTGACAGAATACGACATCCAGTACACAACTCAGAAAGCCATCAAAGGAAGTGTATTGGCAGACCATTTGGCACACCAGGCAGTGGATGACTACCAGTCAATGAACTTTGAGTTTCCAGATGAGAGCATCATGGTAGTGACTGATTGCGAAGTACCTGGACCGGATGAAGGACCTGAGGAAGGATCCCGATGGTCTATGCACTTTGACGGAGCCTCCAATGCTTTGGGTAACGGTATCGGCGCTGTGATCGTATCCCCTCAAGGAACTCATACTCCACTTACCGCCCGGCTATGTTTCAACTGCACCAACAACATGGCAGAGTATGAGGCATGCATCATGGGTCTTCAAGCTGCGATTGACTTAAGGATCAAGTTTCTGAGTGTCTTCGGAGATTCCGCTCTCGTGATCAATCAGATCAAAGGCGAGTGGGATACGAAACACCCAAACCTTATTCCTTACAAAGAATGTGTGTTGACATCGATCCCCCATTTCACAGAGATAACTTTTGAACACTTCCCAAGAGAGGAGAATCAGTTGGCGGACGCGCTGGCTACGATGTCTTCTATGTTCAAAGTTAAATGGGACAATGAGGCTCCCCGTATCATTATCTGCAAACTGAATGAACCTGCATATTGCTGCAACCTTGAGGCTGAAGAGGTAACTGAGAAACCCTGGTATCATGAGGTGAAGAGGTATCTGGAAGCCCAAGAATACCCTGAAGGTGCATCTGTCAACGACAAGAAGTTTCTGAGAAGGTTCGCTGCAAAGTTCTTCCTCAGCAATGGCATTCTATACAAGCAAAACCATGATTCAACCTTACTGCGTTGTGTGGATAAGACTGAAGCAGAAAAGATCATGGCAGAACTACATGAAGGTACCTTTGGAACGCATTCCAGGGGACACACCATGGCAAAGAAAATCCTTCGGGCAGGATATTTCTGGTCCACGATGGAAGCCGACTGTTACCAACATTCTCGGACATGCCATAAGTGCCAGATTTATGCAGATAAGGTGCACGTTCCTCCAGTCCCTCTGAATGTCTTGACTGCACCTTGGCCTTTTGCAATGTGGGGCATTGATATGATCGGTGAGATTAAACCTACGGCATCTAACGGGCATCGCTTCATCCTGGTAGCGATTGATTACTTTACGAAATGGGTTGAAGCAGCTTCCTATGCTACTGTAACCAAGAATGTCGTGGCACGGTTCATTCGGCATAACCTGATCTGTCGATACGGCGTCCCGGAAAGGATCATTACGGACAACGGTACCAATCTTAACAACAAGATGATCACTGAGCTCTGCGAGCAATTCAAGATACAGCACCACAACTCTTCTCCCTACCGGCCGAAAATGAACGGGGTTGTAGAAGCAGCGAATAAGAATATCAAAAAGATTGTGCAAAAGATGACAGTGACCTACAAAGATTGGCACGAGATGTTATCATTTTCTCTTCATGGGTACCGTACCTCAGCAAGGACGTCAACAGGGGCAACTCCCTTTTCTTTGGTCTACGGCATGGAGGCAGTCTTGCCGATTGAAGTCCAGATACCCTCTCTCCGGATAATGAAGGATGCAGGCTTGAGCGAAGATGACTGGATCCAGACTCGACTTGATCAGTTAAATCTAATAGACGAAAAGAGACTCACTGCTATTTGTCATGGTCAAACGTATCAAAAACGGATGATCAGGGCATTTAACAAGAAAGTCAGACCACAAGAGTATCAAGTTGGGGACCTGGTAATCAAACGCATCATTCTTCCTCAAAGTGATCCCAGGGGCAAATGGACCCCTACATACGAAGGGCCATTTGTGGTTAAACATGTCTTCTCAGGAGGAGCCATGATTCTAACCACCATGGATGGTGACGACCTTCCTCACCCCGCCAACGCAGACCTATTAAAAAGATACTACACATGATAAAAGACCCGCTAGGTTGACATACCTAGGCAAAATTAGGGCTTCCCGGCGAACCAAAAGGGTTCGGGCAAAAATAAGGGATGAAATGAAAAAATCTGTACACCCGGCAAGTCGAAAACCTGAAAAGGCGGCTTGGGCAAAAATGGGTATCCCGGTGGACTGAAAACCCGAAAGGGCGGTCCAGGAAAAATTTAGGGATGAAAGTGTAATACTATGTCTCATTGGATCACCTTGCATCCAGAATCTGGTATCACTATCAAGTTCAGACGGCATCGATCAATCAACTTCATCTTTAACTGAGCAGCCAAGTGATGAGACGCTCGAAGATATAAAGGCGATAGCAGAGTTGGAACCCAGTGGGATTACTCTTTTCACACAGCTGTTTTGTTTTCCTTTTTCACAAAATTGTATAAACTCTGTTGTTCGGCGGCGTTCTCTTACTAGGACGTCAACCTCTTGTACATAAACGCCTATTTTACAGGCAAATTCAAAATCAATACAAATTCACTTTTCAGACCAATTGCCAATTGTTTTTCCTTTCTCTGTTTTGTTTTGTAAAGAACGTCCAATGTTCATTTGTGATATATGCATTTGACACTAATTGCTAACTTATAAATCTTTGAATACGACATAAAGGATTAATTACAGGTAACATCAGAAACAGGGGCAATAATGAGTTGTCTATGCAATCTAATTGCTCTGTCCACCAAGGTACCAAGGTAAGTTCGGATGAAGAATGTAACCCAGATACCTTCACTCCCCGCCGAGTAGGACAAGATTCAACAATTCTCCCCAAGCAGAGTTGGCCTCCCATCAACCCTAACAAGGCACCATATCTCCAGCAAGTCAGCGATACTCTCCCTGGGCAGAGTTAGTCTACTGTCAGCCTCAAGGAAGTTGGATATCCCCGAAGATCTTAACATTCCCCAACGGAGCATACAAACATTCCTAACAAGCATCCCCGGCAGTCTTGATCTAAGATTGTTCCCTGGCGGTATACCGGACATCCAGTGGAGCCATTCCCCAGTCCAATCTGAAAAGTTTCCCCAGGAGAGTTGAATCAATCTCCCCAGTAGATTCAGGAAGCTTATCCCCAGTAGATTCTGGAAGCTTATCACCTGCAGAGTACGAACGCTCCCCTGGCTTTATTCAAAGGTTATTTCCCCACCAGGATATAACTGGGTTATCCTCAGCCAATTGCCACGGAAAGATCGCCCCCGGCGAAGTTCTTCTTATCCCCAGCGGAGTTCATCAAATTCCCCAACAAAATTTATCAATAGAATCCCCAGCGGAGTTATCATCAACACCTCAGCAAAGTACCTCTCTTTCCCAACAGAGCATTCCCCGCAGAGTAATCTCTTCTCCAAGTTTATTCCCCAACGGAGTCAGCTTCTCCTACCGGTATTCTTGCAACCATCATCCCCAGCGGAGACAAAGTTTTACTCTTCAACATCAGCCCAGTAGTTAACTTCCCGTCATCCGTCAAGGATTTATCTTCCTAGACAAAAATACATTCATGAACGTCACATCTTCATACATCATAGCATGCATATACGCATCATGAACATACAATCTCATTTAATTCTGAGAACACCATGCATTTCATACATCATGACATCGCATACAACTAATGTTTTGTCTTTTCAGGACCAAGATCAACACAAATATGATTATTATCAACTGTCGCGATTCCAGATCCGATTCCTGTATCCTGCCAGGGTGTATCTGTGAGCGACTAATTCCGGACTCGATTCCTGTATCTTGCCAGGGCACGTCTGAAGAATTTGAAGATCCGATTCCTGTATCTTGCCAGGGTGTATCTGTTGACGACTATATTCCAGACTCGATTCCTGTATCTCGCCAGGGCACGTCTGAAGAGTTTGAAGATCCGATTCCTGTATCTTGCCAGGGTGTATCTGTTGACGACTATATTCCAGACTCGATTCATGTATCTTGCCAGGGCACATCTGAAGAGTTTGAAGATCTGATTCCTGTATCTTGCCAGGGTGTATCTGTTGACGACTATATTCCAGACTCGATTCCTGTATCCTGCCAGGGCACGTCTGAAGAGTTTTGAATATCCGATTCCTGTATCTTGCCAGGGTGTATCTGTTGACGACTAATTCCAGACTCGATTCCTGTATCCTGCCAGGGCACGTCTGAAGAGTTTGAAGATCTGATTCCTGTATCTTGCCAGGGTGTATCTGTTGATGACTAATTCCAGACTCGATTCCTGTATCCTGCCAGGGCACGTCTGAAGAGTTTGAAGATCCGATTCCTGTATCTTGCCAGGGTGTATCTGTTGATGACTATGTTCCAGACTCGATTCCTGTATCCTGCCAGGGCACGTCTGAAGAGTTCGAAGATCTGATTCCTGTATCCTGCCAGGGTGTATCTGTTGATGACTAATTCCAGACTCGATTCCTGTATCCTGCCAGGGCACGTCTGAAGAGTTTAAAGATCTGATTCCTGTATCTTGCCAGGGTGTATCTGTTGACGACTATATTCCAGACTCGATTTCTGTATCCTGCCAGGGCACGTCTGAAGAGTTTGAAGATCTTATTCTTGTACCTTGCCAGGGTGTATCTGTTGACGACTAATTCCCTATTCGATTCTTGTATCCAGCCAGGGCACATCTACATAAAGAGTTTGAAGATCAACCCCTGTAACAGGCCAGGTAATTATTTTTTTTTCTCTCAGGTACGCAAGTTCTCGCTAAGGAATCTCTTACGCGATCGACACCTAGATGGCATCTATAAGCCCATCCACATACCAATAGTCTCCAAATGGCATCTATAAGCCCATTCCCGACAAGGTTCTGTCGCATTTTCAGATGGCATCTATAATCCCATCCTCCTATCCATCTCTCCAAATGGCATCTATAAGCCTATTCCCTACATCACACTGTTGATACTCTACTATGTGAGTGCAAATTTCTGGGCACTCTAGTGTTCAATCATCTTCCACCTTCGGATTACGAAAGGCACGCCAGCCAATCTACATCCTCAGGTCTAAGAAGATTGAACAGGGGCAACTGTTGTACCCCAAAATTTGCCCTCCCATATTCTTCAAGATTTGGCAAGAGCATGGTCCAAAATCTCTCAAGGGTTGCACAGTCCAATTGCCCCCTGATACAGTCAAAATTAGGGTTTTGGTTCTTGCAAAGAAATTGAGGTTTCCAAGGGTCCAATCAAGTCCTATATGCCTATAAACATTGTCAAGCATCCATATGTCAAGTTTCAAGACTCACAGTATCAAGTTGCATAGTCAAAAGCCCTAAATGCTTCACAATCAATTGCAGGGGCAAAATGGTCATTTGACAGTCAAAAGTCAAAAAATTTGGTCAACATCTTATTTTGAAGCCACAATCATCATTTGATCAATTCTTGATCATGATTCCACAAGCATGGCTAAAAAAGTCTCAAGATGCAAAAGTTTCTATTTTTGGACAGTTGAAAAGTCAACTGCAAATTGACTAAGGCATAACTTCTTCATGGTTCATCAGAAAAATCCCATCCAAAGCTCATTTTGAAGGGGATGACATTTCCTACAACTCATCTTCACACTCCAAGTCCAAGAAATGATCTCACAAAAAGTTATCAATTTCAACATTATAGGTCATTTTCAAAAGTCAACAAAAAGGCACTTTAAGTCAAAGACCATAACTTGAGATTGGTAAATCAAAATGACATGGGACCAAAGGCATTGGTTAGAGGACTTCAAGACCTTTCCAAAATGTCCAAGAACATGATCATAGCTTCAAAATTGAGCAAGATATGCATTGGAGAAGTTAGAAAATGTTTGGGAACTTTCAAAAGTCAACTTTGCCCAAAAAGCTTCAAATTTGCCAATGGGCCTCAAATTCTTCCTTGAATCATTACCCAAAGCCTATGCACGACCCATTGAGCTTAAGAGGATTTATTTTCTTATTTTTAATTAATTAATTGAATTTTTATTCTTCTTAATTCATTTAATTAGTTTTAATTGTAGAAAAATATCAAATAATGGTTGTCAAATCTTTTTATGCAGCAAATATACTCCAGATATGCTAAAGATTTCGTGCATCAATCAACAAGACAAGATCTTCCATAATTGGAAAAGTTTCCATGGAAAAAGATTGAAAAAATATATGATTAGCAATCAAAGATTCAAGTCATCAATTCATGGATTCATGGGCTTTATTTTGACCTAATTTGCTTCACATACTTATGCAAGAGTGAACCCTATTGAGAAGGACACGAAAAAGCTGCTGCAACAACATACTCACTTTGCAAATTTTCAAGAGAAACTTGAAAACTGAAACCATACTTGCAGTGCCTTTCCACGCCTAAAAAGAATTCCATCATCTTGCCTGAGTTACCAGGAAGCTATTGCAACCAAGAACAGGTTCTCATACTCAAAGAAACGGTAGAACAGAGTCACGTTTTTCACAAATATTTCCATAATCGAATTCTGATTTCTATGCATCATTCATGTGTTTTGATTATTGATTTATGCTACTAACATCTCCCTGAAGCTTTTGGTAATGTTTAATTGTTCTAAAACTGCTTGTATCAAAATCCACCATTGAAGGATATTAGGTTTTCAGAACATCCAAATTAGGGCTTTCCTTGTATGGAAAAATTGGACTTCCAAACCTATATGGACAAAATCGTGGCAACAAGACGAATCGATTGAAACCCTCGCGCTCAATTTATTTAATATGTGCGCGTGTTCGCTATTTTTCACAGTTTCAGTTTGTGGGGGTTTAAAACCCCCGCTACTTGTTTTATATTCTGCAGGAAGAACGAAGAAGAAGCATGCGTGGCGTCCTGTAACTGGAGCATTTGAACTTTAGCGCGTTTTTTTGATTTCATACCATTAATATTTGTTTTTCTATATAATATTTGTTGTGTAATTATTTAACAAAAGCGTTTGGCAGCTCAGTTGGTGGATGACACGCTTGGTGAGTGCTGGGACCTGGGTTTGATTCCCAGGTCCCCCCATATACTTAATGATTTTTGTTTTAACTCCTTCCTGTGCAGCGCTCACTCAATGGCTCACCATACACGCTCATGCTTAGGCCTGCCAAGTGGACATGAGATCAATCCAGTGGCCACAGAATGAGGTCTATCATACGCCTGGGTCAACCAACGTGCACATGATCCCTGAGAAGTCAGCAAGGCCTTTGTTCTAATGGGCCAGAATTCCACAAGCACCTCCACATGGGCCAGACACCCCCCTTTTGTTTGTATTTTAAATTTAATTTTCTTTTCTTTTTAATTCTTTTATTTGCTTTAATTATTTTTATTTAATTCACCTAAAATAATTTTCTTTTCATAATAAAAAACAAAAAAACCAAAAAATGTTTTATATTTATTTATTAATTTCACCACTAACATTTTTTTGTAAATAAACTCTAATAATTAATCTAGTTTAATTTAGGTTTTAAATTCTAATACTTTTCTTAATAAATAAAAAATACATAGAATTAGGTTTTTGGCCTTTTTATCTTTTTCTTAATTAATTATTATTAATCACCATTATTAATTATTATTATTTTGTAAATAAACATGTAAATTAATTAACTTAAATTAGGGTAACTTTAATATTTTTTCATTAATAATTAAAATATATAGAATTAGGGTTTCATCTTGATTTTAATTTTCTTATTTTCATTAAATACAAAAAACATAAAAATACTTTCTTTTCTTTACTCAAATAATTATTATGTATTAATTTAATTTCAAGCAAAGGGTCAAAACCCTCGGACGTTCAATTCATCTTTTCGCACATTATTTTTCTTATTGATTATTATGTAACTACTCTCCGGATGTAATAGTAATTAGGTCTTTTTACTTTCCGCATTTTATCAAAAAGGGTCTTTGTACTTTGGCGATGTATAGACCCGCTCCTTGTAATAGCGTAGCCTTTATATTTCCGTCTTTTAATTTTCCGCACTCCTAACTGCTAAACTTGCATGAAAGAATGTATGTAATTAAAAACAACGCGTAGCTCACAATGCCATGATCAAAGATAACTGTTAAACTGAAAAAAACACACAAATACACACACCACTTCTAGGGTACGCCTCACTTGTTGCCTTCGAAACGTGGTCGTCAAGTATAGGACGTTTTAGCGGTCCTTATGTCCATGATCCAGTTACCTCGAAACAGTTGCCTCGAAACAGTTGCCTCGAAACAGTTGCCTCGAAACGGTTGCCTCGGATTAAAAAAGGATCAAGGACATAAGGGTAGCTTCTAAGGTGTCCTACTGTTGCTTCGGTGACCACATTGTCCCTACTATCGAATTGACCCGAACACCTCCAACGGTGGTGCTACCTACCTCTCAATGGTGGGATGGCACTACCTTAAGGACTTCTACACAGCCTAATTCCTTAGGGTAGGTAGACGACTCATGGATACTTGCTCTATTCAAAAACAAAACAAAAACCTTTTCGCACCGACACTTTCAAAAAGCTTTCAAAACAAATTTTGCAAACACTCCTGAGGACAGATACAAGAGTCATTCAGAAATCTTTCAATGAAACTTTTTCAAACCCACTCACATTTTGAAAAGCAAACATTTTGAAAACATAAGAGCAAGTATCTAAGAGCCCATGGATAACCATGGATAGAAAGGGTGCTAACACCTTCCCTTTCTATAAATCTACCTCCCGAACCGAGAAACAATCTCATAAGGAATTTTGTTGTGCTTTTGTCCTGTCCATGTTGCAGAAAATAAAAGACGGTGGCGACTCTTGCTTCCGCGACATTTCGCGAACCAGCGTTAAACAGTCAGTTCTAAATCCACCGATCACACCAAGGAATAGGGTGTTTCCCATGTTAACGTCCGCGCTGAGGTACGGTACCCATGAAGAGCAAATGGTAACATCTCGTTCCAGTCTTTGTACGTCACCGTCATCTTCTGCACAATCTTCTTAATGTTCTTATTAGCTGCTTCGACAGCCCCATTCATCTTCGGCCGGTAGGGAGAAGAGTTGTGATTTTGTATCTTGAACTGCTTGCAGAGCTCGGTGATCATCTTATTTTTGAGATTTGTGCCATTATTCGTAATGATCCTCTCTAGTACACCGTATCGACAGATTAGATTGTGCCGAATGAACCGCGCCACGATGTTCTTGGTCACTGTAGAAAAGGAAGCTTCTTCAACCCACTTCGTAAAGTAATCAATAGCTACCAGGATGAAACAGTGCCCGTTAGATGCCGTAGGTCTAATCTCACCGATCATATCGATGCCTCACATTGCAAAAGGCCACGGAGATGTCAAGACGTTCAGAGGTACAGGAGGTATATGCACCTTATCAGCATAGACTTGGCACTTGTGACAGGTCCGAGAATGCTGATAACAGTCGGCTTCCATTGTGGACCAAAAATATCCTGCCCGTAGGATTTTCTTTGCCATGGTGTGTCCACTGGAATGAGTCCTGAAAGTACCCTCATGTAACTCTACCATAATCCTTTCTGCTTCGTTCTTATCCACACATCGCAACAAGGTCGAATCATGGTTATGCTTATAAAGAATGCCATTTCTGATGAAGAACTTCGCCGCGAACCTCCTCAGAAAATTCTTATCATTAACAGATGCACCCTCAGGGTATTCCTGAGCCTCAAGATACCTCTTCACCTCATGAAACCAGGGTTTATCAGTTACCTTTTCAGTCTCAATGTCACAGCAATGTGCAGGTTCGTCCAACCTTTCAATGGTAATCCGGGGAGCTTCGTTGTCCCAATTGACTTTGAACATAGAAGACATTGTAGCTAGCGCGTCCGCTAACTAATTCTCCTCTCTAGGGAAATGTTCAAAGGTTATCTCCTCGAAGTGCAGAAGCAACGTCAACACATACTCCTTGTAAGGAATAAGATTTGGGTGTTTCGTATCCCACTCGCCTTTGATCTGACTGATCACGAGAGTGGAATCTACGAAGACACTCAAGAACTTAATTCTTAGGTCAATTGCTGCTCGAAGACCCATAATGCATGCTTCATACTCCGCCATATTGTTAGTGCAGTTGAAACATAGTCGGGGGGTGAATGGAGTATGAGAGCCTTTAGGAGATATGATCACGGCACATATGCCATTACCAAAAGCGTTCGAAGCTCCATCAAAGTACATAGACCATCGGGATCCCTTCTCAGGTCCTTCATCCGATCCAGGTGTTTCACAGTCAGTCACTATCATTATATTCTCGTCTGGAAATTCAAAGTTCATAGACTGGTAATCATCCACTGCTTGATGCGCCAAGTGATCTGCCAACACACTTCCCTTGATTGCCTTTTGGGTCGTATATTGGATGTCATACTCAGTCAAGATCATCTGCCATCTTGCTATTCTTCCAGACAAGGCAGGTTTCTCGAAGATATACTTGATTGGATCCATCTTTGAGATCAATAGAGTAGTGTGAGTCAGCATATACTGTCTCAGCCGGCGAGCAGCCCATGCCAAAGCGTAGCAAGTTTTCTCAAGCAACGAGTATCGGGTCTCGCAGTCGGTAAACATTTTGCTAAGGTAATAAATAGCATGCTCTTTTCTGCCAGACTCGTCATGCTGCCCCAGCACACACCCCATCGAATTATCGAGTAATGTCAAGTATAAGATCAGAGGTCTCCCTTTCACTAGAGGCATCAAAATGGGTGGCTCTTAGAGATATTCTTTGATCCTTTCGAAAGCGGCCTGACATTCATCATTCCATCTTACCAATTGATCTTTCTTCACTAACTTGAAGATTGGCTTGCAAGTAGCAGTCAGGTGTGAGATGAATCGGGCAATATAGTTCAAATGTCCCAGAAAGCCTCTGACTTCTTTCTCTATTCGGGGAGCTGGCATTTCCTGTATAGCCTTCACCTTTACAGGATCCACCTGAATACCTTTATCGCTTACGAAGAAACCCAGCAGCTTACCAGAACTCACCCTGAAGGTGCACTTGTTCGGGTTTAACCTCATCTTGTACAACTTCAACCTGTCAAATAGCTTCTGAAGGTGGTCAAAATGTTCTTCCTCAGTCTGGGATCTTGCAATCATATCATCAACGTATACCTCAATCTCATGATGGATCATGTCGTGGAACAAGGCGACCATGGCGCGCTGATACGTTGCCCCAGCATTCTTCTATCCGAAAGGCATGACCTTGTAGCAAAAGGTACCCCATTGATTAACAAAGGTTGTCTTCTCCATGTCTTCGGGAGCCATTTTAATCTGATTATAACCGGAGAAACCATCCATAAAAGAGAAGACCTTATGATGTGCGGTGTTGTCAACCAGAACATCGATATGAGGTAGAGGTAAATCATCCTTGGGGCTCGCCCTGTTCAGATCCCTATAGTCAACACACATTCGAACCTTACCATCCTTCTTCGGCACTGGAACCACGTTGGCCACCCACTGCGGGTAAGAAGTAACTGCTAGAAAACCGGCGTCAAACTGCTTCATCACTTCAACTTGATTTTCTCAGACATCTCTGGGCGCAATCGGCGAACCTTCTATTTCACTGGAGGAAAGTCTTCCTTGGTAGGCAATCGGTGAAACACAATATCGGTATCCAACCCAGGCATATCTTCATAAGATCGGGCAAAGATCTCAACATAGTCACGCAGCATCTGAATCAACCGTTGTTTAACACTAGCTTCCAGATTTGCACCAACTTTGACCTCTTTCTTGTCTACCTCTGTACCCAGATTTACTGTTTCCACTGGCTCTTCATGCGGCTGTATGGCCCTCTCTTCCTGAAGTAACAGTCTAGCAAGTTCACCAGGCACTTCGCAATCATCTTCACCTTCTTCTTTGGCTAAGTTGATTGGACTTTCGAAGTCATAACCAGAAGTAGCAGAGTCGTTATCAGTGGGATCCAGAGTGGATGTAGACCTGTATATGTGAGTGTGTGTAAAATAGTTGTTTTGCAATATATAATAAAAGAGAGACAAGGAGCGTAAAATTTGAAATGCAAGAAACGTCCAATTCTTTTATTAATGATATGTGTAGATGACACACATAAAGCCCTCACGAATGAAGCCACGGTGTCTCGGGTAAGACACCGGGCCGTAAAGTTTAAAAAAATTGTTTGTTACAAATACAAAACAAAAGTCTCATTACTGGGTAACAAAAGAAATTGGGATGAAGTCCTTTGCTATCCAGTTGTTTAGTCCACCATCAGTAGTAGGATAGATCCAACTGTCGAACTCAGATTCTTCAGCATCGTCTTCAATGGCATTCATTCCTGAATTGCTGATAAACAGGGGAGGTCTTCCAGTCCTTGCGCTCCGAATAGCCTTTTGAGCTTCTACAGTGAAACCCAAACCAAACTTGTCAGTCTTATGTGCAAAATCAGGGAGTTGGCCCCAATTTGCACACCCACCTTTCTCAACAACAGCCCGGGCATCCTTGAGGGAAGCCATCTTCATAGGAGGATCTTCATTGACAGTTTCAGCTGATGTTAGTGTCTGGGGAACCTCTTCAAAATGTTGAAACGGGGCCTCAATGAACTCCTCATCCATCTCTACATATCGGAAAGAGTTGAGGTGGCTCACCATGTACTCCTCCTCCCCTCGTACCATAACAATTTTCCCTTTAACTGGGTACTTCAACATCTGGTGGAGTGTAGAAGTCACTGCTCCAGCTTTGTGGATCCATGGGTGACCCAACAAACAAGAATAGGATGGTCGAATGTCCATCACATAAAAAGTAGACGCAAAGACCTGAGAACCAACCTTCACTGGAATATCCACTTCTCTATGTACCATTCTCTTTGACCCATCAAAGGCCCTGACAACAATGTTACTTGTCTTCAACTCTAAACCCTCACAGTCCAACCGATCTAGAGCTTTCTTAGGCAAAACGTTCAATGAGGAACCAATATCCACCAATATATGAGCAAGAGTAGTGCCCCTGCATTCAATGGAGACATGCAGGGTATCATTGTGATCCCTCCCCTTAGCAGGCAAGTCTGTATCGGAGAAACCTAACCAATTATCCGCTGTCAGACTAGCCACACAATCTTTAAACTGATCAGCTGATGTTTCTTACGGCACGTGTGCAGTCTTCAGGAAGGAAATCAGAGCCTTGGCATGGGCTTCTGAGCAAAGTAACAGAGACAACATAGAGATTTTGGATGGGGTTTTCCCCAGTTGCTCGACTACATTATAGTCGTTCTTTTTAATGATTTTCAAAATTTCCTCCATCTCTTGTCTAGAGGCTTCAACAGTAATCCTCTTTGGCGCCTCCGTCCGGGCAGGCTCATCAGTGGTCCCTTTGCCCTGAGTGTTAGATGACTCGGCAACAGGGGTAAGAATGGGAACTTGAACAGGAATAGTAATAGGTACACTGGCAGGTGTAATAATGACAGGCTTCCGAACAACTGGCGGAGAGATCTCAAGGGAGAAAAGTCTTCCGCTGCGGGTGACTTTAGCAGGTCCAACAATATTGCTGACGTCAGTATCAGACTCTTCAGCACTCAAGTCTCGCTTAACTCCGTGATAATATACGTCAGCCCCATAATGCTACGGGGCAGCTTTATTGGATGTATAGGGGATAGGCCCAAGAACAGTGATGATCAATGGTGTGATTCTTGGAACAGATGTAATTCTAACAGGCTTTCTCGAGGAGGCCTTGGAAGAATTGTCGAAAATGGTGATTATAGCAACTTCTTCAACAGGAACCAAAGGAACAAAAGTCTTCTCAAACAGAATTTCTTTATTATCCATCAGGCGTTGGACACTTGACTTCAAAAGATGGCAACCGGTAGGTAGGACGGAACACATACGACAACCCTCGCCATAGCCCGGAAATAAACCAGCTAACAGAAGTTTCTTCTTCAGAGTCATTAATGGAGTAACAATGTCTTTTACAGAACCCACAAACAAGTCTTCATCTATAGCATTCACTCCATGCTTGGGCATAGGAGCAGTTACAACATTAGGTATTTCAGGTGCTTCGAACTCAATCTCCTTCGCATCAATCAAGTCATGTACTTTATTCTTTAAGACCCAGAAGTTATCCGTATCATGCCCCGGGCTATCATAATGAAAAGCACAGAGGGCATTCAGATCGTACATCGGTGATGTTGTATTAGGACTCCTCGGGGCCTCCTTCGGAATCACCAAGTTAGTCTTTAATAACTGTGGCAGAATTTGAGACAAAGTCATGTTGAGCTGAGTGAACTGTCTTCGCGGCCTCTCGGCCCTTGGCTGATTGTTGTGTTATGTGGCAACAGTTGGTCTTGATATAACAACCGCATTAATAGCTTGGCAGCATTCAGGTCTATTATGGCTCTTTGAACTGTAAACAACACTGGACTCCTTCTTAAAAGGCTTCTTCTCGGTGCCTGATGAAGCACCCTTATGTATTTTACCAGATTTTATACCAGCCTCAATTCTTTCCCCGGTCATAATCAGCTCTGTAAATACGGACGATGAACTTCCAATCAGATGGTTGAAATACGGACCAGACAAGGTCCCTAAAAACATATCCACTAGCTCCCTATCAGCCAGGGGAGGTTGCACTCTACCAGCAAGGTCCCTCCACTTCTGAGCGTAATCTTTGAAACCTTCGCCCGCACCCATGGACATACCCTGAAGTTGGGTACGCGTGGGAGCGAGGTCCGCATTGTATTGGTACTGCTTGTAGAAAGCAGCAGCCAAGTCTTCCCAATTACGGATACTAGCTCCTTCCAGCTGGTAAAACCATTCAAACTGAGTCCCTGAGAGACTGTCTTGAAAGAAGTGGATCCAGAGGTTCTTGTCAGCGGTGTATGGCTGAATCTTTCTAACGTACGAACGAAGGTGCAGCTTTAGACAAGAAACCCCATCGTATTTAGCAAAAGCTAGTGCTTTAAACTTGTGGGGAATCACCACCCCAGATGACAAACCTAGATCACCAAAGTCCAGACCAGGCACTTTCTGAACTTCCATCACACTTAACCGGTCTTCAAGCTGTTTATACCTATCCTCAGCCGGAGGATACTGGTCTTCGTCAAAGTCAGTCTCGTTATCTGAACCCACGGGGTTAGGAGCCCTCCTTTCTTCCTGGTTATCTCCCCCTCCAGATGAGTGGGTCAAGTTAACCTCTTCTCGCAAATCGTTTATGAATCTGCGACCCATATTAAATAGGATTGTCTTCTTCTTATTCTTCTTCTCTTTCAAGAGAAGGGTCTTAAGATCTTGCTGACCCTTAGCCAAACTCATGAACAATTATTGGAACTGGGCGTTTTAGGCTTGCAGAGCCTTGATTGTTTGTTCAGTTGATGTTTCAGAAGACATGATGCTGAAATAAACAGCGGAGAAGATGAGAAAAACCTGTAATGGGTACCTGTGATGAGGTGTATGGGAATGAAATGCGTATGATATGATTTCAAAGACGTCGAGAGATTCAAATTCGTAAACCAAAATGAACACACTTTTATTAGATAAACTTTGAATTCAATTGTTTAATAGATGCCTTTTAAGGCGTTACAAGAAAGAAAAACTGAAAAGTAAATTATAAACTAGAAATAATCAAAAAGACAATTAGTGCTCCCATGGTCGTTTCTTGTTGGTGCGGACATAGTCATTGAGGATCCACTCGTTCTCCAGTTGCCTTGTCAACTTCTGAATCTTCTGCTCTTGCTCGTGATACTTTTCTCTAGAAGTATCCCTCTCTTCTCTCAGCTGCATCCACGATCTCTTTAATGCCCCAATGTCAGTAGGCATGTAAGGGTGTAGGATGGTAGGAGGAACCCCCTCTTCATCAGCAACTTCAACAATTATAGGCAAGACAGCTTCGTAGGGCATTCCCAGCTTTTGGGCACGTATGCGAACCCATCGAAGATATGGTTCCATTGGTAGAGAAGTCTTTGCACCCAGCTTGTGTGGATAAGACCTGTGTACCATATCCCAAGCTCTTATGAATCTGCGGCGTTGCTCGTCACTATCCCCTTGGAAATCAAAGACAATACTTGGCATTAGTAACTCATGAGGTCCTTCCCTCCTCGCTCGCCCGAAATGACGTAAGGCTAAACACAGATTATAGGTGATTCCTCCATGGGTACCTAGCAGTGGAACATTGGGGTACTCCCCACAGCGATCAATAACAGCCACATCTTCCATACCTTTAATAGTCCAAATGATGTCATTATGAGAGAGAGACATAACCCTATAGGCCCAACCCATGCCTTCCTTGTTCTTCAAAACTGACTTGGAGAGGTGAGAAATAAACCACCTCGCCAGTAATGGTGCACAGCACATAAGGGTTCCCCGTTTCCGAGCAGTATGGGCATAAAGAGAGTGCAAAATGTCACCCAAGAGAGTGGGTACAGGATTACGGGAAATGAAGATCTTCACCGCATTCACGTCAACAAAGGAATCGGAGTTAGGAAACAACACCAAACCATATATGAGAAGAGCCAGAATGTCTTCAAATGCCTGGAAGTCTAGACTGTCCCAGAACTGATTAGCCTTACCAACCAAGAATTTTGTCAAGAAGCCTTTTGTCCCACTTCTAGTCTCCCAGTTTGACATTACCTCAGCCTTTGTCAGATGAAGGGATGAAGCAATCTCTTACGGAATAAGGATCTTCTCCCAACCTGTAAACGGGGTCTGCTCTAGAATGGAAATACCCAGTAGATCAGAGAACTCTTCCAAGGTAGGGACCAACTGGTAGTCCGGAAAAGTAAAGCAATGGTACAGTGGATCAAAGAACTGGACTAAGACACTCATCATCTGTTCATCCATCTTGGAGGTGACCAAACCTAGGAGGTGCCTATGTTTTCTGATAAAGGAAGAGGTATCTGGAATCTTTGCAACCAATTCCTTAAGCTGAGTGGGAATCTGGACAAAGTTGATCCAAATAGTGTTTCTACGCATGGGTGCCATGACCTACAAAACCGAACAAAGATGAATCCCCTTTGTCTTTGAAATAGGTTAGTCTTGATGCAAGATGCATGCAATGTCATGATGCATGATGTTATGCTAGAAAACACACCACAAGTATCCATAAATAACAAACATGGTAAGGGCAAACAAGTCACACAGATAGCCCTTAGATTTCAGGCTGGCAAGGAGCTTAGGTACTACCCTCTTTCAGTTTAATTGGTTCAAACCTGTCCTAAAATAGTAACCGGGTTCTAGAGGATCTCAATATCACTGACCACCCTCGATCGGTCATAATTCCAGTTTAGCAACCTTTTCTTGCGGCCGGAATCATCGCGAGAGTTTGGTCTCAATCAGTGTAGCATACTGCTATTGTTCTATGGCCAAGTTGGTCAATTAAAGGTGCTAAGGTCAGTTGGTGCTTAATGACCCCTTAGCAGACCCATATTCTCCTCGTTGCGCCACAAGGGATATCGGTACATACTAAAGTGACACACTAATGTAGCTACGGCTTCAACAGTATCGGTCTACGCCGTACAGTTCCCTCACAGTTTATTGCTACTTACCTAAAGGGTATCCCCCAGATCCAGGTTAGGATCTATAGTAACTCTGATTCAACCAACAAAAATAAAGCATACAAGTCAAGCAATTGAAAACATTATGAACTATTCCTAAGGTACACCCCACTTATAAAGATATCCCCAGCAGAGCCGCCAGTTCTGTGATACGTTGGGAAGAATTGATTGTTTTTTGGAATGCTGGTTTGCGTTTTGCGTTTTTTTTCGCAAAATGTCGCGGTAAGCAAGAGTCGCCACCTACTTTTATTTTATCCAACAATGAAAGGAAAAAAGCACAGAAAAATTCCTTTTTTCGAGATATTTCTCGGGTTCGGGGAGTAGATTATAGAAAGGGAAGGTGTTAGCACCCTTTCTATCTGTGGTTATCCACGGGCTCTTAGGTACTTGCTCATATTGTTTTCAAAATGGTTTTCTTTGTGCTTGTGGGTTTGAAAAGTTTTTGTTTTGAAACTTCGATTTAACTCTTGCTTCTGTCCTCAAGAGCGTATGAAGTGTTTTTGAAAACTTTGTTCGAAAAGTGTAAGTGTGAAGAGTTTTTGTTTTTGAAAGAGCAAGTATCTAAGAACCATCTACCTACTCGAAAAAGGAATCGTTCTATGCTAATGTCCTTTAGACAATGTTGTCCTACTATTGATGAGTAGGTAGTCCCGTCGTTGGAGTTCAAGGGTCAATTCGAATGTGGGACTTACGGTCACTAAAGCAATGTTAGGACGCCTTAGCGGTAACCCTAAAGTCTTAGATCATTTGTTTGAGGCAATAATATCCGAGCAAACCATTTCGAGGCGACTATGTCCTTTTAGACAAGAGGGTGACCTCTAAAACGAACTATACTCAATGACCGCGTATGAAGGCAACCAAGTGGATCATAAGAGAACAAGTGCAAGGCTCAAAAACAAGTTTTGTGCAAAAAGTCACTTTATCAAAATGGCAATGTGCACTTTCTTCCCAAAATGGATATAAAGCATGGCCTTGCATTGAATTCTTGAAATGAGACTTCTAATAGTTGTGCAAGCAATTAATTATGGAGTGCCTAACATGTTTGAGTCCTGCAAAGTAGAGGTTATGCAACATGTCTTTGAATTTTGAATTTGTTCATCACAAAATGACTTGTAATTCGAGTGATAAAATCCTAACTTCATCTCTTCGATTCTCCCTACTAAAAAATGATCTCAAGGAGTTCTTGGACATTTTGGAAAGCTTGAAATGTGATCTATAACCAATATTTGAATCACTTTTGAAAACTCCCCTTGGAACTATATGAAAAAGTGCCATGAAGTTGGGTCAAAATCCTGATCAAATTAGGGCAAAATTTCACTAAGTGTTTTGTTTCATGACCATGTGTTCTTAAAATTATAACTTGAGATCCAAGCACTTTTGGAAGGAGTTGTGTAAATAAATGTTGTAGATTTAATGGATATCTACAACTTTCATGTTTGAAGTTTCTTCTGAATCATCTTGCATCATGGTGAAACATTTGTTCAAAGTTGTGAAAAAACATGAAATTTTCAACACTTAGAAAAATTTCTAAGTTTGAAAATTTTGACTTTTCAAAATGAAATCTTGACTTTTTGATTTCTTAATGAATAAGTTTCATATTTTTCCATGATTTGATGAATTGTGATCTTTGACATTTGAATTTGACCAAAAAGTCAAAGTTTGACTTTTCAGTATACAGATGACTTTTGATCAGTCATCTGTCAATCCATTGGACTTGAGAAATGTTTTGAGCCATGTCATTAGGTCAAAATGATGAAATTGGACTCTTGAGATCATGACTTAATCCAATTGATCATTTGCTAGGTCAAAAATCAGAAATTTCCCTTTCCTAGTCAAAACCCTAATTTTAACCATTTTGCCCTTTTAAAGATTTAATCAAATTTCTTGAGGAATTGTGGTCCAAACTTGATCAAATGATACATATGAGTTTAAAATGTTGATGTGGATAAAAAATTATGAAGTTTGACTGCAAATTGGCTATAGTTGACCTTTTTCCCCAATACAGTTGATTTTTAGGTCAATTGCTCAATTGACTGAGCAAAAGTGTGATCCAAAGCTTGAAACTTGACTTGAGTGATCTTGAGGATCCATAATGATCCATTAAAGTCATATGAAGCATTGGAAGTTCAAATGTACTTGTGAAATCTCAAACCCTAATTTTGGTCATCAGTGCTTAAGGAGGTGTCTTGAGCTGATCAACCCTAGTGCAGTCTTGAGCCAAAGGAGATCTTGTGAGCAAATTCTTGATAAGTGAGAGGGAAAATTTTGGGGTACAACACCATCCATGAAAGAGAATATTTTATGTTGAGCAGTGTTATCGACCAAGACATCAATATGAGGTAGAGGGAAATCATCCTTAGAACTTGCCCTATTCAGATCCCTATAATCTACGCACATACGAACTTTTCCGTCTTTCTTCGGCACTGGAACCGTGTTTGCAACCCATTGGGGATAAGATGTCATAACTAGGAATCCTGCATAAAATTGTTTCATCACCTCAGCTTTTATTTTTTCAGATATGTCAGGCCTCATGCGACGAACTTTTTGTTTGACAGGAGGACAATCTTCCTTTGTCGGAAGACGATAAACTACAGTGTCGGTATCCAACCCTGATATATCTTTATACGACCAAGCAAACACTTCCATATAGTCATGCAACATCTGAACCAATATGCTTTTGACACTGCTTTCCAGGTTAACGCCGATCTTGACCTCTTTCTTGTCTGTCTTGGTACCTAGATTGATGACTTCAACTGACTCTTCGTGCGGATGAATAGCTTTTTCCTTTTGTAATAGAAGTATGGATAGTTCTCTCGGTATTTCACAATCTTCCTCGCCTCTGTCTTCGGCTTGGTTAATTGGGTGTTCAAAATCATAGTCGGCAATAGTAGAGTCATTGGAAATGAGACCCAGAGTGGATGAGGACCTTCAAGAGTGCGTGTGTGTGCATGTAAGACACATGGCTATTTTAAAAAATGCATTGAATAAAAAGAAAGACAATGAGCACAAAAGTTCGAATGCAAAAAAGTTCAATGGTTTGTATTGAATGATCATATGATAAAATGAACATAAATAAAACCCTTGATAAATGGACCATAGTGCCCCGGGCCAGGCACATGGCTTAAAAGTCATTGTTTAATATTATAGACAAAATGTTATTCAATTAATAGAAAGCAATAAACAAGTAATTACTCCTCAATGAAGGAGATGGAAACAAAGTCCTTTGCGTTCCAATTGTTGAGCTCTATTGTAGTAGGATATACCCATTCTTCAAATGCACCTTCATCATCAGAATCACCCACAACGTTAACTTCATGACTTCCAATACGGAGAGGGGGATTCCCTGCACGAGCATGCCTCACTTCCTTCTGAGCCTTGATAGTGAAACCCAAACCACATTTGTCTTCTTTGAATGGGATCTCGGGGAGTTTCCCCCAAGTATCACATCTTCCTTCTTCGACTGCGGCACGAGCATCTCTAAATGAAACCATCCTTGGCACGACCTTAACATCTTTAGACACATCAGAGGAAAATTTAGCAGTAGCAACCATTGGTGACACAACTTCAACATCCTGACACGGGGTTTATATAAATTCTCCATCCATCTCCACATATTTGAAAGAGTTGAGGTGGCTTACCATGAACTCCTCCTCACCACAGACAGTGGAAATCCTTCCTTTGACCGGATACTTGAGCTTTTGATGAAGGGTTAACGTTACTGCCCCTGCTCCGTGGATCCAAGGGCGACCCAGCAAACAGGAGTAAGTAGGACGGATATCCATGATGTAGAAAGTAGAGTTGAAAATATGTGAGCCCACCTTGATCGGGAGATCCACCTCTCTATGAACTGTCCTTTTGGACCCATCGAAATCCCTCACAATAATATCACTTGGTTTCAAAACTAGTCATTCACAGTCTAAACGGTCCAAAGCCCCCTTGGGTAGCACGTTTAAAGAAGAGCCAGTGTCAACCAGAACATGTGATAGGGTAGTCCCCTTACATTCAACAGAAACATGCAGAGCTTTGTTATGGTTCTTTCCTAGTGGTGTCAGATCAGCATCTGAGAACCCCAAACCATTAATGTTACCAATGTCATCAGCTTTGATTTATTCAATCCAAGTGTCTTGCTTTATTCCATGGTAAAACACCTCAGCACCATAGTTCCATGGTACTGCTTTGTTGGAAGAGTACGTAATTGGCCCGGGGGCAGTAATTATCAGAGGAGCAACAGTCGGTTCATTTGAAATCCTGATAGGACCCTTAGAGGAGATCCTAAGAGACTTGTTTGAGATTGTTATGATGGAGAGGTATTCAATCTTATTGGTCAAACTTTTGGCGGATGGAGTCATCTCAAATATGATCTCATGGCTATTCATCAGGCGTTGAATGCTTTCCTTCATCCCTTTGCATCCATTGAGTTGTGTGGCGCAGCAATCACACTCCTTCAAACCGCCAGGGAAAATCTCGGCTTTTAGCAGATTCTTTTTGATAATGTTTAACGGAGTAGTCAAGTCTTCGATGGAGGAAACAAAAATGGTGTCTTCAATAGCATTGACACCCTTGCCATGGTTTGGCATTGGTGTCGTTATCACATTGAGAATTGGAGGTGGATCAAATTTGACGGTCTTGTTGTCTATTAAGTCTTGAATTTTATTCTTCAGTGCCCAACATTGGTCAGTCTCATACCCACGACTATTCGAGTGATATGCACACTTGGTATTCAGATTGTATTTAGGTGAAGAGGTATCTGGATTGGCCGGAGGATAACACAGTGTCACCTAATTAGCCTTTAACAGGTGTTGTAAGGCTTGGGATAGCGACATGCCTATTCTTGTGTATTTTATTTGTGGAGCCTCAAATTGTTGATGATTATAAGATTGTCTTTGAACAGGAGTTGGATTGGAAATCCGGACAACATTAACGGACGGATGGTCGTCCTTCTTGGTACGGGCTCTTTCCCCATACACAACATTGGTTTCTTTCTTCCCGGTAAAAGGTAACTTTATGGGATTAGAGGTGGAAGTAGATGCTATGGGAATCTCCCCGCTTTTGATACCGCTTTCAACTCTTTCACCGGTTAAGATCAGCTCGGTGAAACCAGAAGAAGAATAACCAACCAATAAGTTGAAAAATGGACCAGATAAAGTGACCATAAACATATCAATGTGCTCCCTGTCGGTTAACGGCAGTTGGACTCTACTGGCAAGATCCCTCCACTTTTGGGCGTACTCTTTGAACCCTTCACTCTTACCCATTGTCATGTCTTATAGTTGAACTCTTGTCGGCGCCAGGTCGGCATTGTACTGGTATTGGTGGTAGAAATTGGTGGCTAAGTCTTCCCATGTATGGATATAGGAACCCTCCAATTGGTAAAACCACTCTAGTTGCGTCCCAGCCAAGCTTTTTTGAAAAAAGTGAACCCAAAGTTTCTTGTCGGAGGTGTGCGGTTGAATTTTGTGCACATAAGACTTCAGGTGAAGTTCTGGACAGGAAACCCCATCGTATTTAATGAAGACTGGTATCTTGAATTTGTGGGGAATGACAACCCCAGGTATTAAACCCAAATCATCAAAATCCAAACTGGGGACGGCTTGAATCTCAACGGCCTCTAGTCTGTCCTCTAGCTGCTTGTACTTAACATCAGCAGGAGGATACTATTCATCAAAATAATCCTCATCATCAGATGCTTGATCATTGATACACCCAGCCTGGGTACTCCTTGCTTCTCCAATTTTATTTTCGTCTTCCTCAGACGAGCCTTCCACTATCGGTATCTGACGAATCGGCTCCCTGAATCTCTTACCCATATTGACTAGGGCTTTCCTTTTTGGTTTCTTTTTGGCTGCTAGCAACACCATCAACTCTTGTTTCCCCTTGGTTAGGGTCAGCAGAGTCTCTTGAAACTGGGAGTTTTGTGCCTGTAGGTCTTTCATTGTTTTCTCGATATCCATCTTGCTCAAATAAACAGCAGAAAGATAAGGAAACTTATCTTGGAAAACATGTTATGTTATGATGCATAGAAGATGTGTATGCAAATGATTTCAAGGATTTATGAAATTTAAATTTGTATAGACAAAGAATGAACAAACGTCAAATTTCATTAATTAGTTCAAAATATTACATCGTGCCTCTTGGGCTTACAAAATAAATCTCTAAGATAAAAAGGTCAAACGCATCCTCTTCGGCGCAAGGTAGGCATTCAAGCTTTTTTCTTCATGGAGTTGCTTTGTAAGTTCCATAACCCTTTTCTCACTAGCGTAGAATTGAGCTTCGAAGGTATCTCGTTCTTCCTTTAGATGAATCCAACCTTTTTGCAAGTCTTCGAGAGAAGTAGGCATGTCAGGATAGAGGACAGTGTACGGGACATCTTCTTCAGCCACAGGATTCAAGATAACTGGTAGGATGGAGGGGTAAGGCATTACGAGCTTCTGAGCACGAGCTCGTACCCACCTAAGGTAAGGCTCAAGGGGAATAAAATCCTTGTGTCCTAGTGTGATACAGTGGGAGAACTGACTTGAGGTTTTTTGTTTTGTGTTCGCATTTGTTTGGTTTAGCAAGAGTCGCCACCGACTTTTTATTTTATCCTAAGGAAAGGTCAAAAAGCACAGGAAAGACCTTTGAGATGTTTTCTTGGGTTCGGGGGGTAGATTATGAAAAGGGAAGGTGCTAGCACCCTTTTCATCCATGGTTTTCCATGGGCTCTTAGTTACTTGTTTTAGATCACTTGCCATTGCTTTTGAATTGTTTGAAATGGTTCTTTGTGTGTGGTTTTTGAAAATGCTTTGAAAAAGAGGCCTTGTCTAGGCAACCTTTGTAATGATTCTTGTTTGAATATATATAAAGGTGTGTGTCTTTTTGAAAAGATATTTCAATGTTTTGAAAGTTGTTTTGAAATTGTTTTGAAGTTGTGTTGTGAAGTGTGTTTGAAAATGGCAAGGATGTTTTGCAAGATTTTTGATCAAGTAACTAAGAGTTGTCTACCCTATTTTACTCAAAGATCTTTCTTATGTTTTTAACCCTTTTAACAGTGTTATTTCACCATTGTATTTGGTGAATAACCTTGTGTTAGGATGTTAAACGGGGCAGGCGCGGGTCATCATATACAATTATTGAAAGCAACTTGTGAGACGCCTCTAGCAATTTTGTAAAGGACGGGATCATTTTATCGAAGGCAACATCGAGGGTCATCGAGGGACTACGATATTTGTTTATCGAAGGGGAATTTTCTAGAGTGTCTCTTATTCGAGGGACATGATTTCATTTTCCGAGGCAACAAGTGAGGTTACCCTAGAGGTGCAAGTGTGAATTGTGTATTGATTTTCATGCATTTATTCTTTTATTAAGTCATCTAGAGATTGATTTTGAATCTTGCCATACAAACCCTAATTGCTATATAGTATATTGAAAGCAATAAATTGCGGGAATTTAAAGTCTAAGTTATTACAAAACTGTATCCGGGGATGGGGGTACAATTATTTACAAATGGGGATGAGTCTCATAAGAATAATAATGTCCAAATATGTGTTACAACCAAATCGAATTGTCGCAATTCAATGTAAAATTATAATAAATTAAGAAAAATCAGTAAATTATGAGATGCATGTATTTATTTACAAATGAACAAATAAATTTTTTAACCTAATAAATATTTAAGTATGATTATTATTTTTGTGTTTTTTATGAATTATGTAAACAAAGAGTTTTAAAGAAAAAAATTATTTAAGTTAATGCTTCTATTATATACATATTTTTTAAAGAAAACAAAAATAAGATCTCTATTATTAATGTATTTTAATAAATGCAACAAATAAATAAGAAAAAAAACTATATTAAGAAAATTAAAACAAAATTTTAATGTATTTTGGTTTTATTATTAACAAAGAAAAGAAAATAAGTTGTTTAAAAATTTAATTAATGAAAGACATTAGTTAAAAAGATGATGGGCCTTAAGCAATTTGGTGAGGCCCAAATGAGAATAAAGAGAAACATGAATCAGGGTGAAAAGAGGGGTGCGTATTCAGTAAAAACAAAGTGGGCTTAGGTTTTGTTTGGGGCGAAGGCCCAAGGTGAATCCGTACAATGCTTTGTTAGGGTTTGTTCATTGTTTAGGGTTTGCAAGCTTTTGCTCCAGCGGTGCCACTTCTCTCATCTCTTCTTCTTCGTTTCTCTCATCTTTCTCAGGCTATAAGAACTGATTCCTCCTCTTGAACCCAGCTACTGGAGCTCCTCCCCCTCCCATTCTTTCATCCTCTCACAGTGGTCCAAGCTTGGTTCGAATGGTACGAATTATTATCTTTGTCTTTTAGGGTTTCACAGTTATGTTCATTAGTTTGAGTATTACTTGCATGCGTGTTTTAATTTATGGCTTTTGATGCTTGATGTGCAGTAAAAAAGGTTGAGAGCAAACTTACCTTAGGGTAGATTGAGAGGAAAAGGGAGGAAAGGAGAGGGATTGGTGGCGCTTCTGGTTGCCGGAATAGAGGACGGAGATGATGGTTGCTTGCTCGCTTTACTGGTATCTCTGTATTCTTGATTTGTTTAATGATGAGCTTAGCTTCTGAAAACCTATTTGCTTATTCTGAAAACCCTTTGAATTTCTTCTGATACTCTTCCTCTTTCTTCTTGGTTACTTGATGTCGTTGATGATTATGCTCTGAGATTTTGCTTGCTTCTATTTTCTGAAACTTGCTTGCTTCTATTTTCGTTGATGATGGATATTCTGAAACTATTTGTTTGTTATTGATGAGCTTAGCTTCTGAAACTTGTTGTGTTTTTGTTGATAAGCTTGATGATGCTGAATAAAAAATCTGAAATTCTTGTTGGCTTTGCTTCTGAAAACTCTTCCTTTCTCTTTGTATGCTGATTGTTTGATGATGATATTGTTCTGAGAACTGTTTTGGTGAGCTTGAGCAAGTTACAGTTTTGCAAGCAAGTTTGCAATTTTGCAAGCAAGTTTGCAGTTTGTTATTCGATTTATAGTTTTGTTTTACTAGGCTTTGGCAGGCAGGTTTGAAGGTTTCAGGGTTGTAACTTGCAGTTTTGGTAAGTTGCAGTTTAGCAGTTTATGCAGGGGGTTTTTCAAGTTTGAAATGCATGCAGGTTTGTGTAGGCTTGAGCAAGCAGGTTTTTTAGTTTGGTTGTTTACAGGTTTGGTGATTTTTGTGCAGGTTTGTTGAGCTTGAGTAAGCTAGCTTTGCAGTTTTGGCTCAAATAGGTTTTTGAGTTATTTTGGTTAGCAGGTTTGCTGGCGGGTTATGCAGGTTTGCTTTGGCTAGCAGGTTTGCTAGCAGAATATGCAGGTTTGCTTGTGTTTGAGTAAGCTTGGCCTTTGTTCTGTTTGTGTTTGTTGAGCAGGCAGGTTGTGAGCTTGCAAGTTTTTGACTTGCAGTTTTGGTAAGTTTGGCAAACAAGTTTGTTGTTTGCAGCTTGCTCAAAAATTTTCTCCCCCTTTACTGTGTTGGCTGTTGGACTGTTATATATCTCTTTGTTATATTTTCTGCCTTTTACAGCCTGCTTTAGCCAAAACTGTAAACCTCTTCACTAGGTCTTCTCTTTCTCTCCCTCTCTAAGCACTTTTGCTTATAATATTTTATTCTGAAAAGTTTTGTCTAGGCTGGAAAATGATGATGGCTATTGCAAGCCTCTTGCTTGTAATTTGGTTTATCTCTCTATATTGTGTACTTTGTTTCCATATTTTCTGCATTGTGTACTTTGTTTACATATTTTATGCATTGTACTTTTGCCTTTTGCACCTAGTTGGCTTGCAACTCAGTTTGACATGCTTGGTTACTGCATTGTAGTTAGCTTGCCTATGCTTGCCTTGCTGACTTGTTTGACTAATGCAGTTTGGAATTCAGTTTGCAGTACAGTTTGCCTTGCAACTTGCCTATGTTTTTGCATTTTGAGTTAATTGTATGCTTGCAATTTATATCTTTTATTTTTCTCTCTGTGAACCGAGAAGAGCGATCTTCTTGTGATTTACAGAGAGAAAAATAAAATATGAGGAACATATAATTTCAGATTCTGGCCGGCAGACTTTAATGATGATTTCTTTTTATCTGCCTGAAAATTCTTTTCAGTTAATTGTGTTGATTTCTTTTTCTTCTGTCTTTTACAGGTAAGTACCAGTTGGATGATAGAGGACGCAGTAAAAAGTCAAAGATCTCAAGAGATTAGACTTAGATTTACTTTTCATTTATTGTAAACAAATATTATCTTAAATATTATAAGTTGTAATCTTACAATATTCGAGTAAATTTGTAACCATATTTGAAGTAAATAAAAGTCTTTATCAAAAGAAAATTCTACTGTCAAATATCTTTTCCATCTTTCCCTTATGTTTATTTAATTATTCAAGACTCTTAAATCAAAGTAATTGAAACTGTGTCTCAATAATTCTAATCCAGATGAAATAAATAATCAACAAACTTTGTAGTCTCACAACCTTGCATTAATCACAATACGCGTGGTATTCCAATTGACACGTGCGTTGTACAGTTAAACAAACAAGCATTCCATAAACCTTTTACTCCACTAATCAAGCAAATGCCTTAATGTTCCAAACAAAAGTCTCAGCTCCTATCCCAGATAATTAGGTTTTGAGAAACAACCAGTAATCTTGAACAAGCGTGAAAACAATGTAACATTTAACTGAACTTCTGAGGATTCAGTTTCTTCTGAGAAATACGAGCGAAAAACCTAATTCCGGATTTGTTGCCAAAGAAAGGTCTGTTTGATCAATTCCTGAGCCAAACTTAAAAATCAGAGAGAAAACCTAGGGTTGTGATTTTCTTGTGAAAAAGGGAGGGCAAATTTTGGGGTACAACAGTTGCCCCTGTTCAATCTTCTTGAACCTGAAGAGTTAGATTGGCAATTTTGCCGTTCGCGACTCAAAGGTAAAAGATGATTGGACACTAGAGTGCCCATAAATTTGCACTCGTCAAAGCTTAGTTGAGGGAATGGGCTTAAAGATGCCATTTGGAGATGTGACAGAATCTTGTCGGAGATGGACTTAAAGATGCCATCCAAGAATGTTTGTTGGACTGTATGTTGTAGGTGAAAGAATGAGTATCAGAAAGGTATCCATGTTTGGAACATCTCTGAGCTGGGGGTCTGAATAAGCAATAGATTAGCATCCGTGTCGGGAGGCATCCGTAAACTGTTTTCAGAAATCCTTGAAGTTTGAAACTTGCTAAACTTATCCTGCGACGAGTAAAATATTAGCTGAAACACAAAGTTATGATGTATGATGCAATGTATGTGTTATATCAATGCTTATGATATATGAATGTAATGAATGCGCATGTAAGCTGATTAGCCGTCTTGCTGAGAAAGATAAATCCTGGATAGTTGGAGATAATAAAATCTTTGACCGCTGTTGGGGAAAATAAATCCTTGACTATGGTTGGGGACTGAAAATCCTTTGAATGTTGAAAATGAGAATTCTCGGGACCACTGTTGAAGAGTATGCGTGTCTTCAAACTTTTTGACAACCTATGCAGGGAGAAGTTATATTGCTGGGGAAAGTCAGGAGTTTGGGTTGTATGCCAATCTACTGGGGATTCCTGTTTTGAGGAGATCTTCGTCGGGGAATATCTGAAAACTATGTGAGGAATTGAGAATGAGAGTCTTCATTCTGCTTGGGGAATTGGTGTTGAGGAGCCAAGAACGAGAATCTTCGATCTGCAGGGGATTTGGAATTCTGACAAATTCATGATGAGAGTAAATAAAACTCTGGAGAATCAAGGATGAGAGTCTTGATTTTGTTGGGGAGTAAGAACTCTGTGGGGAATAGCCATACTATTGCGGAGTGGATATCCTGTTGGAGAGTAAAACTCAGGACTCTGAGAAAGGCTTATTCCTGTCTGGAAGAAGTTCCGGTTTAGGTTGTACGCCACTTTGAGATTGAGAATCTTCGTTCTGTCGGGGGTATCAGAAATTCAGGTTATATACCACTTTGAGAATGAGAATCTTCATTCTATCGGGAATATCAGGAACTCAAGTTATATACCACTTTGAGAACGAGAATCTTCATTCTGCCGGGAATATCAGGAGCTTGGGAGTATGCCAATCTAATGGGGAAGCAAAAATGAGAATCTCCATTCAAGTGTTTGGGTCAGGAGGTTGGGTGTATGCCAATCTACTGGGTTTTTAAGGATGAGAATCTTCATTCTGTTAACGGTATCAGGAGCTTGGAAGTATACCAATCTTGAGGTTTTAAGGATGAGAATCTTCATTCTGTTAACAGTATCAGGAGCTTAGGAGTATACCAATCTCTTAAGGTTTCAAGGATGAGGATCTTCATTCTGTTAACGGTATCAGGATCTTGGGAGTATACCAATCTTCTAAGGTTTCAAGGATGAGAACCTTCATTCTGTTAAGGGTTAACTGTTATCTGGTTGATCTCCAGGCTTCAAGATGTATCATACCATTATCTAGTCGAATCCAGGCTTCATGGCGTTTGGAGATATCAAGATATTATTCGGTCGAATCCGAGCTTCATAACTTGTATTAAAGATATACTACTATCTGGTAGACTCCAGTCTTCGTAGTATTCTTGGCTGTTATCTGGTCGTAATCCAGGCTTCACAGAAACTTGTATTGTTATTTGATCATAATCCAGGCTTCACAATAACTTGTTGGGGATTAAATTATTATCCGGTCGAATCTGGGCTTCATAGCTTGCTCTTAGGAGATACCACTATCTGGTCGTAATCCAGGCTTCGCGGTAGTATGATATTGTTATCTAGTCGTAATCCGGGCTTCACAATATGCTGTAGAGATCAAGATACTATCCGGTCGTACCCGGGCTTCATAACTTGAATTTTGTGAGAATTTGATTGCATCTTTCCTGAAAGATAAAGGTTAGTGGCATGACATATATCAAATAATGATGTTCTCAAAATAAATGGGATTGCGTTTTATGATGTCCTGGTGCACGGATGTGTAATGTCTTTCAAGACGACCTTTCGTTGGGGAAAATAAATCCCAAACTGGTGAAGGAGAAAAAGAGTTGGATTCTTCATCTCTGATAGTGAAGAAACATCAGATTAAATTGCTGAGAGATTTATTTGAAATATCAAAAACCCGGAATATCTTCCACTGGTCATAAGAATCAGGGAGATCTTAGTGTCGATCTGACCAAAATAGAGAGGGTCTTGGATTAACTTTGACTCAACCGGATGATGGAGGAATCTTCGGCGACCGTAACTTCCAACAGGTGATGAAGGAATCTTTTGACGACCGTAACTTCCAACAGGTGATGAAGGAATCTTTGACGACCGTAACTTCCAACAGGTGATGAAGGAATCTTTGACGACCGTAACTTCCAACAGGTGATGAAGGAATCTTCGTCTGTCGATCAAACTGCGTATGTTATGAATGTTGTTGAAATGTAATTTTGTTTTGGAGAATAAATCCTTGACAAATGTTGGGGAAATAAACCCATGACTGTTGGTCTGCTTAGAGAGGTGATAAACTTCTCGAGGACGCTTGAATTCCTTTTCAAAAGGAGTTTGGAGAGATTCGTCATTGCCCCTAGTATCAAATGTTTATGGCATTGCCAGGAAACTTGGACTGTACGTAACCCTTTGAGGAGATTGACGTTTTAAATGACCCAAGTGATGGTGAGGGAGACTTGCCCCAAGTTAATCTGCAATTGAGAGATTTCTTGAAATCTTGACTGGACTGCCCCAGGTTTACTGGGCTTTGAAAGATTTGTTGAAATCTTGACTGGACTTCCCCAGGTTTGCCATGTCAGGTCCCCTTTTGTTGATAGGAGATTTTTGCAACGGGAGTGTCATCCCACTTGAAGTGATTTTATTCACTGAGAGAGCTTTCGTTCCTCCGAACATTCACAGTATGAATTTCTTCGATGTCAAACAAATAACCATGTGCAAACAACGATATTCAAATAATGCAAAGTTTATGCTTGTCTCAAAGTTTTGAAAAATGCGTTTTTTAGCAAAAAAACTTTTTATAAGACAAATTCAACACCAGATTTAGAGAAAAGCCTTACAGGAGTCAGGATACCTTTTGTAACAGTATGCTTTCGAACTAACCCATGCTTCAATTAGGACTTTTGAAGGGTTGTAACGTGGCTTGGTTCATAGTTTAAGAAACAAAGGATAAAGGCTCAAAGTATATTTGTACCCACCCGCTCTTTGTAATGTTCTTCAATCCTAACTCAGTTAATTGTGCGTCGAACTCTATTCGAGTTTGGAACGACGTTTTGGTACAAGTTGAATTTTGGAAGGCAGTCATCATTTTTGCAACACTTTTCATGTTGTTGAGGATTTATAACGACCCCTTTCTTTTGGTTTATTATCCCTAACTTTTTCCTAACTGTTCCTGTTTTCGAGATTACAGTTAGCGGGATGCCCCAGTTTCTTAAGCCTCCTTTGTAGGTTTTGACTCAGTGGGTTTTTTTTTAGAGATAATGTCTGCCTATGAGATAAGGAACCATCACTGTCTTTTGGTTCCAAGGGAATGTTTTTGATGTCGTTCATTGTATTACAAACTGAGAGTTTGCGACTTTAATGTGCATCTTTTGAATTAACTGAGAGACTACCCTGCCCCAGGTTTGATTAAGGGTTTCGATTTGTGCTTAAAACAGAAAACTTCTACTTCTTTGGCTCGAAGGGGTTGACTATGGATTATCTTCCTTATAACTCCAGTGTTTAGGATTTGAAAGAAACGCCTGTACATCGTCAGCAAGGTCTGTCCAAAAGCATACTGTATAAGATTATGGCATTGTTTTCGTCATCCTCCCTATAAAGGATTGTAGCTTTTTGCAAGAGTTAAATGTCATAAAGAAAGTAGAAAGCATAATTCAAGAATAGTAAAAACGAATGGATGAATTCAAGACAAACATATGCAATGCATTAATGAAATAGAGTTTGACATCAACAGATAATTGTTTGAATAACAAAAGAAATTACAACTTGAAAATTCAAATGAAATAAAAGTCTCTCAGTTCGAACTTTGTCATTTCAGGTGGAAAACCCTCAGCGGAAGATTTTCATCTCGCCATCCGACATGAATTCCAGCACTCCTCTGTCAATCAAGTCTTGGATCTTTTTTTCAAAGCCCAACAGTCGTCGGTGTCATGTCCAGGACTATAGGAGTTGTATACACAAAATGCGTCGGGGTGATAGCCAGGAGCAGAGGTATTGGGATTCCGAAGAGGATCCTTTAAAGCAAGCAGATTAACCTCCAACAAGAGTTTCAGTATTAGAGATGATGGTATGTCAGTCTCAGTGAAATGTCTTCCAGGCGTATTTTGCTTACACCGATTACCTCGTTGATGCTGGCGAGGTTGTTGCTGGGCTTGTGACCCTGAAGCAAGTTCGGGAGCCTTTCCCTTGTCTTCTTGTCTCAAAGGAGGTTGAATGATGACTTGATCTTCAACGCTAGTTGTTTGCCCCACTTGGTTATCTTGAAGCAGTTTGTTGACGAGGACCCTGAGCTCCTCTTGTCTTTGAGCCAGGTCTTGAATGAGAGCCATCTGGCCCACCAGTTGTCCCATCATCTGGATTTTCATTGTTTCCAGCTCAATCTGTAACTCTTCCAGCTGATCATTCCTGATGTTCCCTGGATTTCCTAGGACCATGCCCCTTGTGAGGAGAGTTTTCACTTCTTCTTGCCCCTGGGACAGGTTCAAGAACATTTCTTGAAGTTGAGCGTTTTGAGCCTGGATATCTTCGACAGTCCTCTCTAGAGCCATCTCTACTGAAATAAACAGTAGGAGAATAAGGAAGCCTGAAAGGGAAAACCTATCATGATACAATGCATGATATGTGGATGCATGTTTTCAAGGATCTTGCGGGGTAAACACAAGAAAATGTTAGAGGTTGAACTTCGATCAACATCTTTGATTGGAGGACTTTGTATCGGTGGATGTCTTTCCACGAGAATCAAGCTCACCATGTCAAGTGGGTCATAGCCCTTGATTCAATTTGTTATACTTGATCTTTGATGGCGTTTGTCTAGAGGAAAATGAATCCTCTTGCCCTTTGCTAGACGTCTGGTTCAAAGTGACCCTGCATCAAAGACCCTTGAGATCCTTGAAATGGTTATTGAAAAATGTTATGGTATGATGTTATGATGTTATATACAGGTATGCAAAAGTAAGCAAGTGTATATACAGGTAATCATATTCACACAAAGCAGACAAGTCCTTAGTTTTAGGCTTACATGGGGTTTGTAGGTAAGTACCCTCTTGAAGTTAGTTGGCTTAACCTGTCCTAGAAATAGTAACCGGGTTCTAAGGAGCTCAATATCACCGGATTATTTTGTGTTCATTGTTTTGGTTTAGCCACTTAATTGGCGACCAAAATATTCCAAGAAAACAATCCTCAATGAGTGTAGTATCGAGTATCTACCAACTTTGGACTGCACCAAAGTCGGTCATCTCACTACCCCTAAAAAAGGCCAAGATGGTCAAGTAAGGTTCTAAGAGTTCGTTAGTGCTTTATGACATCACTCAGTGGCCCCGTATTCTCTTTGATTAACTCAAAGGCTACCGGTACCCACAAATATGTCGCACTAACATAGCCACTGCTTCAACCATGTCGGTATACCCCGCACAGTTCCCTCACAGTTTATTGCTACTTACCTAAAAGGTGCCCCCAAATTCGGGTGTAGGATTTAAAAACAAACCCAAACAAGGAACCAAAAAAGGTAAAGCATGCAAGTCAAACAATGTAAACAAATAAATGTGATCTAAACCCTAAGGTATCCCCACTTTTGGAAAATTCCCCAGCAGAGTCGCCAGTTCTGTGATACGGTGGGAGAACTGACTTGAGGTTTTGCATTTTGTGTTCGCATTTGTTCGGTTTAGCAAGAGTCGCCACCGACTTTTTATTTTATCCTAAGGAAAGGTCAAAAAGCACAGGAAAGACCTTTAAGATGTTTTCTTGGGTTCGGGGGGTAGATTATGAAAAGGGAAGGTGCTAGCACCCTTTTCATCCATGGTTTTCCATGGGCTCTTAGTTACTTGTTTTAGATCACTTGCCTTTGCTTTTGAATTGTTTGAAATGGTGCTTTGTGTATGGTTTTTGAAAATGCTTTGAAAAAGAGGCCTTGTCTAGGCAACCTTTGTAATGATTCTTGTTTGAATATATACAAAGGTGTGTGTCTTTTTGAAAAGATATTTCAATGTTTTGAAAGTTGTTTTGAAATTGTTTTAAAGTTGTGTTGTGAAGTGTGTTTGAAAATGGCAAGGATGTTTTGCAAGATTTTTGATCAAGTAACTAAGAGTTGTCTACCCTATTTTACTCAAAGATCTTTCTTATGTTTTTAACCCTTTTAACAGTGTTATTTCACCATTGTATTTGGTGAATAACCTTGTGTTAGGATGTTAAACGGGACTGGCGCGGGTCATCGTATACAATCATTGAAAGAAACTTGTGAGACGCCTCTAGCAATTTTGTAAAGGACGAGATCGTTTTATCGAAGGCAACATCGAGGGTCATCGAGGGACTACGATCTTTGTTTATCGAAGGGGCATTTACTAGAGTGTCTCTTATTCGAGGGACATGATTGCATTTTCCGAGGCAACAAGCGAGGTTACCCTAGAGGTGCAAGTGTGAATTGTGTATTTATTTTCATGCATTTATTCTTGTATTAAGTCATCTAGTGATTGATTTTGAATCTTGCCATACAAACCCTAATTGCTATACAGTATATTGAAAGCAATAAATTGCGGGAATTTAAAGTCTAAGTTATTACAAAATAGTATCCGGGGATGGGGGTACAATTATTTACAAATGGGGATGAGTCTCATAAGAATAATAATGTCCAAATATGTGTTACAACCAAATCGAACTGTCGCAATTTAATGTAAAATTATAACAAATTAAGAAAAATCAGTAAATTATGAGATGCATGTATTTATTTACAAATGAACAAATTAAATTTTTAACCTAATAAAGATTTAAGTATGATTATTATTTTTGTGTTTTTTATGAATTATGTAAACAAAGAGTTTTAAAGAAGAAAAAAATTATTTAAGTTAATGCTTCTATTATATACATATTTTTTAAAGAAAACAAAAATAATATCTCTATTATTAATGTATTTTATTAAATGCAACAAATAAAATAAGAAAAAAACTATATTAAGAAAATTAAAACAAAATTTTAATGTATTTTGGTTTTATTATTAACAAAGAAAAGAAAATAAGTTGTTTAAAAATTTAATTAATGAAAGACATTAGTTAAAAAGATGATGGGCCTTAAGCAATTTGGTGAGGCCCAAATGAGAATAAAGAGAAACATGAATCAGGATGAAAAGGGGGGTGCGTATTCAGTAAAAACAAAGTGGGCTTAGGTTTTGTTTGGGGTGAAGGCCCAAGGTGAATCCGTACAATGCTTTGTTAGGGTTTGTTCATTGTTTAGGGTTTGCAAGCTTTTGCTTCAGCGGCGCCGCTTCTCTCATCTCTTCTTCTTCGTTTCTCTCATCTTTCTCAGGCTATGAGCACTGATTCCTCCTCTTGAACCCAGCTACTGGAGCGCCGCCCCCTCCCATTCTTTCATCCTATCACAGTGGTCCAAGCTTGGTTCAAATGGTACAAATTATTATCTTTGTCTTTTAGGGTTTCAGAGTTATGTTCATTAGTTTGAGTATTACTTGCATGCATGTTTTAATTTATGGCTTTTGATGCTTGATGTGCAGTAAAAAAGGTTGAGAACAAACTTACCTTAGGGTAGATTGAGAGGAAAAGGGAGGAAAGGAGAGGGATTGGTGGCGCTTCTGGTGGCCGGAATGGAGGACGGAGATGATGGTTGCTTGCTCGCTTTACTGGTATCTATGTATTCTTGATTTGTTTAATGATGAGCTTAGCTTTTGAAAACCTATTTGCTTCTTCTGAAAACCCTTTGAATTGCTTCTGATACTCTTCCTCTTTCTTCTTGGTTACTTGATGTCGATGATGATGATGCTCTGAGATTTTGCTTGCTTCGATTTTATGAAACTTTCTTGCTTCTATTTTCATTGATGATGGATATCCTGAAACTATTTGTTTGTTATTGATGAGCTTAGCTTCTGAAACTTGTTGTGTTTTTGTTGATAAGCTTGATGATGCTGAATAAAAAAACTGAAATTCTTGTTGGCTTTGCTTCTGAAAACTCTTCCTTTCTCTTTGTATGCTGATTGTTTGATGATGATATTGTTCTGAGAACTGTTTTGGTGAACTTGAGCAAGTTATAGTTTTGCAAGCAAGTTTGCAGTTTGTTATTCGATTTGCAGTTTTGTTTGACTAGGCTTTGGCTGGCAGGTTTGAAGGTTTCAGGGTTGTAACTTGCAGTTTGGGTAAGTTGCAGTTTAGTATTTTATGCAGGGTTTTTTCTGGTTTAAAATGCAGGCAGGTTTGTGCAGGCTTGAGCAAGCAGGTTTTTTAGTTTAGTTGTTTACAGGTTTGGTTATTTTTGTGCAGGTTTGTTGAGCTTGAGTAAGCTAGCTTTGCAGTTTTGGCTCAAACAAATTTTTGAGTTGTTTTGGTTAGCAGGTTTGCTGTTTGGTTATGCAGGTTTGCTTTGGCTAGCAGGTTATGCAGGTTTTCTTGTGTTTGAGTAAGCTTGGCCTTTGTTTTGTTTGTGTTTGTTGAGCAGGCAGGTTGTGAGCTTGCAAGTTTTTGACTGGCGGTATTGGTAAGTTTGGCAAACAAGTTTATTGTTTGCAGCTTGCTCAAAAATTTTCTCCCCCTCTACTGTGTTGGCTGTTGGACTGTTATATATCTCTTTGTTATATTTTCTGCCTTTTACAGCCTGCTTTAGCCAAAACTGCAAACCTCTTCACTAGGTCTTCTCTTTCTCTCCATCTCTAAGCACTTTTGCTTATAATATTTTATTCTGAAAAGTTTTGTCTAGGCTGGAAAATAATGATGGCTATTGCAAGCCTCTTGCTTGTAATTTGGTTTATCTCTCTGCATTGTGTACTTTGTTTCCATATTTTCTGCATTGTGTACTTTGTTTACATATTTTCTGCATTGTACTTTTGCCTTTTGCACCTAGTTGGCTTGCAACTCAGTTTGACATGCTTGGTTACTGCATTGTAGTTAGCTTGCCTATGCTTGCCTTGCTGACTTGTTTGACTAATGCAGTTTGGAATTCAGTTTGCAGTACAGTTTGCCTTGCAACTTGCCTATGTTTTTTCATTTTGAGTTAATTGTATGCTTGCAATTTATATCTTTTATTTTTCTCTCTGTGAACCGAGAAGAGCGATCTTCTTGTGATTTTCAGAGAGGAAAATAAAATATGATGAACATAGCATTTCTGATTCCGGCCGGCAGACTTTAATGATGATTTCTTTTTATCTGCCTGAAAATTCTTTTCAGTTAATTGCACTGATTTATTTTTCTTTGTTCTTTTGCAGGTAAGTACCAGTTGGATGATAGAGGACGCAGTAAAAAGTCAAAGATCTCAAGAGATTAGACTTAGATTTACTTTTCATTTATTGTAAACAAATATTATCTTAAATATTATAAGTTGTAATCTTACAATATTTGAATAAATTTGTAACCATATTTGAAGTAAATAAAAGTCTTTATCAAAAGAAAATTCTACTGTCAAATATCTTTTCCATCTTTCCCTTATGTTTATTTAATTATTCAAGACTCTTAAATCAAAGTAATTGAAACTGTGTCTCAATAATTCTAATCCAGATGAAATAAATAATCAACAAACTTTGTAGTCTCACAACCTTGCATTAATCACAATACGCGTGGTATTCTAATTAACACATGCGTTGTACAGTTAAACAAACAAGCATTCCATAAACCTTTTACTCCACTAATCAAGCAAATGCCTTAATGTTCCAAACAAAAGTCTCAGCTCCTATCCCAGATAATTAGGTTTTGAGAAACAACCAGTAATCTTGAACAAGCGTGAAAACAATGTAACAGTTAACTGAATTTCTGAGGATTCAGTTTCTTCTGAGAAATACGAGCGAAAACCCTAATTCCGGATTTGTTGCCAAAGAAAGGTCTGTTTGATCAATTCCTGAGCCAAACATAAAAATCAGAGAGAAAACCTAGGGTTCTGATTTTCTTGTGAAAAAGGGAGGGCAAATTTTGGGGTACAACACCTAGCGTCTTACTATCCACTTTGTTTACCATCCTCCAAGCTTGTACAAACCTCTGACGGTAGCCTTGATCTTTCTTTCGTAGTCGAATACCACTCCTTGGATGAGCATATCATGAGGACCATCTCTTCGGGCATACCCAAACTGTCATAAGGCTAAGCAAGGGTTGTAAGTGATACCTCCCCTAATGCCAAGCAAAGGGACATTAGGGAATTTCCCACAACGGTCGATGATAGTAACGTTCTATAAGGATTGAGAACACCAGTGAATATCCGAATGTCTGAGTGACATCAACCTATGGGACCACCTCAAACCTTGCTCGTTATTCAACATAGACCGGGGGAGATGCGAGACAAACCATCTATCCAAAATAGGAGTGCAACACATGAGGGTCCCTCTCTTCCTCATAGTGCAAGAGTGGAGAGAATGTAGGATATCTCCCAACAAAGTAGGCATCGCATTGCGAGACATGAAGATTTTGACAGCATTTACATCTATAAATTGGTCAGGGTTTGGAAATAAAACCAATCCATAGATGAGAAGGGCCAAGATTTCTTCAAAAGCTTATAAATCTAAAGAGTTCCAATAAGCTTGAGATTTTTCAAATAGGTACTTGGCTAGGAACCCTTTGACACCACTTCTTGTTTCCCAATTAGTCGTGACATCATATTGTTGCAAGTGTAGCGCTCGGGAAATCTCTTCAGGGCTTGAATCTATTTCTGTACCGTTGAAAGTGTTGTACCCCAATTTTTGCCCCTAAGATTCCTCTATCATCTCATAGCATCATAATGTAATCAGATCACAAATTAGGGTTTGAGGTTTTTTTCTCCTACTATATCCTGTCTTAGGGTTTGCCTATGAGAATCACCAAGCACTTTGAAGCACTTTTATTTGTATATATTGTACTTGTATTCTTCTAACTAACCTCAAAATGTGTATGTGTTGTCTCTTGGAATATCATCTTGTAGGTTATGGCACAATTGCAGTTATCTCACCATCTCCTAGCACAGATGATCAAAACTAGGGTTTGAAGATTAATCAGGAGATCTTTGGATTTTTGGGAATTCTTGATCCCATACTTCTCTACATAGTCATGAGCATCTATCATTGGAAGTTTGATCATCAATTTTGGCTTGAAAGGGTTCAATTGATAAATAAAAAAGGGGTAAAATGGTTATTTTCTTAGAAGATAGTCAAAATCAGTTGTTGACCAAGTGAACTTTTGGTCAACCATCAATCCAACATCCCTATTCTCATATATCATGGTCAATACTGCAAAAATATCAAGAGGAAGTGCTGAATTGGATTTAACTTGTCAAGGAAGTTATTTGAAGTTTTGAAATTTTTCTAAGTATCCATAGGGCTGAATTTTGACTGGCTATAACTTTCTCAATTTTTATTGAAAATGTGAAAACTTTATATGCCTAGAAAGAGGATGAAAATTTCTCCAACTTTGTAGGAGTTGCCATAAGTCTAAAAAATGAAAGGAAAATAAGTTATGAAGCTTGGAAGATTTTTGACACTTAATGGAATTTTGGTTTAAAATGCAAAAATTTGACTTCTTCATGTCCATTTTTAAATGACCATTTGGACCCAAATCAAAAAGTTGGCAACATGAAAGTTGTATATTGAAGATTTCTCTCCATTTTTCATTCAATAATCATCTTAAATGGTTAAGTATAGAGAATGATATGGTGATTAGGATTTTGAGTTGAAAACTAAATGTTTGCCCAGCACAAGGCAAGCGACGCGCGCTAGGCAGTCATTTCATCAAACATGTTGTGGGCGCGCATTCATCAATACTTTTCTATGTGAAATATTCATTATTTTAAAAAATATCCAACATCAAAGTTGAAGCCCTAAATGTGAGGAACAAGGTTGCTTCAGGAAGTTTCTCCAAATTCTCCATAAATTTTGAGATATAATTGAAAGAAGATGGCATCATACAAGCTGAAATGCTTTGCCCAGCCAGGCCTCACGCGCGCATAGAATGCCCAGTCAGGTCTGGAATTCCATCAAGCAGTTTGTGAGCACACATTAATTTCTAATTATCTCATTGATCCAAGATTCATTTTGGAAAATTTTGAACATCAAAGTTGGAGTATGAAATGTCCTCTCCATTTTTTATTCAAACTTTATGACATTTCGTGCACCATAGAGGGAGATATAGAGAGGTAAAGGAATGCTCATGAAATGGTAAGAATTTGCATGGCATTCATGAAAATTTCGTTCAAACCAAAGCTCCAACTACCAGCTCATGCCCCAAACATTTCTCACTTATTTAAAATGCACACTTTTCATCCCTCAAACAACATAAAATGCAGCACCCCAACACTTCTCATTTCTTTATTTCTCTCACTCTCCCATTCTTCACTCTATATAAAGCAAGTGCTTGTTTCAATCAAAGGGGCTATAGAATCACGAGTCATAAGCTCCCTCTCTCTCATACGAAGCTCTCTTCTTTCTCTTTAAGTTTCAAGCTTCACTTCCACCATTGTCAAGAAAAAATTTCCTCCATATCCAAGCAAGCTTCTTCGTATCTCTCTCTACTCATCATCTCTGAACATTCAAGCTTCTCTCAAGTTGATTGCTCTTTATTTGAGCCCAAGCACCATCAATTTCGTTTCAAGGTAGATGCTCCATCTTTTTTCCTTAACTGCGGCCTTGCATTTTTTATTTAAACCATGAGCTTGTTGAAAGATCCAATGGCATATTCATGTTTATGTCATTTTTGTGATCAATTTTGGTCTTTGGATCGAGTGATTTGATGGAGAATTGAGGGAGAAAATCAAATCATAAATTTGTTTGATGAATTGTTCAACTCAAAACTGTGTTCATGCAATCACTTTCGCGCGCTATTTTCTCCATCATCAAAGCATCATTTCATAAATTTTTTGATACTATTGTGTTCAGCACACTTTGATCTTGAATGTTGATGTTTACATCTTTGAATTTCATCAAGAAATGCGTGAGATATTGTGGCCTGAAATTGTTGTTTCAAAACTAAAATTTAGAAATAATATGGTTGTTTGTTAGGGATGATTGCGTGGCACATTTTGATTGAACATGGGTTTATTTTCTTTTACAACGCATATTGAGAAAAACAAGTGTAAAAAGCTTCATATATTAATTTTTCTTTTGTTTTCTTAAAATTCATTTTAATATTTTCTTCATTTAAAAAATTATCAAAAAAATATTTTAAACTTCTTTTTCAATATGTTTTCATATTTTAATTTTTATTTCATTTTTTAAATCTTTTTTCTTGATTAAATAAAATCATGTAAATAATTAGGGTTTTAATATTTCTTTTAAATCTTGAATTTTATTTCCCTATTTCTATTAAGTAAAAAAATCATAAAAAATATTTTTGGACTCCTCTATGAGATTATTACATGAAAAAAAATTTGGTCCTATTTTATAAAAAATTTGGATTACAAATTAAATCATTTAATTGGACATATTCATTTTTGAGATAAAATTCAAGAAAAATATGATTTATGATCCTTAGAGTTTTCTTAACATTTAGGTTATTCTATATCAAATTTATTTGACCTTTGGACCTAATTGATTAATTTTTGAACCTATTTTCTCTTTTTAGGGTTTTTTCTTGATCATGCACATTAATGGATTTGAATTTCTAACTTCCTATACCTATAAAATCAGAGATGAAATTTTTTGGAGTGTTTGAACATAGTGAGGCCATAAAAATCATTTTTATGGAATTTTACAATGTGATTTCATATTTTTTCACAAATTATTTTCCAAAACCATCTAGTTTAAGGCTTAAACTTGCTAGTTTCCAAGTTTGCATTTCTAAAGAAAATTTCCACCTCAACCCAGGGACTCAAAATTTTATTTCTGACTTTTATAGGACTTTAGGAAATTAGGGTTTTAATTTCATAATTTTTCAAGTCATTTTCATATTTTAAAACTTTTTTTTGACTTAAGATTGCATTTAGGGTTTTCCCTTTGGACAATGTTTGTAAATTGAAAACTTTTGTATATGATTCTTGTTTGATTCTTGGAATAGAATGTGGTACTGACTTGGATCATATCTTGAGGACAAATTCTTCAACATCATTGGGTCTTGGGTGTTGATAGGTTGATAAAACAAATCTATTAAAATGGACGAATGATGTTGATGATATTTGAAACTCTAATCCCTTCCCTATTCATCTTATTCCCCTTTCTTATTGTATTACATGTTATGAGATAAGGATCTCAATATCATTTATCCAAACATGAAATACATAGATTGCTATTGATCGGCCTCAAAATAGGTGCAACTTCTACATAAGTCCACTTACGATTGCTTAACATAGCGCTAAATTTTGTCTCGATTCAAATAAATGATCATTCATGGCCCAAACCTATGTTTGCAAGCAAAAGTATGTTAATTTGATCCCTTTGATCCAATAACCTTGAGATTCATTGTGTGGAGGCTTTGGTTCTACCAATCCTCTAATGGATCTTCATAAATTTTGGTCAACGCGGATCACTTAAACATCATTGATCATTAAATGTTGCCTTGAGAATTCTTAAATAGATGACATACTTGACAAAAATAAAATGCAACTTGTTGTTGAGAGGCTTTGGTTCTACCAATCCTCTAATGAGTTCCAAATTCAAGTTTCAAGATGGTTATCCAACTAACCACTAATTATTAACAATTGACTTTACCTTATGCTTTTTATTTTTATGCTTTTACTTTATTTACTATTTACTTTAGCATTTACATTTCATGCTATTTTCATCTTTGCTCACTTGAGCTTTTCTTTTCTTTTTGAAGATACTTAATAATCAACATAAACCATAAAAAAACTTTAATGATACTTGGACTATTTGGTTACTATCCTTGGCATGATGGAGTATTCGACTTCTTGGGCTTAGGAATAGAAACCTTGGCCTATGTTGGAGACCTTGTGACCTTAATTGATATTTTGTCTGGAGTTCTTGAGGTTTACCTCAAGATATTCGGTTGTTGTTTTTTGCAGGTTATTGTGATTACATACTTTGTTTATAATCTGGAATTCACCCGTATACAGCTGTTACTCTGCCCAATTTTTGTGAAGACTTAATACACTTGAAGTTTGGTTCTCTCAAGAGGTCTAGTATCTTTGCTTGCTTGGTTTCAATCCAAAAAATGGAAATTCTATATTGACTCATAATGTCAAGTATTGGCTTCTTGTTGGTTAGATGATTCTTCTCCTTAGCTTTTACCTTATGCTTTAGGATAGTCTCTTCTTCTCCTCCCATCTTCTTTAATTTCAAAAATCTTCTCCATCCATTTTAAAACTCTTCTTGTTTCTTTTAAACTTGAACCACTTTCATAATAAACTCGGGCTTATGTCCATGCATTTTCAAAACCTTTTCATAAATAAACTTCAATCAACTTAATAATACCTTGACATTTTTTGTGAGAAGACTAAAAGTCAATCAATCTCATTTCAAACTATTTTTCCACTTTGGCTTTTACTTTAAACGTTTCTCAAAAGATTAGACTCTTGTCAATCCTTGTAGTGATGCAAACAACTATACTTCTATAATATATAGTGAAGTGAGATATTTTCCACTTGGGTGTTGTGTGAGGCATTGTTGGTTTTAAAATCCAAGCCATATCCTCCACTTTGAGATGATGCAAATTCTCCTTTCTCATAATTGTGGGTAGTAAGTATGTTTTCCACACGGACAATGACGATGATGTCTTATCTCATAAAATTAACCAACACACTTGTGTTTTAAAACTTTTAAAGGTGAACTATGTGTACCCTGATCCCCTATTGCACGAAAGGTGGTACGTAGGCACTAAAGATTAGAAACCGCGGCGGGTGAAAAAATCCTAAAAAAATATATTTCCTTTCTCACCTCCACCATCTATTTTACATACAACATTTTATAGCCAAAATATACAGATTTTTACAAAGAGGTTCCTACGGAGTACAGTAGATATTTAGGATGCTAATACCTTCCCTTTACATAACCAACTCCCTTACCTTAAATCTTTCCCCCTCTTTTTGGGTTACTCGCTCTTTTCCCATTCCTTTGGAAACAATAAAGCGCGATGGCGATTTTTATTTTGATATGTATAACTCTAGTCAATCTGATGGCTTAGTCTTAAACATTTATATAGCTACAGAAAAAATGGTGACTTCATTGGGGAAAGATTGACCTCTTGCTGGTCCATCCCTAAGTGGTTTAAACCTATCTTTGTTTATATATGTATATGTGCTATTGTTTGTTATATATTATATGATGTATATCTTGTTTGTCTGGATTTTCCTTGTTTTCAGGGTACTTGGTGATTACTTATGAATCTTATACCCGGACTTGGGCAAACTTTAAGATAGGACGGGCGGTATAGTCATGTTAACTTTGAGGGAGTAATCCCAAAAAAGGAGGCATGAGATCCCCCACTCAGTGGAGGCCCCTTTGACGGTAGTGTCGTTTACCAAGTAATCGGGAAGACGTGCTGCTTTCAACCTGGGATCCTGCTGAAGCTGAGGACCATAGAATACCTAACCCATCTTGGCCTTTTAGGTGTAGTGCGGAAGCTATGACGCTATTATGCAAGAGAGGGGGGTTAATCCTCCTAGAAGAAATTATCAGCATCATCAACAAGTCGCCTCAGTAACTCCAGTTGTTGGTGTAGCTCCAACCACCGTTGCTTATCACAGACCATCCCATCAGGGAATCAAGGGTATAATCAGAGAAGGGAGAGTTATGACTCTATCCCTATGAGCTATGCAGAATTACTCCCAGGGTTAATTCAAAAGAAGTTGGTCCAGACCAGACCACCTCTCGCTATACCATCACCATTGCCTTGGTATTACAAGGCAGACTAAACATGTGCTTTTCATCAGGGAGCACCAGGGCACAATGTTGAGAACTGCTATCCTTTGAAAACTGAAGTACAAAAATTGTTGAAGTCTGGTATCTTATCTTTCAAGGATGTTGGTCCTATTGTGAAAGATAATCCTTTGCCCAAGCATAGAGGAGCAAATGTTGTGAACATGGTTTCTGGTTGTCCATGCGACTTCCAGATTTTTTATATTAAATTGGTTAGAGAAGATTTGGTAAAAATGCATGCAGACCTCTGTGAATTTAGCTACTATACGGATGACCATGTCGGTTGTGCTATTTGTAGTATGAATATACAAAGTTGTGACAAGATAAAGGATGATTTGTAGGAGATGATGGATGAGGGTCTCATCCACATAATCAGGCCTAGGGAAGAGTATGAAGAGGAAGTAAACATGGTTTCTGGATGTCCTGGAGAGTTCAAAATATTTTATGTGGAACATATTAATGAGGATCTTGTACAATTGCATGCTACTTTCTGCCACATGGCTGGTCAGATAGAACATCAGTATGGATCTTGCCGAATTTGCTGTCGGGGCTCCAAAGGATGTTCAGTTGTAAGGAAAGGTATTCAGTTATTATTGGATAATGTAACTATCAAGGTTATAGGCCAAAGGGATGATTACCATGAGGTTAATGAGATTGAGGTTTGTTTGGCTGAAGAAGAATCAGATGATGAGTATGCCTCTACGGATGAGTTCTTCTCCTCCGATGAAGATATGTTTTCCAGAGATGACTCTGTAATGACTGAATGTGTTGAAGAGGGAGTAAATGTTATTGTGCCTTATTTTGGTGCACCCACCCCTTTTGAAGTTGAATATCATGGCAAGTCAACTATTACTCCATTGGTGATTAGCTTACCAGGTCATGTCCCCTACAAGCAGACAAGGTTGTACCCTACAAATATAATGCTACAATTTTAGAGGATGGTGTGGAAGTTCCCATCCATCCAATGCCTAATGTTAGAAATATTACTGATTCTAGCAGAGTGACCTGCAATGGTCGTGTATTTTCACCAGTTGTTCATGGAGATGTTAGTACTGGAAAGAAAGTTGTGGAAAGTGATGAACCTAAGAAGGATGTAGGTGAATCTAGTGGAGTTGCGCTAGAAAAATAGGTGGATGGTATTTTGAAGATAATCAAGATGAGCGACTATAGAATTGTAGATTAGTTACTGCAGACTCCTTCAAAAATATATATTTTGGCTTTATTGATGAGCTCCTCTGCTCACAGAGAATCTTTGATGAGGGTATTGGACCAATCTTTCGTGGAAAGTGATATACGAGTAGACCAACTCAGCAGTGTGGTAGGGAATATTACATCATGTAATAACTTGAGTTTATGCGACGATGAACTGCTTGATGAAGGAAGGAATCACAATCTGGCCCTCCACATCTCCATGAACTGCAAGAATGATTCATTATCGAATGTGCTGATTGATAATGGATATGCATTGAATGTTATACCAAGGAGAACACTTATGAAGTTGAAATATCAAGGAACGCCCATACGCCCAAGTGGCATTATTGTGAAAGCGTTTGATGGGTCAAGGAAATCTGTTATTGGTGAAGTGGGATTGCCTATTCATATAGGCCCACATTTTTTTCAGATTACTTTACAGGTCATGGATATTATACCCGCTTACAGTTGTTTGTTGGGATGGCCGTGGATACATGAGGCAGGGGCTGTCACTTCGACTTTACACCAGAAGTTGAAGTTTGTGCGTGAAGGAAAAGTGGTAATTATAAATGGATAACAGGCATTATTGATATCTCATTTGTCCTCTTTCAGCATTGTGGAGGCGGATGAAGCTGCTATTGGAACCCAGCTTCAAGCTTTATCCATTGATAATAGAGGAAATGAGAATCTTATGGCTTCGTTTAAGGATGCTCAGCAGGTTGTGCGTAATGGCCATAGTGAAGTATGGGGACAGATTGTTGATCCACCTGTAAACAAGAATAAAATTGTCTTGGGGTTCTCTGTGAAGAATGATAATGGTAAGAGTATGAAGCCGAAGTCTGCTGCAGGCAAGTATCAAGACATATTTCGTAGCGGGGGTTTTCTTCATCCAATTGTTTCCGGGATTAATGCCATTATGGAAGATGAAGCAGAGCCAGAAATGCCAAATTATGTGACGCATGGAGTTAGGGTTCGGAACTGGATCACCATTGACGTTCCCTCTTGCATAAATGTTTCAAAGTAATTTGTTTTTGTTAATCTTTTTGAAAAACTTTCACTTTGCCCAAGGTGTAAGTATTGATATTGTATGAGCTTATCTGTTTGCTTTGATTTTTAAAATCAATAATAAAAGTTGTCTTTGTTTCCCAAATTTTGTTTTTGTTTTTTTGCTTTTTTTGGAAAATGGTAATCAGAAAAATAAACCTTTCAAAATAAATAATAATTGCAATTCAATTTGCATGATCACTTGTTACATGTGTCAGTTTCTAAAAGCAATCATAAATCATATGTGCAGATTAATTAAAAAACTCGTTGAATACAATGACCCTGCACCCTCTCCCAACTTTGAATGTCCTGTGTATGGGACCGAAGAAGAAGACTATGATGATATTCCAGAAGAGGTCTCACGGTTGCTTGAGTGTAAGGATAATGCCATTCAGCCATATAGAGAGCCATTGGAAGTAATCAATTTGGGTTCAGAAGAAGATCCGAAAGAAGTCAAGATTGGGGCATTACTGCATCCTGATGTGAAGAGCAGGTTGATTGAAATGTTGAAAGAGTATGTGGATATTTTTTCTTGGTCTTACCAAGATATGCCTGGTCTAGATACAGATATTGTATAGCACCATTTTCCGGTGAAGCCAGAGTGCCCACCAATCAAACAGAAGTTGCGAAGAACTCACCCAGATATAGAAGTGAGGATCAAAGAAGAAGTTATAAAGCAAATTAATGACGATTTTCTTGTGAAATCAATGTACCCTCAGTGGATTTCCAATATTGTCCCTGTACCGAAGAAAGACAGAAAAGTTCGCATGTGCGTAGATAATAGAGATATAAATAAAGCTAGTCCAAAAGATGATTTTCCATTGCCACGCATTGAAATGTTAGTGGATAGCACAGACAAATTCAAAGTTTTCTCGTTCATGGACGGATTTTTAGGGTATAATCAAATAAGGATGGCTCATGAAGACATGGAAAAAATAACATTTATCACACCCTGGGGAACATTCTGTTACAGAGTGATGCCCTTAGGGTTGAAGAACGCTGGTGCAATGTACCAGAGGGCTATGACAACCCTATTCCATGATCTGATACACAAGGAAATTGAGGTATATGTTAATGATATGATTGCTAAATCCCAGACTGAAGAAGGGCGTGTGGAAGATTTGTTGAAGTTGTTTCATCGTTTGAGGAAGTATCGTCTCCGCTTGAATCTAAATAAATGTACCTTCAGTGTTCGATCAGGGAAATTATTGGGTTTCATTGTTAGCTAGAGAGGGATTGAAGTTGACCCTGATAAAGTCAAAGAAATTCAAGAAATGCCAGAACCGAGAAATGAAAAGCAAGTCATAGGGTTCCTCGGGCGTTTGAATTATATTTCCAAATTCATTTCCCACATGACTGTAATGTGTGAACCGATCTTTAAGTTGTTAAAGAAAGATCAAGGTTGTGTGTGGACAGATGACTGCCAAAAGGCATTTGAAAGTATTAAAGAATATCTGCTTGAACCTCCTATCTTGCTCCCTCATGTTGAAGGAAGACCATTGATTATGTATCTGACAGTATTAGATAATTCCATGGGTTGTATTCTGGGACAACAAGATGAAATAGGGAAGAAAGAGTATGCCATTTATTATCTCAGTAAAAAGTTTACTGATTGTAAGTCGCGGTATTCCATGCTGGGAAAGACATGTTGTGCTCTAGCCTGGGTAGAAAAACGTTTGCGGTAGTTGTTATACCCCAAAATTTTCCCTCTCATTTTATCAAGATTTCCCCTCACAAGACTCTTTGGACTCTAGACAGGATTAGGGTTTGCTCTGCTTAAGACATCTCCTTGTTCTGTTGACTTGAAATTAGTGTTTGAGTTTGCACAAGGATTTTTGGGCTTCCAATTCCTAATGTGACTTTCATACTTCATGTTGGTCTTATAATATTTCTCATACCAAGTTTCAAGCCTTGAATCAAATTTTTGCCAAGTCAATTGGATAGTTGACCTAAAAATCAACTCTATTAGGGAAAAAGTCAACTGTGGCCAATTTAAAGTCAAACATCATAATTTTTGATCCACATCAACATTATAGAGTCATATGAACCATTTGATCAAGTTTGGACCACAACTCCTCAAGAAATTTGATCTGATCATCAAAAGGGCAAAATGGTCATTTTTAGGGTTTTGACTGTATAAGGGCAATTTCTGATTTTTAACCTAGCCAATGGCAAATTGGGTTCAAGTATGGACTCAAGGAATCAATGGAATCATCTTTACCTAATCACAAGGTTCACAAGATCTCAAAAGCATTGGATTGACAGATGAATTTTCTAGTCAACTGATCAAAAATCAACTGTACACTGAAAAGTCAAACTTTGACTTTTTGGTCAAAATCAAGTGCCAAGGGTCATTTTTCATCAAGATGTGTCAAAACATGAAACTTGTTCACCAAGAAACCTAATTTTGCAAATTAGGGTTTAAGATTGAAAAATTTCATAACTTAGAATTTTTCTAAGTTATGAAATTTTCTTATTTTCTCCCAACTTTGCCCAACATGTTCATCATGATGAAATTGGATTCAAACAAAACTTCCAACATGAAAGTTGTAGTACTCCACAAAATCTACAACTTTGATTCACAAAGTTTTCCCAAAAGATGCTTGGATATCAAGTTATGATTTTTGGAATAAGGGTCCATGAAACTTTTAACTTAGTGAAATTTTGCCCTAGCTTAGGCAGGATTTTGACCTATCTTCATGGCAATTTTTCACCTATTTCCAATTATAATTTCAAAATTCATTTCAAATATGGATTGTATAACATGTTACAAACTTTCCAAAATGTCCAAGAACTCTCCAAAATCATTTATGGTTAGGGAGAATCAAAGGTTTGAATTTGGCAAAAAGTCACTTTGATCCATGGCATTTTTCATTATGCTACAAATTGTAAATTCTATCCAGCCTTACTTGTACTTGCTCACAGGTCTTTAAACCCTTCCACACTCAAAAATTGAATGTAAACTCAATGGTTTAAGGCATTATTCTGATCAATGGAAGTTTACACAAGGGTTTAATCCATTTTTGGCAAAAAGGCAACAATGCTATTTTCATAAAGCACAACTTTAGGCATTTTTGTTTCTCTTAAGCATTGGACCATTCTTTCACAGCAAACAAAGTCCACAAAGATAGGGAAAATTATACCAACTCTTGGTAGACCCTAAGCTAGATGGTACATCCCTTTGCATTATCATTTCACACTTTTCTTAAAAGCCAAGTCAACTTGCAAAAACAAAGAGAACTCTGGTATCTGATAAAACCAACTCTGGTAACCATTCAAAACAAGTTTTGCATATTGCCTTAAGTCAGAAGCACGAGCTAACCACTTCTCAAGCCTTCCAAAACACCAAAACACCATCTTCTTGCAAAATAGGGCAGCTTCTGCAGTTGCACCTCCATCTCACAAACCACTCGTGCGTTTTGCCCCAAACCTCTTCCAATACACTCCATACAACCCACCTAAGCTCTCCCAACCATTGGCCAGTGACTATAACTCCATTTACAAGCTTCACCATTTTTAAATTCTGCTTGTGCAGGTTGAGTTCTACAGGCTTATTCAAGCAAACTCAAAGCAAACTAAGCATTGGGGAAGGTCAAAGGAAGTTCAAGCAAGCTCCCAAGCATCTCAGGCCTCATTGAAAACCTCCACATTGCCATACTCGTGTTCAACTGAAGCAGGTATTTTCTAACTTTCTATCTCTCTATTTAGGAATCATTAGGCTTAGGTTTGTGAATAAAAAATGTAGTACTCATTCCCCTTAAGCTGTACATATGCATAGATTTTATTTAAGTTAACTGAGTTGGGAGAATTTCATTGATGAACTTTCTGAAAAAGTTAGGTTAGAAATTAGGGCCAGAGAAATTCTCTCTGGTCTTTGAGAGTTAGATTAAGTTCTCTACATGGTTTGAATCGTGTTGGAAAATGCTATAACTTTTGTGTTGTGAGTTTTTGCTTTAGAGCACGTATGCAGGAGTTAGCCATTTGTACAGGAGACGCGCGTTTTTTTTTTAACAGAGGTGGAAGATGAAGGTCAGTTGGGCTGGGCCTGGCTATTTCTCACTTTTTGCACCCATGATTTGCTTCTCACACCCCCTTGGCCCATTTAATCTATTTTTGTATATTTTTCATTTCTTTTTTAATTTCTGACTTTATTTTATGTTTCTAAAATTTAAAAATTACAAAAAGTTTTATTTAATTCTCACATTTTATTTTATTTTATTTTATTTTTTTAGACATAGAAATAATTATTAAATAATATATACATTTATTTTCTTAATAAAAAGAACTTGTAAATACTATAAAAATATTATATTTTTATTTTTATTATTTATATACTTAAATAATATTTTTCTGACATATTTTTATTTTTTGACATTTGTATATATTTTTATTTTATTGTACATAAATAAACAATACATAATATATATATATATATATATATATATATATATATATATATATATATATATATATATATATATATATATATATATATATATATATATATATATATATATATATATATATATATATATATATATATATATATATATATATATATATATATATATATATATATATATATATATATATATATATATATATATACTTTCTTAAAACAAATTAGGGTTTCCACCCTTAATAAAAATAATATTTTTCTTATTTTTGATACATTAAATATTTTATTTTTACATACATAAAAATAATACAAAAAACATTTTTTGCATATTTATAATATATTGCATATTTATTTAATTGTCCATTTAAATATTTTCTTATTTATTATTTGAACAAAGAATTCAATTTGGTTGTAATAATCTTAGGGTTTTAATTTCTTGCAAATAATCCCCTATTCAAAATTGTATCCCCCTCCCCATATCAATGTTGTAATAGCTTAGATTACTTTTACGCATTTATTGCTTTCAAATATGCCATGATAGAGATTAGAGTTTGTATGCAATATCCAAAATCAAAACAAATAGCTAGACCTAATACAAGACACAAAAGCATGTAAATTGACAACACAATGCACACATGCACCCCTAGGGTTTCACCCACTTGTTGCCTTTAAAATGGCCATGGTATGCATGTTGAATATCTTGGAAAAACAAAAACAAAAACAAAATATCATAGTCCCTCGATGACGTTATCTTGGTTGCCTATACCAAATGATCTAGTCCCTCAAACAAAATACTTGCCAAGATATTTAGCATTATTGCTATCATGGTCAATACGATGACCCACGTCTGTCCCGTTTAACATCCAAACACAAGGTTGTTTACCAAATGCAATGGTAAAACAACACTGTCAAAGGGTTAAAAATGTATAGGAAAGATCTTTGAGTAGATAGGGTAGACAACTCTTAGTTACTTGATCAAAAACTTGCAAAACATCCTTGCTATTTTCAAACACACTTCACAACACAATTTCAAAACATTTCCCAAAACAAACTTTCAAATATTGAAACATCTTTTCAAAAGACAAACACCTTTGTATACATTCAAACAAGAATCATTACAAAGGTTGCCTAAACAAAGGCCTCTTTTCAAAATATTTTCAAAACCACACACACAAAGCACCATTTCAAACAATTGGATAAGCAAAGAAAGTGACCTAAACAAGTAACTAAGAGCCCATGGAAAACCATGGATGAAAAGGGTGCTAGCACCTTCCATTTTCATAATCTACCCCCCGAACCCAAGAAAACATCTCAAAGGTCTTTCCTGTGCTTTTTGACCTTTCCTTTGGATAAAATAAAAAGTCGGTAGCAACTCTTGCTAAACCGAAACATTTGCGAACACAAACGCAAAACCTCAAGTCGGTTCTTCCACCGTATCACAGTAGTATATGTTGAATCAAACTACTTGGTTGATCTCCAAAATGGATCCAATCAAGTACATTTTTGAAAAGTCTGCTCTTACTGGGAGAATTGCTCGCTGGAAGATGTTTTTATCTGAATATGACATCGAATACCACACTCAAAAAGCTATTAAAAGCAGGGTGTCGGCATATTATCTTGCTTACCAACCAGTTGATGATTATCAGTCTTTGAAGTATGATTTCCCCGATGAGGATGTGATGTTTCTGAAAGTGAAAGATTATGATGAACCATTTTCTGAGGAAGGTCCTGATCCTGAATCTCGCTGGAGCATGATATTTGATGGAGCTGTGAATGCTTATGGTATATAAATTGGTGTTGTGATTGTCACTCCACATGGATCACACATTCGTTTTACTGCAAGGTTGACATTTGATTATACTAATAATATGGCAGAATATGAGGCTTGCATCATGTGTCTCGAGGAAGCTATTTATATCATAATTAAAATTCTAGATGTGTATGGCGATTCAGCTTTGGTGATAAATCAGATTAAAGGAGAGTGGGATACTCGTCACCCCAGCTTGATCCCTTACAAAGATTATGCTATAAGATTATTACCCTTCTTTAATAAAGTTGAATTCTATCACATCCCCAGAGACGAAAATCAAATGGCAAATGCTCTAGCAACTCTGGCTTCTATGTATCAAGTGAATACTTGGAATGATATACCTCAAATTATAGTTCGGCGATTGGATAGGCCCGCTCATGTGTTTACAATAGAAGAGGTAGCAGATGAGAAACCCTTGGTATTATGATATCAAGCATTTTCTTCAGACTCAGAAGTACCCGATTGGTGCATCGAATAAAGATAGAAAGACATTGAGAAGATTGGTTGGCAACTTCTTCCCTAGTGAAAATGTGTTGTACAAGAGAAATTATGACATGGTCTTGCTCAGATGCATGGATAGACACGAAGAAGACATGTTGATGCATGAGGTTCATGAAGGTTCATTTGGCACTCATGCCAATGGATATTCGATGGCTAAAAAGATGCTAAGAGCAGGTTACTATTGGCTGACAATGGAATTTGACTGTTACAGATTTGCAAAGAAGTGCCATAAATACCAGATTTATGTGGACAAGATTCATGTGCCTCTGACACCTCTAAATGTTATTTCTTCCCCGTGGCCTTTCTCTATGTGGGATATTGACATGATTCGAATGATAGAACCCAAAGCTTCGAATGGACACTATTTTATCTTGGTAGCAATTGATTACTTCACCAAATGGGTGGAAGCTGCTTCATATGCTAATGTTACTAAGAAGGTGGTAGTGTGCTTCATTAAGAACAATCTCATATGTCGGTATGGTATGCCGAGCAGAATTATCACCAATAATGGCTCGAATCTGAACAACAAGATGATGACAGAACTTTGTAAAGAATTTAAGATTGTCCATCACAATTCATCTCCGTACAGGCCGAAGATGAATGGGGCTGTTGAAGCTGCTAATAAGAATATCAAGAAGATCGTCCAGAAGATGGTTGTTACTTATAAAGATTGGCATGAAATGCTCCCTTTTGCATTCCATGGATATTGGACATTTGTTCGCACTTCAACAGGAGCAACCCCATTCTCCCTTGTGTATGGAATGGAAGCGGTGCTCCCAATCGAGGTTGAGATTCCCTCTTTGCGTGTGATAATGGAAACAAAGTTGTCAGAGGCTAAATGGGTCCAGAAAAGGTTTGACCAATTGAATTTGATCAAAGAGAAGAGAATGACGGCTTTGTGTCATGGGCAGTTATATCAGAAAAGAATGAAGAAAGCTTTTGATAAGAAGGTAAAACCTCGTGAATTCAGAGAAGGCGACCTCGTGCTCAGGAAGATCATGTCTTTTAATGCTGATTCTAGGGGCAAGTGGACTCCTAATTTTGAAGGCCCATATGTTGTCAAGAAAGCCTTCTCTGGCGGTGCATTAATTCTTGAAGTTGTGGATGGCGAGGAGTTCCCACGTCCCATGAATGTTAATGCAGTCAAGAAATACTTCGCCTAAAGAAATAAAAGAACAACTCGCTAAGTTGAAAACCCTAAAGGGCGGCTTAGGAAAAAAGGAGCCTCTTGGTAGGTCGAAAACCTGAAAGGGCGGTCTTGGCAAAAATTAGAGACATAAACAAAATAAAATTTCCCGCTAAGTTCAAAACACACAAGGGCATCTTAGGCAAAAGTTAGGGACTTTCTTGGCAAGTAACTGCATCAGACAAGACTTGATCATTAAAGCAACAATCTTCTTGGATCCTCACATACTTCAACGGAAGCTACTGCTTAGAATTTCAAAGTTGTTAGAGGGAATAGTGGTCATTGTATCTTAATGTATCTTTTCCATTATATATTACCATTTTCAAAGCTTTGTAATCATCCGTGGAGTCTCGCCATTCGCAGACTACCATTCTATCAATAAAATTTGAGCTTTTATCCAATTCTTTATAATTCTTATTTTATTCAACTTACAAAGACTCCATTTATTATTGATAATAATTTTCAAAGCAAAAAGATTAAATAACAAAATTGTTTTTCAAAAAGAATTTACAACTTACTTTTACTTTAAATTTTATGATTCAAGACGAAAATAAAAATGGTGATCCCATGAATGGATGAACTCTAGTAATTTTGGGAAGTTTTGATTCCCCAGGAAGGCTATCCCAGGGCATCTTTTATTGGATTAAGTTTTCATGATATGAAGACTCAATCTGAGACTCCCCAGTGAAGGCTTCGATTATTTGATAAAAGTCTTTTCTCCCCGTGCATTCTGAGTTGGACTCATTTGCGAAGCATCTCCTTTCAGAAGTACTTGCATTTTGTTGATTTCCCGATAGTCAGGAAAGGGAAATGTTTCATTTAAGATGTGTTGAAGCATTTGTCAGTTTTTTGGGTTTTCACCCGCCAAGTGTTTGGTTTGATTTAAAATCCCCATAAGATTGATTTCTTGCTGTAATGTTTGACTTCTTAACTCCCCAAATTGTTATCCCCATGATGTTTCATACTTTTTCCCCAGAGAAGTTGGTGAAATACTTACTCTCAATATTGAAAAATGTATCTTGGTTTCACCTCTTCGATGTGTTGGCCTCCCCAATGAAGTCAGCACGAGATCCTCAGTTGATATCTCGATGATGAGGCATTATCTCCCCTAGTGAAGTCTATATGATATTTCCCCAATAAAGTCAGCACGAGATTCTCAGTTGATGTTTTGATGATATGGTTTTCATCTTCCCTATTGAAATCAGTATGGAAATCCCCAGTAGAAGTAAAGACCGTGATACTTTTGTTTTCCCCATTGAAGCATGTGTGTTATTCCTTGGTGAATCCTGGAGGAGGATGTTACATTCCTGTACCTGTACTGATGTATTGATATGATATGATTATTTTTGGATTATGTTCTTTCCCAGTGAAGTTAAGCCGTGAAATAGGAGTCTGTCTATTCAACCGGTGCTTATTTTTTATTTTTGTGGAATTTTCATCTTGGATGTGATTTAGCCGAGTATTGACTGTACCCGAGTTGGTTTTGTTTGTTTATCCCCAGTGTTATATGTTTGTTTTGTTAGCATATACATAATAACACTCATACATTCATACATTCATACATACATCATACATAGTTGAATTTAGAAAATCATTGCTCATTCGCATTCATTAATATTTTGTTGACATATTACCCTGTTTTGCAGAGTCGTGTTGTCCTCTCTCCAATAGAGTGTCAACTTTAAAAAGAAAGTGTATATTATTTCAATTTTCCTACTGAGTTGTCCCTCGTGGAAGATTTTTTCTTTAGTCTTCATGTACAACTCTTTGACTGGATGATTTGGGTTTCCCTCCGGAGTTTATTTCTCAAAGGATGTATTTTTGGTTGACTGATTCATTCCGGTTTATTTCTGGTTTGAATCTTTGGTTCCCAACAATATTATTACTATGGATTTCTGCAAGCTTCGAGCCTTGGATTGAGAATGTGCATTTATTTTGGCACGAGAAGAATTCTATCTCCTCAGCAGGAATATGTTGGCATGTCCCCAGGAAGCTGTATTTCATACCCCAGGAAGTCATTATTCATTCACCAGGAATTCATGATTCATTCACCAGGAAGTCATGATTCTTTCCCTAGGAAGTCATGATTCATTCCCCAGGAAGTCATATTTCTTTCCCCAGGAAGCCATATTGCTTTCCCCAGAAAGTCATTTTTAAAATCCTTCCCATAACAGCAAGTAGCATGTCTCTTTATTTGAGCAACTTGTACTTCCCCGTAAAATTCAACGTATTTTTTTGTGCTATGAATGGATAGTTTGCAGTTCGTTGTCAAATCACTCCAGTGGATGGCAAGTCTTTCAATATGGAAGAGACAATTCGTTGTGAAATCTTTACAAGTGGTAGTCTCTTTATTTAAGACAGCTTATATACCACCCTTTCCAGGTGGAATGCCTTGGTTAAAGAAGAAGTTGAGACTCGTTCTAGGTGAAACGCCAGAATTTTGGGGAAACTTGTTATTATTATCCTTTCTCTCTACCTTCAGTGAAAGTTGGTAGTTCACCATCAGTGGATGTTGGTGATTGTTATCTTTTTGCTACCTTCAGTGAATGTTGGTAGTTCACCGTTAGTGAACATCAGTGCTATGATATTTCTTTTCTCTCTACCTTCAGTGAAAGTTGGTAGTTCAACATTAGTGAATGTTGGTGATTGTTATCTTTTTGCTACCTTCAGTGAACGTTGGTAGTTCACCGTCAGGGAATATCGGTTCTATGATATTTCTTTCTCTCTACCTTCAATGAAAGTTGGTAGTTCACCATCAGTGAATGTTGGTGATTGTTATCTTTTTGCTACCTTCAGTGAATGTTGGTAGTTCACCGTCAGTGAACGTTAGTGCTATGGTATTTATTTCTCTATACCTTCAGTGAAAGTTGGTAGTTCACCATCACTGAACGTTGGTGGTTGTTATCTTTTTTCTACCTTCAGTGAACGTTGGTATTTCACCGTCAGTGAACGTCGATACTATGATATTTATTTTCTCTCTACCTGCAATGAAAGTTGGTAGTTCACCATCAGTGAATGTTGGTGGGTGTTATCTTTTTGCTACCTTCAGTGAATGTTGGTAGTTCACCGTCAGTGAATGTCGGTGCTATGTTATTTTCTATCTACCTTCATTGAAAGTTGGTAGTTCATCTTTAGTGAACATCGATGTTATTCTCTTGATACCTTCAGTGAACATTGGTAGTTCACCTTCAGTGAACGTGGGTGTTATCTTTTTGCTACCTTCAATGAATGTTGGTAGTTCACCGTCAGTGAACATCGGTGCGATGTTATTTTCTCTCCACCTTCAGTGAAAGTTGGTAGTTCATCGTCAGTGAACGTCGATGTTATTCTCTTGCTACCTTCAGTGAGCGTTGGTAGTTCACCTTCAGTGAACGTGGGTGTTATCTTTTTTCTACCTTCAATGAACATTGGTTTTTCACAATCAGTGAACGTTGGTGATTATTATTTTTTCTCTCTATCTTTAGTGAAAGTTGGTAGTTCATCGTCAGTGAACGTCAATGTTATTTCTCTTACTACCTTCAGTGAACGTTGGTAGTTCACCTTCAGTGAACGTGGGTGTTATCTTTTTTCTACCTTCAGTGAATGTTGGTAGTTCACTATCAGTGAACGTCGGTGCTATATTTCTTTTCTCTCTGCCTTCAGTGAGAGTTGGTAGTTCATCGTCAATGAACGTCAATGTTATTCTCTTACTACCTTCAGTGAACATTGGTAGTCTCGCCTTCAGTGAAAGTTGGTATATCCTTTGACCTTTTACCGTCATCTGTGAGTCGGTATCTTTTTTATCTTCTACCTTTAACTATTGAGTTGGTAGTTCACAGTTATCTGTCGATCGTTGTTATCCACTACCTTTTTCCTCATTTATTGAGTTGATGCTACCTTATCTCTTCTTTGGGTTTTACACCAATAGAGTCGGGTCTTTTGATTCACCAATGATTTATTTTCCTGGTTGGGTTTCTTTTCGATTTTAGTTTCCTTTGCTACATCCCCAGTGGTGTCTTGCGTCTCCTTAGATTTGTCCACCTGCATTCATAATCATAAGCATTGCATGGCATCTTAGGGCCAAAAATAGGGCTTGTTTTATATTTAAGTATTTTCAATCGCGTCGACACGAAGATTTTTAAACTTCGTATCTCCGGATAGAAGACACTTAAATAAGGGCAGCTATTGTACCCCAATTTTTGCCTTTAAGATTCCTCTATCATATCATATCAACTCAATACAACAAGATCATATTAGGGTTGGTTATTCCTCTTTTTATATCTCCTATCTTTAAGTTTTCTCTTGAAGTATCTCCAAGCACCTTAGTTGTGTATTTTGTATATGTGTTGTTGACTAACTTCTAATAAAAATACAAAAAATATTTGTCTTTGAATATTTGTGTTTTGTAGGTACCGAATCAAAGCATCTGACAAATAAGGACTTCTAGTATTATTTTCCTAAAATCTCTATTTACAAAGAAAAAATAATTAACAAAAATTCATTTTTTCACTGATGCAATTGATTGCTCTTAGAGTGCAATCGATTGCACATAGTGCATTTTACGCAATTTTTGAAAAAATACACCGTGCAAATCAATTTGCACTATAGTGCAATTGATTTGTACAGAGTGAAAATTTGAAAAACAATTAGCAATTTTAAGCTTGTCAAATTTTGGCTCCAATTTTTCTTCATTTTTTTGAAAGATATATCATTAATTCAAATTTTGGTGCCAATCTTGCATTTTTAAAAATATTCATTAATTCAAATTTTGACTTTAATTTTTGAAAGAATTATCATTAATTCAAATTTTGGCTCCAAGAATCAATTACCAAATTACCACTAATTCCATTCCTAAACTCTATAAATAGAGCCCTCATTTCATTCAAATTTCAAGCTTTTGATAGCCAAATCCACCTTGCTAAAAAATCTCTCAATTCTCTCCATCTACCAAATTCACTCAAAGCTCCATTTAAAAAAAAAATAGTAAGCTTTGCATTGAAGCTTACTAATCTTTGAGATAAACCTTCATCCAAACAATTTTTCTTTATCAATTCTCTACATCCAAGCTTGGGCAATGATTCTTGTGGTTGAATTGAAGCAAACTCTTTAAGTTGTTTTGATAATTCTCTAGATCTACCTTTGGTAAGTTGGATAATTCATCTTTCACAATGTGATCTCTTGTTGATCTTTGGGTTTGATTCATTGAGCATTATTTTGTGATTCTAATGGTGCTATTTTCTCATAATTTGATGGGATTTTCGTGCTCAATTGGATCCATGATCATAAGGTAGTTGGTGGAAAGTTTGAACAAGAATTTGGCCTTTTAAAATGTTATTTTGCTGTCTGTAACAGCATGCAATCGATTGTTATAATAGTGCAATCGATTGCTGTAACAGTGCAATCGATTACACTAAGTGAATTTCACGCAGATTTTTGAAAAGTGCACTGTGTAAATCGATTTGCACTATAGTATAATCGATTTGCACAGAAACATAATGCATTATTTGCCTTGTTTTGGGGCTGTTTTGATCCATAAATGTTTTTCTACTCACTCCTTTTGATTGTTGGTTTGGATTGCAATTTCAAATGTCCAATTTCTCTTTAAATTCAATGGACTTTGTGGTGTAGATGAAGTTGGATAAATGTTCATGAATTCAAATCTATCAAAGAGTGAATTGTTTAATTCATTTTTGGTGCTTTGGATTAATGATATGTTTAGTGCTTTAATTCATCTAGATGAGTGATTGAATTTAAAGATGAAAGAAATTTGAGGTAGTGATCCAAATTAGCTCATCATTCCCCTCCCTTTTCATCTTATCCCTTTATTTTTTAATTGTGCTACATGTTAAGGGATGATGATCTTTATATCATTTATCTAAACATGAAGTACATGAAGTACATAAATTACTATTGACCGGCCTCAAAATATGTGTGACTTCTACATAAGTCCACTTACGATTGCTTAACATAACGCTAAATTTTGTCCTAATTCGAATAAATGATCATTCGTGGCCCAAACATATGTTTGTAAGCCCAAGTATGTTAATTTGATCTCTTTGATCCATTAAACTTGAGATTCATTGTATGGAGGCTTTGGTTCTACCAATCCTCTAATGGATCTACATCACTTTTGGTCAATTCGGATCATTTAAACATCGTTGATCATTAAATGTTACCTTTTAAGGATTCCAAAATGGATGATATACTTGACAAAAATCAAATGCAACTTGTTGTGTGGAGGATTCAGTTCTACCAATCCTCTAATGAGTTCCAAATGCAAGTTTCAAGATGGTCATCCAATTAACCACTAATTTCTATCAATTGACTTTATTTTATACTTTTATTTTATGCTCTTTACTTTATGTACCATTTACTTTAGCATTTATATTTTATGCTATTTTCATCTTTGCCCACTTGAGCATTTACTTTTATGTCATTTTTATTTTGCTCCCTTGAGCTTTTCTTTTCTTTTTGAAGATACTTAATAATCAACATGAACCATAAAAAACTTTAATGATACTTGGACTATTTGGTTACTATCCTTGGCATTATAGAGTTTTGGACTTCTTCGACTTAGGAATAGAAACCTTGGCTTGTATTGGAGACTTTGTGATCTTAATTGATATTTTGTCTGGAGTTCTTGAGATTTACCTTAAGACATTGGGTTGTTTGTTTGTTTTGTGTGCAGGTTATTATGATTACATACTTTATTTATAATCTGGAATTCACCCTTATACAGTCGTTACTCTACCCAATTTTTGAAGACTTAATATACTTGAAGTTTGGTATTCTCAAGAGGCCTAGTATCTTTACTTGCTTGATTTTAATCCAAAGAATGAGAATTCTATCTTGACTCATAATGTCAAGTATTGGCTTCTTGTTGGTTAGATGGTTCTTCTCCTTACCTTTTATCTTATGCTTTAGGATAGTCCCTTCATCTCCTTCCATCTTCTTTAATTTCAAAAATCTTCTCCATCCTTTTGAAAACTCTTCTTGTTTTTTTTGTAAACTTGAAACATTTTCATAATAAACTTGGACTTAGGTCCATGCACTTTCAAAACATTTTTCATAAATAAACTCCAATCAATTTAATGATACCTTGACATTTTTTGTGATAAGACTAAAAGTCAATCAATCTCATTTCAAACCAATTTTCCACTTTGGCTTTTTATTTTAGAACCTTTCTCAAAAGATTAGACTCTGGTCAATCCTTGTAGTGATGCAAACAACTATACTTCTACAATATATAGTGAAGAGAGATATTTTCCACTTGGGTGTTGAGTGAGGTTTTGTTTTTTTTTTTTAAATCCAAACCATATCCTCCACTTTGAGATGATGCAAATTCTCCTTTCTCATGATTGTGGGTAGTAAGTATGTTTTCCACACGGACAATGACGATGATGTCTTATCTCATAAAATTAACCAACACATTTGTGTTTTAAAAATTTTAAAAGGTGAACTACGTGTACCCTGATCCCCTATTGCATGAAAGGTGGTACGTAGGCACTAAAGATTCGCAATCGCGGCGGGTGAAAAAATCATAAAAAATACTCCTTTTCTCACCTCCACCATCTATTTTTATACAACATTTTATAGCCAAAATATACAGATTTTAAAAAGAGGTTCCTACGGAGTATCGTAGATGTTTAGGGTGCTAATACCTTCCCTTTTCATAAACAACCCCCTTACCTAGAATCTTTCCCCCTCTTTTAGGTTATTATCTCTTTTCCTATTCCTTTGTAAATAATAAAGCGCAGTGGCGATTTTATTTTGATCTGTGTAAGACTAGTCAATCTAATGGCTTAGTCTTAACATTTATACCGCTATAGAAAAAAATGGTGACTTCATTGGGGAAAGATTGACCTCTTGCTGGTCCATCCCTAAGTGGGTTAAACCTATCTTTGTCTATATCTGTATATGTGTTATTGTAGTTTATATGTTATATGATGTATATATGTTTGCCTGGACTTTCCTGGTTTTCAGGGTGCTTAGTAATTACTTATAAGTCCTATACCCGGACTTGGGCAAACTTAAGATAGGACAGGCGGTATAGTCATGCTAACTTTGAGGGAGTAATCCCAAAAAAGGAGGCATGAGATCCCCCACTCAGTGGAGGCCCCTTTGACTGTAGTGTTGTTTACCGAGTAATCGGGAAGACATACTGCTTTCGATCTCGGAGCCTACTGAAGATGAGGACTGTAGATTACCTAACCCATCTTGGCCTTTTAGGTGTAGTGCAGAAGATATGACGGAGTAATCTGGAAATAGTTATCACGCAATACTATGCTCGGACGAGTTTTTCTTGAGAATATTACTAATTACCGAGTTAATTAGGAAGTTGGTAATATCCGAAGGAAGGATGTAGACTCTGGGAACCTCTAAAACCTTGTTCGGCAGGTGATAACTTTTATACCAACACCTTATGGGTACTACCTTCGACCTCATGCTCATGACATTGAACCTATGAACCCTATGTTTGTGATCTTGTGTTTAGTTGTTACATCATGCATCCATGCACTCATAAGCATCTTTTGAAGAAATTTTATTTCAAGGGACTTAAAAGTTGACCATTTGTGAATATCTTAGGTGCCTTTTGAGCATGGATTCTTGAAAAAGAAAGACCGGAAAATACAGTTTCAAAGATCCCAAGATAGATGAGTTGATCAGTCTAATTCCCGAGATTGAGTGTTCTGCAGATTTTCAGAGGAAGTATGGATCCATCATTTCTCTCATGAAGCTTAGGATGAAGGAGGGTATTCTCTCGACCTTGGTCCAGTTCTATGATCTGATGTATCATTGCTTTACTTTCCCTGGCTATCAGTTGATGCCTACACTAGAGGAGTATTCTTATCTGTTGGATTTACCTATTATCAATCGTGTTCCTTTTACTAGTTTAGAGGGTGAGCCAAAACCACACGATATTACTGCTTTGATCCATATGGGGAAGTCTGAGGTTGAAGCCCATATGACTACTAAAGGAGGGATTATAGGATTACCAGCTCAGTTCTTATTGGAGAAATCTCATTACTTTTCCAGGATGAAGAGTACAGTCGCTTTTGAGGCCATCTTTGCTCTACTTGCTTACGAGTTGTTTTTATTTCCTAATGTGAACAAGTTTGTTGACATTAATGCTATCAGGATCTTCATGATTGGAAACCCAGTTCCCACATTGTTTGGTGATGCTTATTACTCTATTCATCTTCGGAATTCTTATCATGGGGGAGAGGGTGATTATCTGTTGCACGCCTCTGTTGTACCAGTGGTTTATTTCTCATATGCCTTAGTCTGATGCTTTCTGGGATGTCAGGAAGGAACCAAGTTGGGCTCCTAAGGTCATGGCACTTACTCACTCAAATATTGATTGGTATCATCAGGCTTACCATGATGTAGAGATTGTCGACAGTTTAGGTAGTTTCCCCAATGTACCTCTTCTTGGTACAAAGGGAGGAATTAATTATAACCTTATTCTTGCATGACGTCAGCTTGGTTATCCGATGAGGGATAAACCAAATAGTATTCATTTGAGTAGTTTCTTCCTGAAGGAGGGAGAAGGCCATAAGGAAGCTAGGGAGAAGATTGCGAAGGCCTGGCGTCACATTCATAGGAAGAGTAGGGAAGACTTCGGAGCTAGAGGGTTGTTTCTTTGGAGCCTTATCTCCAGTGGGTACAAATGGGAGCTATTTAGTTGAAGATGTCGTATTCCTGGGAAACACCTATGCCTAATTTGTTTGTGAAGACCACACCTCCCTTATTGGATAATGTGAAAGAGCTACAACTTGCTTTAGTCAGGATGCAACAAGAAAAGGAAGCTTGGAAGAATAAGTTCCAAACTTTAGAGATTTCCTATAGAGAAGACTTGAAGGAGAAAGACGACTTGATTGAGATTCTTGAGAGTCGGGCTGTAGATACCATGGAGAGGCAAGGGGATTTATTTTCTCCTAAGCCTCAGTCAGATGATAGTTTCTCAGTTCCTGATTCAGGTGATTGCAAGGAGGTTGCCACCAGATATGCGGAAGAAAACCAGAGGTTGAAGGCTCGGATTGCCAGGCTTACAAGGAAGCGCCAGCGTATAGAGTGATCTCCATCGGCTTTACTTCTTAGGGTTCTAGACTTTGTTTTCATCTTGTAATTGGGATTATTGAAACTTTTAATCCATTTTGAAATTATTATAATAAATTTTTTCAGTATTTCAAATGTGTTATTACTTTGATATTTGCAATGTGTCTATAAATCTTTGAGTCCCTTGAAATATTAATAATAAAATAAATAATGTACATTGCATATCATGCATCATATTGCACATATTTATTGCATTTGTTATGCATATCCAAGTGTCTTACCAAGCTTCTTTACTTCGTTCAGCAAGCTGTCTTACCACTACAATACTCGAGCTAATTTCAGAAGGAAGATGGACAACCTAGAACAAGAGAATCGCGAGTTGTGCGAGGAAGTTTCTGCTCTGAAGGCCGGCATGGCCAATCTCACTGCTCTGATGGAATCTTTGGTGGATGCTCAGAATCAGCCACCGAGTGTTCAACCTCAACAGACAAAGGTTACTACTGAAGCTCTGACTGTTCCTGTGTCTTCTACTCCAACTGTTATTCAAAATCGCATGCCTCAAGGTTATCCATGGGGAATGCCAGAGAAATTTGTGCCTGAAGGTTTTCAATCTTGGTCCTCAAGTTACTCCAGTTGTTCATACCATTGTTAATCCTGCACCTCCTGCGGTGCATGTTACTCCTGCTGCACCTCCTTCGGTGAATATGGTCCCATTTGCTATTGATGATATGTATCGTCCTTTTCCTCCACCAAGTGAAGGCTTGGGTCTCTATGATTGAATGGATGATTTTAAAGATCAATTTTACAATATGTAGAGGGAGATGAAGGCCCTTAGGGGAAAGGAATTCTTCGGGCAGAATGTGAGTGATTTATGCTTGGTCCCGAATGTTAAGATACCTACGAAGTTTAAAGTCCCAGAATTCGAGAAGTACAAGGGCAACAACACTTGCCCCCGTTCTCATCATGTGATGTATGTAAAGAATAATGTCTACCCATATTGATGATCAGCGTCTGCTGATTCACTTTTTTCAGGATAGTTTGACTGGTGCTGCGTTGAAGTGGTATATGAGTTTGGACAATGTCAATATCCATACTTTCAACGACTTGGGAGAAGCATTTATCAGACAATACAAATACAACATGGACATGGCGCCTGACCATGATCAACTCAGGGCCATGGTCTAGAAGGACATGGAATCATTCAAAGAATATGCACAGAGTTGGCGTGAGGTAGCCACCCAAGTGACTCCTCCCATGGAAGAAAAGGAGATGACTAAAATTTTCCTGAAGACTCTGGGTGCTTTCTACTATGAGAGGATGGTAGCGAGTGCGCCAAGTGACTTTATTGAAATGGTGGGCATGGGTATCCGTTTGGAAGAGGCTGAAGAGAGGGTCGTTTAACAAAAAGTAAAAGTTCCAGAAATACGAACAAGCCATCATATGGGTTTGCTAAAAAGAAGGAATGAGATACAAATGTTGTTATGCAAGAGAGGAGGTTAATACTCCTAGAAGAAATTATCAACTTCATCAACAAGTCGCCTCAGTAACTCCAGTTATTGGTGTAGCTCCAACCACCGTTGCTTATCAGAGACCATCCCATCAGGGGGATCAAGGGTATAATCAGAGAAGGGAGAGTTATGACCCTATCCCCATGAGCTATATAGAATTACTCCCAGCGTTAATTCAAAAGAAGTTGGTTCATACCAGACCACCTCCCGCTATACCATCACCATTGCCTTGGTATTACAAGGCAGACCAAACATGTGTTTTTCATCAGGGAGCACCAGGGCACAATGTTGAGAACTGCTATCCTTTGAAAACTGAAGTACAAAAATTGGTGAAGTCTGGTATCTTATCTCTCAAGGATGTTGGCCCTAATGTGAAAGATAATCCTTTGCCAAAGCATGGAGGAGAAAATGTTGTGAACATCGTTTCTAGTTGTCTAGGCGACTTCCGAATTTTTGATATCAAATTGGTTAGAGGGGATTTGGTAAAAATGCATGTAGACCTCTGTGAATTTAGCTACTATACGCATGACCATGCCGGTTGTGCTATTTGCAGTATGGATATACAGGGTTGTGACAAGATAAATATTGATTTGCAGGAGATGATGGATGAGGGCCTCATCCATATAACCAGGCCTAGGGCAGAGTATGAACAGGAAGTAAACATGGTTTCTGGATGTCCTAGAGAGTTCATAATCTTTGATGTGGAACATATGAATGAGGATCTTGTACAATATCATGCTACTTTCTGCCACATGGTTGGTCAGGTAGAACATCAATATGGATCTTGCGTAATTTACTGTCGGGACTCCCGAGGATGTTCAATTGTAAGGAAAGGTATTCATTTGTTATTGGATAATGGAACTATCAAGGTTACAGGCCAAAGGGATGATTACCATGAGGTTAATGAGATTGAGGTTTGTTTGGCTGAAGAAGAGTCAGATGGTGAGTATGCCTCTGCGGATTAGTTCTTCTCCTTAAATGAAGATATGTTTTCTAGAGATGACTATGTAACGACTGAATGTGTTGAAGAGGGAGTAAATGTTATTTTGCCTTGTTTTGGTGAATCCACCCATTTTGAAGTTGAATATCATGGCAAGCCAGTTATTACTCCATTGGTGATTATCTTACTGGGTCATGTCCCCTACAAGTCAGACAAGGCTATACCCTACAAATATAATGCTACAATTTTAGAGGATGGTGTGGAAGTTCTCATCCAGCCAATGCCTAATGTTGGAAATATTGCTGAGACTAGCAGAGTGACCCACAATGGTCGTATATTTGCACCAGTTATTCATGGAGATGTTAGTACTGGAAATAAAACTATTGAAGATGTTGAACTCAAGAAGGCTGCAGGTGAATCTAGTGGAGCTACGCTAGAAAAAGAGGTGGATGATATTTTGAATATAATCAAGATGAGCGACTATAGAATTGTAGATCAGCTACTGCAGAATCCTTCAAAAATATCTATCTTGGCTTTATTGATGAACTCCTCTGATAACAGAGAATCTTTGATGAGGGTATTGGACCAGGCTTTCGTGGAAAGTGATATGCCAGTAGACCAATTCAGCAGTGTGGTGGGTAACATTACATCATGTAATAACCTGAGTTTCTGCAACGATGAACTGCCCGATGAAGGAAGGAATCACAATTTGGCCCTCCACATCTTGATGTACTGCAAGAATGATTCATTATCCAATGTGTTGATTGATAATGGATCTGCATTGAACATTATACCAAGGAGAACACTTATGAAGTTGAAATATCAAGGAACACCCATGCGCCCAAGTGGAATTATTATGAAAGTGTTTGATGGATCAAGGAAATCTGTTATTTGTGAAGTGGACTTGCCTATTCATATATGGCCACATTTGTTTCAGATTACTTTCCAGGTCATGGATATTATACCCACTTATAGCTATTTGTTGGGACGACCATGGATACATGAGGCAGGGGCTGTCACTTCAACTTTACACCAGAAGTTGAAGTTTGTGCGTGAAGGAAAAGTGGTAATTATAAATAGAGAACAGGCACTATTGATATCTCATTTGTCCTCTTTCAGCATTGTGGAGGTGGATGAAGCTTCTTTTGGAACCCAGTTCTAAGCTTTATCCATTGATAATATAAGAGGAAATGAGAATTCTATGGCTTCGTTTAAGGATGCTCAACAGGTTGTGCGTAATGGCCATAGTGAAGTATGGGGACAGATTGTTGATCCACCTATAAACAAGAATAGAGTTGGCTTAGGGTTCTCTGAAAAATGATAAAGGTAAGAGCATAAAGCCAAGGTCTACTGCAAGCAACTATCAGGACATCTTTCATAGCGGGAGTTATCTACATCCAACTGTTTCCGGGATTAATGCCATTGTGGAAGATGAAGCAGAGCCAGAAATTCCAAACTATGTGACGCACGAAGTTAGAGTTCAGAACTTGCTCACCATTGATGTTCCCTCTTGCATACATGTTTCTAAGTAATTTTTTTTTGTTAATATTTTTGAAAATCTTTCACTCTTCCCAAGGTGAAAGTATTGTATGGGCTTATCTGTTTGCTTTGATTTTTAAAATCAATAATAAAAATTGTCGTTGTTTCCCAAATTGTGTTTTTATTTTTTGCTTTTTTCTTGGAAAATGGCAATAAAAAAAACATTTCAAAATAAATAATAACTGAAATTCAATCTGCATGATCACTTGTTATATGTGTCAGTTTCTAACAACAATCATAAATCATATGTGCAGATTAATTAAAAAACTCGTTGAATACAATGACCCTGCACCATCTCCCAACTTTGAATGTCCTGTGTATGGGGACGAAAAAGAAGACTATGATGAGATTCCAGAAGAGGTCTCACGGTTGCTTGAGCGCGAGGAGAATGGCATTAAGCCATATAAAGAGCCATTGAAGTAATTAATTTGGGTTCAGAAGAAGATCCGAAGGAAGTCAAGATTGGAGCATTGATGCATCCTGATGTGAAGAGAATATTGATTGATATGTTGAAAGAGTATGTGGATATTTTTGCTTGGTCTTACCAAGATATGCCTGGTCTAGATACAAATATTGTAGAGCACCATTTGCTGCTGAAGCCATAGTGCCCACCAATTAAACAGAAGTTGCGAAGAACTCACCCAGATATGGCAGTAAAATTAAAAGAAGAAGTTTTAAAGCAGATTAATGCTGGTTTTCTTGTGACATCAATGTACCCTCAGTGGACCAATATTGTCCTAGTACTGAAGAAATACAGAAAAGTTTGCATGTGCGTAGATTATAGAGATCTAAATAAATCTAGTCCAAAAGATGATTTTCCATTGCCACACATTGATATGTTAGTAGATAGCACAGCAAAATTCAAAGTTTTCTCGTTCATGGACGGATTTTCCAGGTATAATCAAATAAGGATGGCTCCTGAGGACATGGAAAAAACAATGTTTATCACACCCTGGGGAACATTCTGTTACAAAGTGATGCCCTTCGGGTTAAAGAACACTGGTGCAACATACCAGAGGGCTATGACAACCCTATTCCATGATCTGATTCACAAGGAAATTGAGGTATATGTTGATGACATGATTTCTAAATCCCAGACTGAAGAAGGGCATGTAGAAGATTTGTTGAAGTTGTTTCAGCATTTGAGGAAGTATCGTCTCCGCTTGAATCCAAATACATGTACCTTTGGTGTTCAGTCAGGGAAATTGTTGGGTTTCATTGTTAGCTAGAGAAGGATTAAAGTTGACCCTGATAAAGTCAAAGCAATTCAAGAAATGTCAACGCCAAGAACTGAAAAGCAAGTCAGAGGGTTCCTCGGGCATTTGAATTATATTTCCATATTCATTTCCCATATGACTGCAACGTGTGAACCGATCTTTAAGTTATTAAAGAAATATCAAGATTTTCTATGGACAGATGATTGCCAAAGGGCATTTGAAAGTATTAAAGAATATCTGCTTGAACCTCCTATCTTGCTCCCTCCTGTTGAAGGAAGACCATTGATTATGTATCTAACAGTGTTAGATAATTCCATGAGTTGTATTTTGGGACAATAAGATGAAATAAAGAAGAAAGAGTATGCCATTTATTATCTCAGTAAAAAGTTTACTGATTGTGAATTATGGTATTCCATGCTGGAAAAGACATGTTGTGCTTTGGCCTGGGAGGAAAAACGTTTGCGGCAGTATATGTTGAATCACACTAGGTTGATCTCCAAAATGGATCCAATCAAGTACATTTTTTAAAATCATGATCATACTGTGAGAATTGCCCGTTGGCAGATGCTGTTATCTAAATATGACATCGAATACCACACTCAAAAAGCTATTAAAAGTAGCGTGTTGTCAGATTATCTTGCTCACCAACCAGTTGATGATTACCAGTCTGTGATGTATGATTTCCCCGATGAGGATGTGATGTTTCTAAAAGAGAAAGATTGTGATGAACCATTTCCTGATGAAGGTCCTGATCCTGAATCTCGCTGGAGCATGATATTTGATGGAGCTGTAAATGCCTATGGTAAAGGAATTGGTGTTGTGATTGTCACTCCACATGGATCACACATTCCTTTTACTGCAAGGTTGACATTTGATTGTACTAATAATATGGCAGAATATGAGGCTTGCATCATGGGTCTCGAGGAAGCTATTGATCTCAGAGTTAAAATTCTAGATGTGTATGGAGATTCAGCTTTGGTAATAAATCAGATTAAAGGAGAGTGGGATACTCGTCACCCCGGCTTGATCCCTTACAAAGATTATGCTAGAAGATTGTTACCCTTCTCTAATAAAGTTTAATTCCATCACATCCCTAGAGACGAAAATCAAATGGCGGATGCTCTGGAAACTCTAGCTTCTATGTATCAAGTGAATACTTCGAATGATATACCTTAAATTATAGTTTGGCGATTGGATAGGCCCGCTCATATGTTTACAACAGAATAGGTAGCATATGAGAAACCTTGGTATTATGATATCAAGCATTTTCTCCAGACTCAAGAATACCCGATTGGTGCATCGAATAAAGATAAAAAGACATTGAGAAGGTTGGCTACCAGATTCTTCCTCAGTGAAAATGTGTTGTACAAGAGAAATTATGACATGGTCTTGCTCATATGCATGGATAGACACGAAGCAGACATGTTGATGCATGAGATTCATGAAGGTTCATTTGGCACTCATGCCAATGGACATTCGATGGCTAAAAAGATGCTAAGGGCGGGTTACTATTGGCTGACAATGGAATCTGACTGTTACAGATTTGCAAAGAAGTGCCATAAATGCCATATTTATGCAGACAAAATTCATGTGCCTCCGACACTTCTCAATGTTATTTCTTCCCCGTGTCCTTTCTCTATGTGGGGTATTGACATGATTGGAATGATAGAACCCAAAGCTTCGAATTGACACCGTTTTATCTTGGTTGAAATTGATTACTTCACCAAATGGTTGGAAGCTGCTTCATATGATAATGTTACTAAGAAGATGGTAGTGCGATTCATTAAGAATAATCTTATATGTCGGTATGGTGTGCCGAGCAGAATTATCACCGACAATGGCTCGAATCTGAACAACAAGATGATGACAGAGCTTTGTGAAGAATTCAAGATTGTTTATCACAATTTATCTCCGTACAGGCCGAATATGAATGGGGTTGTTGAAGCTGCTAATAAGAATATCAAGAAGAATATCAAGAAGATCATCCAGAAGATGGTTGTTACTTATAAAGATTGGCATGAAATTTTTCCTTTTTCTTTACATGGATATCGGACATTTGTCTGCACTTCAACAAGAGCAACCCCGTTCTCCCTTGTGTATGGAATGGAAGCGGTGCTCCCAATCGAGGTTGAGATTCCATCTTTACGTGTGATAATGGAAACCAAGTTGTCAGAGGTTGAATGGGTCCAGAACAGGTTTGACCAATTGAATTTGATCGAAGAGAAGAGAATGACGGCTTTATGTCATGCGCAGTTATATCAGAAGAGAATGAAGAGATCTTTTGATAAGAATGTCAAACCTTGTGAATTCAGAGAAGGCGACCTCATGCTCAGGAAGATCATGTCTTTTAAAGCAAATTCTAGGGGCAAGTGGACTCCCAATTTTAAAGACCAATATGTTGTCAAGAAATCCTTCTGTGGTGGTGCATTAATTCTTGAAACTATGGATGGCGAGGAGTTCCCACGTCCCATGAATGCTGATGCAGTCAAGAAATACTTTTCCTAAAGGAATAAAAGAACATCTCGCTAAGTTGAAAACCCGAAAGGGCGGATTAGGAAAAAAGGAGCGTTTTGGTAGGCCGAAAACCCGAAAACCCAAAAGGGAGGTCTAGGAAAAAATTAGAGACATAAACAGAATAAAATTTCCCGCTAAGTTGAAAACCCACAAGGGCATCTTAGGCAAAAGTTAGGGACTTTCTTGGCAAGTAACTACATCAGACAAGACTTGATCATTGATGCAATAATCTTCTTGGATCCTCACCATACTTCAACAGAAGTTGTTGCTCAGGATTTCAAAGTTGTTAGAGGGAATAGTGGTCATTGTATTTCAATGTATCTTTTCCATTATATATTACCATTTTCTAAACTTTGTAATCATTTGTGGAGTCTCGTCATTTGCAGACTACCATTCTATCAATAAAGTTTGAGCTTTTACCCATTACTTTGTAATTCTTATTTTATTCTGCTTACAAAGACTCCGTTTTTTATTGATAATAATTTTCAAAGTAAAAAGATTAAATAACAAAATTATTTTTCGAAAAGAATTTACAAATTACTTTTACTTATGATTTTGTGATTCAATAGGAAAATAAAACTGGTGATCTCAGAAATGGACAAACTCCAGTAATTTAGGGAAGTTTTGTTTCCCCTAGGAAGGTTTTCTCAGGTCGTTTTCTCTGGTATGCACATGATTTTTTGTATATTAAAGATGATACCAATTGGCGTAAGGTGTAGTATTGGGTTTATGATCCCAGTGTCCCCAGTCAAGTCTTGGTTCATTTTTTTAATTTTTGGGTTTGCATGGTGTTGTACCCCAAAATTTGCCCTCCCATATTCTCCAAGAAATTGCCAAGTCAGGTCACAAAATTCCCCAAGGGCTATGCAGTTCAACTGTCTCCTATACAGTCAAAACTAGGGTTTGTGTTCTGATCAAGAGAATGAGGTTTTCAAAGGCCCAATCAAGTCTCATATGCTTACAAAGATGGTCAAGTATCCCCATATCAAGTTTCAAGGCATTCAGCTCAAAATTGCACAGTCAAAACCCTAAATTGCACTACAGTCAACTATAGGGGCAAAATGGTCATTTGGCAGTCAAAAGTTCAAATTTTTGGTCACCATATCATCTTGAAGCCACAAACATCATTTGATCAATGCTTGATCATGATTCTCAAAATTTGGCTCAGAAAATCATCAAGATGCAAAAGTTACTATATTTGGACAGCTGAAAAAGTCAACTGAAATTGACCAGGGCATAACTTTCACATGGATTATCAGAAAAATTCCATCCAAAGCTCATTTTGAATAGAAAGACATTTCCTACAACTAATCTTCATACTTCAAGTCCAATAAATGCTCTCACAAAAAGTTATCAATTTCAACATTATAGGTCATTTTCAAAAGTCAACAAAAAGGGACTTTAAGTCAAAGGCCATAACTTGAGATTGGTAAATCAAAATGACATGGGACCAAAGGCATTGGTTAGAGGACTCAAAGACCTTTCCAACATGTCCAAGAACATGTGAAAAGCTTAAAAATTGAGCAAGTTATGCCTTGTGGAAGTTAGGAAATTTTTGGGAATTTTGAAAAGTCAACATTGATGCAAATGATCCAAAAATGCTAATGGGCCCATTTTTCTTCCAAGTTTCTTCATGCCAAGCCTATGCACGACCATTAAGCCCAAGGGGAAGTATTTTCTCATTTTTTAATTATTTATTTGAATTTATATTAATATTAATTCATTTAAATTATTTAAATATGTAGAAAATATAAAATTGACCTAAAAAAATCTTTTTATGCACATGCTAGACTCAAGATTTCGTTCACATGCTAATTAGGAAAGAATTGGACTAATTGAGCTTAATTGATACAAAATACATGAGAAAAAGATTGAAAAAAGATCCTTAACAAATCAAATCTCCAATTCATAAAAGCAATGGATTTTGATCCAATTTTCTTAACCTAATTACTCACTACATATGCAGGATGAGAAACCTAATGGAATGAGACTGAAAAGCTGCGCAAGAAGCTCTCTACAAAACTTGAAAATTGCCATAAAACTCAAAAACTAAATTCAGTGTTCTAGGTCGATTCAAGCCTTGATTTCCATTCCAAAAGCTTCCTTGGCAATTCCTGGACACATTCCAATCACAAACAACAACTCAAACACAAAGAATTGGTAAAGCGGATTCCAACTGAACCAAGAAAAATCCATGATCGCACTTTGATTTCTAGGCATCCTCACTGCATTTTAATCATACATTCATGTTCCTTGTCAAGTTTTGAAACTAACCATGTGATCCAATTGCGTTTTTATGCTATATATGAGATTATGCCATGACTGCTTTCTAGGGTTACAGGTTTTCAAAATTGGGGCTTTTGAAATAAGGTAAAATCAGCCCTTAAGACCACCATGGTTGTATTCAGTGAGCCTAGACGAACAAGAACCGCTCATCGCGCCTAATTTCTAAACCACACAGGCCTAATCGCTATTTTTTCAAAAGCTGCCTAATGAAACGCATAAAAAACGTTGCCTTTGAGTTTTGTTTTACAGGGATGGTGGAGAAGACAACATCGTGGCAAGCCATGATTCGCTGATTCAAATTTCGCGCGTGCTCTCCACTACGCGTTGGTTTTGCCTTTTGTTATTTATTCATTATAATATATTAATTGAAATTCAATAGCTCAGTTGGCAGGTGGATGTGCGTGTGACCTTCATGACCTGGGTTCAAACCCCAGGTCTCTTACTTTCTCAACAATATTTTTTCAATCATTATTCCATGCAGCGCTCACAGTGAAAAACACCATATCCCCTCACCATCAAGCGTACACGCGTCCATCCAACCCAGATCCATGGCCAAGAATCAAAGAACACCCTACATCCCAGTCAACATGCCACATCATGCTTGGAAAAGTCAACGAAGCTGAATCTTAATGGGCCAGGCTTTACCATCAAAACCTCCATATTGGGGCTACACCCCCCCCCCCCTGGTTTGCCATTCTTTTTATTTTTCTTATGTTTTACTTAATTTATTATTTTATTTTCTTGATTGTTTAATTTAATTAATTATTGCCATAAAATATAAAAATATCACAAAAAATCAGAAAAAGGATAAAAACATAAAAAATATTTATTTTATTTATTTTCTTGTAAATAATTAACATGTAAATAAATTTAGTAAAATAGGTTTTAACTTTATTTCTTTTAAATAAATAAAAATCCAAAAATATGTAGAAAAAGGTTTAATTAATTTTGATTCTTTAATTTTTTTTTTTTTACAATAATAATATTCATTTTATTTATTTTCTATAATTAAATTTGGCATGTAAATTAACTTAGATTTAAATTAGGTTAAAACTTAATATTTTCACAATAAACTTAAAAAACATTAGAATTAGGGTTTGACGCTTCATTTTAATTTTAATTAATTATTTTTTCTTTTAAATCTCAAAAAACACAAAATACCAAAAAAAAAAAACATTCTTTTTAATTTTAATTTTTAATTCCTTATTAACTTTAATTTTTTGCAAAAGGGTCCAACGCTCATGTCCATAATTTATTTAATTTGCACATTTATTTTATGTCGTTTAATTATAATTATGTAATTCTCCCAAAGCATTGTAATTTAAATTTCTTGCACTTTTACTTTGCTTTATTTATTTTCCGTCAAATCGGGTCCGGTTTAATTTTGGCGATGTGGACCCGCGCCATTTGTAATAGTTGTAGATTTATTTTTCCGCAAACTTTATAACTGTTAAATAAGCATGCAAGAATGAATGGCCCTAATTAAAATCAAGCGTAGAACACAAATGAACATGACAAGACAAATATCTGAAAACGACACACGAATCGCACACACCACCCCTAGGGTACGCCTCATTGTTGCCTTGCCTCGAAAGGTGATCGTCGAGTAGAGGATGTCTTAGTAAGTCCTCATGATCCGGGAACCTGGCATGAGGGTAGCTTCTAAGGTGTCTTCCCATTGCTCTGGTGATCACCACGTCCCTAAAACTCGAATTGACCCGAACACCTCCAACGGTGGTGCTACCTACCTCTCAATGGTGGGATGGCACTACTTTTAAGGACATTTACACAGACGAATTCCTTAGGGTAGGTAGGTTCTCAAGGATACTTGCTCTAATTTCAAACAAATCAAAACATACTTTTCACACCAACACATTTTCAAAAGCTTTCAAAACAAACTTTTCAAACACTCTGGCGTACGAGTCGAACTGAAATTTTTCAAAGAAACTTTTTTAAAACCCACAATTGAAAAGCAAACAAACATTTTTGAAAACACATTGAGCAAGTATCTAAGAGCCCATGGATAACCATGGATAGAAAGGGTGCTAACACCTTCCCTTTCTATAACCTACCTCCCGAACCGAGAGCAATCTCTTTAAGGAATTTTTCTGTGCTTTTGTCCTTTCCATTTGGAGAAAATAAAAGACGGTGGCGACTCTTACTTCCGCGACATTTTGCGAACCAGCGTTAAACAGTCAGTTCCAGATCCACCGATCACAGAACTGGCGACTCTGCTGGGGATATCTTATAAAGTGGGGTGTACCTTAGGGCTAGGTCATAACTGTGTTTTCACTTGTATTGATTTGCTTGCTTTACTATTGTGGGTTGCATCGGAGATACATAGATCCTAACCCGGATCTGGGGATACCCTGTTTAGGTAGCATAAGCTGTGAGGGACCTGTCCGGCGTAGACCGACACAGGTGAAGCAGTGGCTACGTTGGTGTGGCACCTTAGTCTGTACCGATATCCCTTGTGTTGCAACGAGGAGAATATGGGTCTTCTAAGGAGTCATTAAGCACCAACAACCTTAGAACCTTAATTGACACAACTTGGCCTTTAGAATTGTAGCAGTATGCTACGCCCATTGAGGCTAAACTCTCGTGATGGTTCTGGCCGCAAGAAAAGATTGCGATGCTGGAGTTATGACCGATTGAGGGTAGTCAATGATATTGGGATCCTCTAAGAACCCGGTTACTTTTGATTAGGACAGGTATGAACCAACAAACTGAAAGAGGGTAGTACCTAGACCTCATGCTGGCCTAAACTTTAGGGGCTTGCCTTGTGTGACTTGTGTGCCTTACTATGTTTGCCTTTGTATCTGTATGTGGTGTGCTTTATCATAACATCATAGCATCATGAGCATTGCATGCATCCTGCATAAGAACTGACCATTTCAAAGACAAGAGGGTTTCATCTTTGCTCTGTTTTGTAGGACATTATGATGCCTGTGCGAAGGAATACTATCCGGTTCAACTTTGTTCGTTCACCTGAGTTGCTTGATGAGTTGGTTAGCAGAATTCCAAATACCACGTCCTTCATTCAGAGGCATGGCTCCCTTCTCAGTTTAGTCACTGCAAAGCGGGATCAACAGTTGATGAGTGTTCTGACCCAGTTCTATGACCCTCAGTACCAGTGCTTCACCTTTCAAGACTTCCAGCTGGTCCCTACCCTGGAAGAGTTCTCTGATTTACTTGGCATCCCTATCTTGGATCAGACTCCCTTTACTGGTTGGGAAAAGACCCTCAGGCTTGAGGACATTGCTGCAGCTCTTCCTTTGACCCATCAAGAGGTAACAGACAACTGGGTAACTAGAAGCGGAGTTAAGGGTTTCTTGGCCAAGTTCCTAATTGGCAAAGCTAACAATTTCTGGAATGACCTGGACTTTAGGGCATATGAAGACATCTTGGCTCTCCTAATCTATGGGTTAGTCCTGTTTCCTAATCCCGACAACTTCATCAATGTCACTTCCATTAAGATCTTTATGTCTCAGAACCCTGTGCCCACTCTCTTGGGTGACATCTTGCAACAACTTCATGCCCGTACTACCCGAAGACGAGGAACCCTATGGTGTTGTATCCCTTTGTTGGTGAGGTGGTTTATTTCGCACCTCCCTAAGTTCGTACTGAAGAACCAAGAAGGAAGAGGTTGGGCTCACAGGTTAATGTCTCTCACCGATAAAGACATCATTTGGACTTGCAGAGGTTTGGATAAGATAGCTATTATTGATCGATGCGGGGAGTATCCTAATGTTCCTCTGATTGGTACTCAAGGAGGGATCTCTTACAATCCATGTCTAGCACTCCGTCAGTTTGGAAGAGCAAGAAGAGCAGGCCCCCATGAGATGTTGGTGCCTCACATCAGTTTCGAGTTTCAGGTGGATAGTGACGAACTGCGTCGTAGGTTCATCAAGGCTTGGGACAAGGTTCATAAAGCTGACCCACAAGAGCTAGGGCCAAAGACTTCTTTACCTATGGAAGCCTACTACAAATGGGTCCGCATCCGTGCTCAGAAGTTAGGTATGCCGTATGAAGCTGTCAGACCCGTCATTCTTGAGTGTCCTGACAAAGATGGTGTTCCTCCAACTGTCCTTCCTCCTCAGATACCTACTGATTATGAGACATTGAAGAGATCTTGGTCGCAACTGCAAGAAGAACGGGATTCTTACCGGGAAAAATTCAACGAGCAGGAATCAAAGATCCAGAAGCTGACAAAGCAGTTGGAGAACGAGAGAGCTCTGAATGCATACATCCGTACTGAGAAGAGGAGACCATGGGATCAATGAGGAGCTCCAGATGTGCCTTTACAGTTTTATTTCCTTTCCAGTATTTCCTTTCATGTAACGCCTAAGGGCAACTTGTTGAATAATTTCAGTTACAAAGTTGAATCTAATGAAGTGTGTTCTCTTTTTGTTTACGAAGTTGATTCCCGATTGTCTTTGAAAACATAATCCATACGCATTTCATACATCATGTGCATAGCAGGTTTTTCCTCTTTTCAGGTTGCTTACAGTTCTTCGCTGTTTATTTCAGCATCATGAATCCCGGATCTGAATCAACAGAGACATCAATCAAGGCTCTTCAGGCGCAGAATGCGCAGTTCCAAGAACTAATCAAGGGTCTGGCTAAAGGCCAAGAAGAACTAAAGGCTATGCTCCTGAAGAAGGAGAAGAAGAAGAAGAGAAGAACTGTTCTGTTCAACTCGGGCCGAAGGTTTGGCAATACTCTGCAGCATGAAGAGGCTGGTTCTTCTGTTGGCAAGAGTCCTTCTCAGGCAGAAGTGAAGGTTCCTAGTCCGGTCGTCTCCGACAACGAGACAGATTTTGATGAAGAGCAATACCCTCCTGCAAATGACAGATACAAGCAACTGGAGGACAGGTTGAAGGCTATGGAGGTGCAACAGGCACCTGGGCTGGATTTCGGAGATCTGGGTTTGTCGACTGGTGTGATTATCCCCCATAAATTCAAAGCACCATCCTTCTCCAAATATGACGGGGCGTCTTGTCCCAAGCTGCATTTAAGGTCCTATGTTCGGAAAATTCAGCCGTACTCTGCGGATAAGAATTTATGGATCCACTTCTTCCAGGAGAGTCTTTCAGGGACTCATCTCGAATGGTTCTATCAGCTGGATGGGACCAAAGTTCGTAACTGGGAGGAGCTGGCTACTGCTTTCTACAAGCAGTATCAGTATAATGCCGACCTTGCCCCCACACGTACCCAACTCCAGGGTATGGCGTTAGGTGCAAGCGAAGGTTTTAAGGAGTACGCTCAGAAGTGGAGAGACCTGGCTGGCAGGGTGCAGCCACCATTGACTGATCGGGAGTTGGTTGACATGTTCTTGGGGACCCTATCTGGGCCATTCTTCAACCATCTCATTGGGAATTCTTCTGCTGGGTTCACTGATTTGATCTTGACTGGAGAGAGAATTGAAGCTGGGCTGAAATCTGGGAAGATTGCGAAGGGTGCATCAGCTAGTTCGGAAAAGAAACCTTTCAAGAAGGAGTCTAGTGCCGTGTATGGTTCTAGGAAATCAGAGAGACCTGAACACCGCCAATCTGTCAGCGCGGTGATGATTGCTAAGCCTGCTGCCGCTCCTCGGTCAAACAATCCTCAAAGGGCTGAAAGACCCCGGCGAGAGTTTACCCGGTTAAGCATGACCCTATCACAGATCCTGCCACAGTTGCTATCCACTAACTTAGTGACTGTCAGGGAAGCCCCGAAGTTCCCCAATACAACATCCCCCAAGTACAATCCGAATGCTCGTTGTGCTTACCATTCAGAAAGCCCAGGGCACTCTACCGATGACTGTTGGGCACTAAAGAACAAGCTGCAGGACCTCATTGACGCTAAGGAGGTACAGTTTGAGGCATCTGACAAGCCTAATGTGGTGACAGCTCCCCTGCCTACTCATGGAGTTAATGCTATCGGGGATGAAGAGGAAGTTGATGAAGCTGAGTTTGATAGCTGGATCTACCCGGCAACTGACGGTGGACTTAACAATTGGAGCGCAAAGGACAATCTCCCTGTTTCTTTTGTTACTAAGTAATAAATTTCTTTGTTTTGTTATTTTGTAATAAACAATGATAAACTCTATGGCCCGGTGTCTTACCCGAGGCACCGTGGTTCTATTTGTGAGGGCATACAAACTGTCATTCCATATATCATGAATGAAAATCTTGGACGTTTTTCGCATTGCAAATATTGTGTTCCTTTTCTGTCTTCCTTTCCTTTACATAATTTTCAAAAACAGCTGTATTTACACACACACTCACTCATACAGGTTCCAATCCACTCTGGATCTCACTGATAACAGCTCTGCTACTGCCAATTATAACTTCGAAAATCCGATCAACTTAGCCGAAGACGAAGGTGAAGATGATTGCGAAGTGCCCGGCGAGCTTGCTAGACTGTTGCTTCAGGAAGAGAGGGCAATTCAACCCCATGAAGAGCCAGTGGAAACCATAAACTTGGGTACTGAGGTAGACAGGAAAGAGGTAAAGATTGGTGCCAACCTAGAGCTCAGCGTGAAGCAACGGTTAACCAAGATGTTACATGACTATATGGAGATCTTTGCCTGGTCCTACGAAGACATGCCCGGGTTGGATACCGACATTGTGGTCCATCATTTGCCGACTAGGGAAGACTGCCCTCCAGTTAAACAAAAGGTCCGTCGGATGCATCCAGAGATGTCCGAGAAGATTAAAGCCGAGGTCATGAAACAGTTTGATGCTGGGTTTCTCGCAGTGACTTCTTACCCTCAGTGGGTTGCTAATGTGGTGCCGGTACCTAAAAAGGACGGTAAGGTCAGAATGTGTGTCGATTACAGGGATCTGAACAGGGCCAGTCCCAAGGATGACTTCCCCTTACCTCACATTGATGTCCTCGTTGATAATACAGCTCAGCACAAGGTATTCTCTTTCATGGATGGCTTTTCAGGTTACAATCAGATAAAGATGGCACCTGAAGACATGGAAAAGACTACATTTGTTACTCAGTGGGGCACCTTCTATTACAAGGTCGTGCCGTTTGGATTAAAGAATGCTGGGGCAACCTACCAACGTGCCATGGTTGCCTTATTTCATGACATGATCCATCACGAGATCGAAGTGTATGTGGATGACATGATCGCTAGGTCCCAGACTGAGGAAGAGCATCTAGATCATCTGCAGAAGTTGTTTGACCGGTTGAAACTGTACAAGCTGAGATTGAACCCGAACAAGTGCACCTTCGGGGTAAGATCTGGGAAGTTGCTAGGCTTCGTGGTCAGTGATAAAGGTATTCAAGTAGACCCCGCTAAGGTCAAAGCTATTCAAGAGATGCCAGTTCCTAGGACAGAGAAGGAAGTCAGAGGCTTTTTAGGATGCCTGAATTACATCGCTCGATTCATCTCTCATCTGACTGCTACCTGTGAGCCAATCTTCAAGCTGCTGAAGAAAGATCAGGTAGTACGTTGGAACGATGAATGTCAGGCTGCCTTTGACAGAATCAAAGAGTATCTCCAAGAACCACCTATCCTTATGCCACCGGTTGAAGGAAGACCTCTGATCCTATACCTAACAGTGCTTGACAACTCAATGGGGTGTGTGCTGGGGCAGCATGACGAGTCTGGCCGAAAAGAGCATGCCATTTATTACCTTAGCAAAAAGTTTACCGACTGTGAGACCCGATACTCACTGCTCGAGAAAACTTGCTGCGCTTTGGTATGGGCTGCTCGCCGGCTGAGACAGTATATGCTGACTCACACTACCTTGTTGATCTCAAAAATGGATCCTATAAAGTACATATTCGAAAAGCCTGCTCTGTCTGGAAGAATTGCAAGATGGCAGATGATCTTGACGGAATACGACATTCAGTATACAACCCAGAAAGCCATCAAGGGAAGTGTATTGGCAGACCACTTAGCTCATCAAGCTGTAGATGATTATCAATCAATGAACTTCGAATTTCCGGATGAAAGCATTATGATTGTAACAGACTGTGAAATACCTGGACCGGATGAAGGACCCGAACCGGGATCCCGATGGTCTATGCACTTTGACGGAGCCTCCAATGCTTTGGGAAACGGTATCGGCGCCATAATCATATCTCCACAAGGTACTCATACTCCACTCACTGCCCGGCTGTGTTTCAACTGTACCAACAACATGGCGGAGTATGAGGCGTGTATCATGGGTCTTCAAGCTGCGATCGACCTAAGGATCAAATTTCTAAGCGTTTTCGGAGATTCCGCTCTTGTGATCAATCAGATCAAAGGAGAGTGGGATACGAAACATCCAAACTTGATTCCTTACAGAGAATGTGTATTGACCCTGATTCCCCACTTCACAGAGATAACCTTTGAGCACTTTCCAAGAGAAGAGAATCAGTTAGCGGACGCGTTAGCTACAATGTCTTCAATGTTCAAGGTCAAATGGGATAATGAAGCTCCCCGGATCATCATCTGGAAACTGGACGAACCGGCATACTGTTGTGATCTCGAAACTGAATTGGTAACTGAGAAGCCTTGGTACCACGAAGTGAAGAGATATCTGGAAGCTCAGGAATACCCTGAAGGTGCATCTATCAATGATAAGAAATTCCTGAGGAGGTTCGCAGCCAAGTTCTTCCTAAGCAACGGCATCTTGTACAAGAGAAACCATGATTCAACCTTACTGCGTTGTGTGGATAAGACTGAAGCAGAACGGATCATGGAAGAGCTACATGAAGGGACTTTTGGTACGCATTCCAGTGGACATACTATGGCTAAGAAAATCCTACGGGCAGGATATTACTGGTCCACAATGGAAGCCGACTGCTACCAACACTCCAGGACATGCCACAAGTGCCAGATCTATGCAGATAAGGTGCATGTTCCTCCGGTTCCCCTGAATGTTCTGACTGCGCCTTGGCCGTTTGCAATGTGGGGCATAGACATGATCGGCGAGATAAAACCTACGGCATCCAATGGACATCGCTTCATCCTAGTGGCGATTGACTATTTTACGAAGTGGGTTGAAGCAGCATCCTATGCTACAGTAACCAAGACTGTTGTGGCACGGTTCATTCGGCACAACCTGATCTGTCGGTACGGCGTCCCTGAGCGGATTATTACAGACAACGGTACCAATCTAAACAACAAGATGATTGCTGAGCTCTGCGAACAGTTCAAGATACAGCACCACAATTCTTCGCCTTACAGACCGAAGATGAATGGGGCTGTAGAAGCAGCTAACAAGAACATCAAGAAAATCGTGCAGAAAATGACAGTAACCTACAAAGATTAGCACGAGATGTTACCGTTCGCTCTACATGGGTACCGTACCTCAGCTAGGACGTCAACCGGGGCAACTCCTTTCTCTCTGGTTTATGGCATGGAGGCAGTCTTGCCGATCGAAGTGCAAATACCTTCTCTCCGGATAATGAAGGATGCAAATCTGAACGAAGATGATTGGATCCAGACACGACTTGACCAACTCAATCTCATTGACGAAAAGAGACTTGCTGCTATCTGTCATGGTCAGACGTATCAGAAACGGATGATCAGGGCATTTAACAAAAAGGTCAGACCACAGGAATATCAAGTTGGGGATCTGGTAATCAAGAGAATCATCCTTCCTCAGAGTGATCCAAGGGGCAAATGGACCCCTACATACGAAGGGCCATTTGTGGTTAAGCATGTGTTCTCAGGGGGAGCAATGATATTAACCAACATGGATGGTGACGACCTTCCTCACCCCGCCAATGCAGACATAGTTAAAAAATACTACGCATGAAAGAAGACCCGCTAGGCTGACATGCCTAGGCAAAAATTAGGGCTTCCCGGCGAACCAAAAGGGTTCGGGCAAGATGAAGGGATGAAAATGAAAAATCTGTACACCCGGCAAGTCGAAAACCTGAAAAGGCGGCTTGGGCAAAAATGGGTATCCCGGTGGACTGAAAACCCGAAAGGGCGGTCCAGGCAAAAATTAGGGATAAAAGCGTAATACTATGTCTCATTGATCACTTTGCATCCAGAATCCGGTATCTACATCAAGTTCAGACGGCATCGATCAGTCAGCTTCACCTTCAACCAAGGTCATCAAGTGATGAGACGCTCAGAGTTATAAAGACAATAGCAGAGTTGAAACCCAGTGGATCACTCATATTTTACACAGCTGTTTTATTTTCTTTTGTACAAACTTGTATAAACTCTTTTGTTCGGCGGCGTACCTCTTACTAGGACGTCAGCCTCTTGTACACAAAACGCCTATTTTCAGGCCATTCAAAAATCAATAAAAATATATCTTCAGTTAAACGTGCCAAGTGTTTTTCTTTTTCTGTTTTGTTTTGCGAAGAACGTCCAAGGTTCAATTTGTGATGTATGCATTGACAATAACTTGCTAACTCATAAATATTTGCATACGAAACAAAGGAATTAATTGCAGGTGACACTAGAAACAGGGGCAATAAAAGAGTTGTCTAAAACAATCCAATTGTTCTATCCTCCAAGGTACCAAGGTAGGTTCAGCTAAAGAACATAACCGGTACATCTTAAATCCCCAGAGAGTGGTTCAGTAAAACAATACCTTCTTCTCCAAGCTATTATCAGATTATCAAGGAAATTGAGTATCATCCCGTAGATCTCAACCTCCCCAGCAGCAGCATATATTCAATACAAGCATCCCCGGCAGTCTTGGTCTAAAGATTGTTCCCCGGCGGTATACCAACGTTCAAAGGAATCACTTTCCCCAGCATATCAAACCTCCCCCAGAAGAGTCCAATCCAGCTTCACTAGCAAAGTTGGAATTCATATCCCCAAGCAGTAAGCTTATCCCCAGTATATTCTGGAAGCTTATCCCCTATCAGAGCACGAACGCGTCGTCCGACTTTATTTAAAGAGTTATTTCCTCAATGGGATATAACTGGGTTATCCTCAGCCAAAAGCCACGGAAAGATCGCCGTCGACAAAGTCTCTTACCCCCAGCGAAGTCTATCAACACTTCCAACACAGCAAGGGTATCCTCAGCAAGTTATTATCTACATTCAGCAAAGCATCGCTATCCCCACAGAGTATTACTCCCCAGCATGGTCGCTAGAGTATCTTTTTTCCCCGCAGAATCGTCCATTTGCCAAGTTTATTCCGCAACGGAGTCATCTTCTCCTACCGATATTCTTGCAACCATCATCCCCAGCGGAAGTAAAAGCTTATTCTTGCAACTATCATCCCCAGCGGAAGGGAAAGCTATTCTTCAACATCAGCCCAGGATATGACTTCCCGGCACCCGTCAAGGATTTACTTTCCTAGACGAAAGCATTCATAAAACATCACACATATCATTATAGCATGCATAGACGCATCATATCATACAAATCTCATTTATGTTGAGAACATCATTGCTTGATCCATATCATGCATTGCATATAACTGACCTTTACCTTTCAGGAAAGACGCAATTAAAATACTCTGACATATTTCAAAGCCTTCTCTAGTCCAGCTAAATCGACTCCCAACAGATTTTTCTGATAAAGACTCAGCAGAACCTATGGTCCCCTCTCCGACAGTGAGCGTGAGGTGGTAATCCCTTTTTCAGATGTTTCCCTCTCCGACGATGAGTGTGAGGTGATAGTCTCTTATGGTCCCCTCTCCGACAAGTGCGTGAGGTGGTAATTCCTTCTTCAGATGTTTCCCTCTCCGACGATGAGTGTGAGGTGATAATCTCTTATGGTCCCCTCTCCGGCAAGTGCGTGAGGTGGTAATTCCTTCTTCAGATGTTTCCCTCTCCGACGATGAGTGTGAGGTGATAATCTCTTATGGTCCCCTCTCCGGCAAGTGCGTGAGGTGGTAATTCCTTCTTCAGATGTTTCCCTCTCCGACGATGAGTGTGAGGTGATAGTCTCTTATGGTCCCCTCTCCGGCAAGTGCGTGAGATGGTAATTCCTTCTTCAGATGTTTCCCTCTCCGACGATGAGTGTGAGGTGATAGTCTCTTATGGTCCCCTCTCCGGCAAGTGCGTGAGGTGGTAATTCCTTCTTCAGATGTTTCCCTCTCCGACGATGAGTGTGAGGTGATAGTCTCCTATGGTCCCCTCTCCGGCAAGTGCGTGAGGTGGTAATTCCTTTTTCAGATGTTTCCCTCTCCGACGATGAGTGTGAGGTGATAATCTCTTATGGTCCCCTCTCCGGCAAGTGCGTGAGGTGGTAATTCCTTCTTCAGACGTTTCCCTCTCCGACGATGAGTGTGAGGTGATAGTCTCCCATGGTTCCCTCTCCGACGGTGTGTGAGGTAGTAAGTCCTGTTCAGATGATTCCTCTCTGAAGATGAGTGTGAGGTAATAGTCTCTTATGTTTCTCTCTCCAACGGTGTGTGAGGTGACAATTCCTTTTCCTGTGTTTCCCTCTCCAACGGCGAGTGAGGTGATTCCCTTTCAGATTATAATTGCTTATGGTTCTCGTTCCGATATTGCAAAGATGGTAATTCCCGCCAAGATTTTTCTCAACAAGCATTGTTGAAGTTAAAGTTGCCCAAGGTCCTCTTACCATTCATGCCAAGGCAGTAACCATACCTGGTTCATTCATCAGCGTTTGAAGCTCCAGACTCAGCTCCTGTAACCAGTCAGGACATATCTATACCAAGCATCTAAAATCAGCTCCTGCAACGTGTCAGGTACTCATTTTTCTTTTGCAGGTATGCAGGTTCTCGCTAAGGAATCTCCCCCGCAATCAACATTCAGATAGCATCTATAAGCCCATCATCCTATTCACCAATCTCCAAATGGCATCTATAAGCCCATTCCCCCGTCATCACTGCTACTATGTGAGCGCAAATTTCTGGGCACTCTAGTGTCCAATCATCTTCTACCCTCGGATTACGAAAGGCACGTCAGCCAATCTGCATCCTCAGGTCTAAGAAGATTGAACAGGGGCAACTGTTGTACCCCAAAATTTGCCCTCCCATATTCTCCAAGAAATTGCCAAGTCAGGTCACAAAATTCCCCAAGGGCTATGCAGTTCAACTGTCTCCTATACAGTCAAAACTAGGGTTTGTGTTCTGATCAAGAGAATGAGGTTTTCAAAGGCCCAATCAAGTCTCATATGCTTACAAAGATGGTCAAGTATCCCCATATCAAGTTTCAAGGCATTCAGCTCAAAATTGCACAGTCAAAACCCTAAATTGCACTACAGTCAACTGTAGGGGCAAAATGGTCATTTGGCAGTCAAAAGTTCAAATTTTTGGTCACCATATCATCTTGAAGCCACAAACATCATTTGATCAATGCTTGATCATGATTCTCAAAATTTGGCTCAGAAAATCATCAAGATGCAAAAGTTACTATATTTGGACAGCTGAAAAAGTCAACTGAAATTGACCAGGGCATAACTTTCACATGGATTATCAGAAAAATTCCATACAAAGCTAATTTTGAAGAGAAAGACATTTCCTACAACTCATCTTCATACTTCAAGTCCAATAAATGCTCTCACAAAAAGTTATCAATTTCAACATTATAGGTCATTTTCAAAAGTCAACAAAAAGGGACTTTAGGTCAAAGGCCATAACTTGAGATTGGTAAATCAAAATGACATGGGACCAAAGGCATTGGTTAGAGGACTCAAAGAACTTTCCAAAATGTCCAAGAACATGTGAAAAGCTTAAAAATTGAGCAAGTTATGCCTTGTGGAAGTTAGGAAATTTTTGGGAATTTTGAAAAGTCAACATTGATGCAAATGATCCAAAAATGCTAATGGGCCCATTTTTCTTCCAAGTTTCTTCATGCCAAGCCTATGCACGACCATTAAGCCCAAGGGGAAGTATTTTCTCATTTTTTAATTATTTATTTGAATTTATATTAATATTAATTCATTTAAATTATTTAAATATGTAGAAAATATAAAATTGACCTAAAAAAATCTTTTTATGCACATGCTAGACTCAAGATTTCGTGCACATGCTAATTAGGAAAGAATTGGACTAATTGAGCTTAATTGATACAAAATACATGAGAAAAAGATTGAAAAAAGATCCTTAACAAATCAAATCTCCAATTCATAAAAGCAATGGATTTTGATCCAATTTTCTTAACCTAATTACTCACTACATATGCAGGATGAGAAACCTAATGGAATGAGACTGAAAAGCTGCGCAAGAAGCTCTCTACAAAACTTGAAAATTGCCATAAAACTCAAAAACTGAATTCAGTGTTCTAGGTCGATTCAAGCCTTGATTTCCATTCCAAAAGCTTCCTTGGCAATTCCTGGACACATTCCAATCACAAACAACAACTCAAACACAAAGAATTGGTAAAGCGGATTCCAACTGAACCAAGAAAAATCCATGATCGCACTTTGATTTCTAGGCATCCTCACTGCATTTTAATCATACATTCATGTTCCTTGTCAAGTTTTGAAACTAACCATGTGATCCAATTGCGTTTTTATGCTATATATGAGATTATGCCATGACTGCTTTCTAGGGTTACAGGTTTTCAAAATTGGGGCTTTTGAAATAAGGTAAAATCAGCCCTTAAGACCACCATGGTTGTATTCAGTGAGCCTAGACGAACAAGAACCGCTCATCGCGCCTAATTTCTAAACCACACAGGCCTAATCGCTATTTTTTCAAAAGCTGCCTAATGAAACGCATAAAAAACGTTGCCTTTGAGTTTTGTTTTACAGGGATGGTGGAGAAGACAACATCGTGGCAAGCCATGATTCGCTGATTCAAATTTCGCGCGTGCTCTCCACTACGCGTTGGTTTTGCCTTTTGTTATTTATTCATTATAATATATTAATTGAAATTCAATAGCTCAGCTGGCAGGTGGATGTGCGTGTGACCTTCATGACCTGGGTTCAAACCCCAGGTCTCTTACTTTCTCAACAATATTTTTTCAATCATTATTCCATGCAGCGCTCACAGTGAAAAACACCATATCCCCTCACCATCAAGCGTACACGCGTCCATCCAACCCAGATCCATGGCCAAGAATCAAAGAACACCCTACATCCCAGTCAACATGCCACATCATGCTTGGAAAAGTCAACGAAGTTGAATCTTAATGGGCCAGGCTTTACCATCAAAACCTCCATATTGGGGCTACCCCCCCTGGTTTGCCATTCTTTTTATTTTTCTTATGTTTTACTTAATTTATTATTTTATTTTCTTGATTGTTTAATTTAATTAATTATTGCCATAAAATATAAAAATATCACAAAAAATCAGAAAAAGGATAAAAACATAAAAAATATTTATTTTATTTATTTTCTTGTAAATAATTAACATGTAAATAAATTTAGTAAAATAGGTTTTAACTTTATTTCTTTTAAATAAATAAAAATCCAAAAATATGTAGAAAAAGGTTTAATTAATTTTGATTCTTTAATTTTTTTTTTTACAATAATAATATTCATTTTATTTATTTTCTATAATTAAATTTGGCATGTAAATTAACTTAGATTTAAATTAGGTTAAAACTTAATATTTTCACAATAAACTTAAAAAACATTAGAATTAGGGTTTGACGCTTCATTTTAATTTTAATTAATTATTTTTTCTTTTAAATCTCAAAAAACACAAAATACCAAAAAAAAAAAACATTCTTTTTAATTTTAATTTTTAATTCCTTATTAACTTTAATTTTTTGCAAAAGGGTCCAACGCTCATGTCCATAATTTATTTAATTTGCACATTTATTTTATGTCGTTTAATTATAATTATGTAATTCTCCCAAAGCATTGTAATTTAAATTTCTTGCACTTTTACTTTGCTTTATTTATTTTCCGTCAAATCGGGTCCGGTTTAATTTTGGCGATGTGGACCCGCGCCATTTGTAATAGTTGTAGATTTATTTTTCCGCAAACTTTATAACTGTTAAATAAGCATGCAAGAATGAATGGCCCTAATTAAAATCAAGCGTAGAACACAAATGAACATGACAAGACAAATATCTGAAAACGACACACGAATCGCACACACCACCCCTAGGGTACGCCTCATTGTTGCCTTGCCTCGAAAGGTGATCGTCGAGTAGAGGATGTCTTAGTAAGTCCTCATGATCCGGGAACCTGGCATGAGGGTAGCTTCTAAGGTGTCTTCCCATTGCTCTGGTGATCACCACGTCCCTAAAACTCGAATTGACCCGAACACCTCCAACGGTGGTGCTACCTACCTCTCAATGGTGGGATGGCACTACTTTTAAGGACATTTACACAGACGAATTCCTTAGGGTAGGTAGGTTCTCAAGGATACTTGCTCTAATTTCAAACAAATCAAAACATACTTTTCACACCAACACATTTTCAAAAGCTTTCAAAACAAACTTTTCAAACACTCTGACGTACGAGTCGAACTGAAATTTTTCAAAGAAACTTTTTTAAAACCCACAATTGAAAAGCAAACAAACATTTTTGAAAATACATTGAGCAAGTATCTAAGAGCCCATGGATAACCATGGATAGAAAGGGTGCTAACACCTTCCCTTTCTATAACCTACCTCCCGAACCGAGAGCAATCTCTTTAAGGAATTTTTCTGTGCTTTTGTCCTTTCCATTTGGAGAAAATAAAAGACGGTGGCGACTCTTGCTTCCGCGACATTTTGCGAACCAGCGTTAAACAGTCAGTTCCAGATCCACCGATCACACGTGGTTTGAGGCCTCTATCCCAGATTCCCCAGCGAAGTCTTCCCTCATATGACGAAAGGTCTTGTTCCTTGGTGTGATGAGATGGAACTATTTGCAAAATGTCGCTCTTTCTGTAGTATTGGCATTATTGTTGGCATTTATTTCCCAGGAAACTAGACCAGGGCAGTATATTTTCTAAGAAGTGTTGAGACAGTTGTTAACCCTTTGGATTTTCACCCGCCAAGTGCTGGGTTTGATTTAAAATCCCCATGAGTTTGACATATTCCTATAATTTTTACTTCTTGATTCCCCAAGAAGGTTATCCCAAGGCATTTTTGTTGGAATAGGTTTGCATGATATGAAGACTCAATCTAAGATTCCCCAATGAAGGCCTCACTTATTTGATAGAAGTATTTTCTCCCCGTGCATGCTGAGTTGGACTCATCTGCGAAGCATCTCCTTTCGATAGTACTTGCATTTTGTTTGATTTCCCGATAATCAGGCAAGGGCAATGTTTTATTTAAGAAGTGTTGAGGCATTTGTCAGTTTTTTGGGTTTTCACCCGCCAAGTGCTGGGTTTGATTTAAGATCCCCATAAGATTGATTTCTTGCTATAATGTTTGACTTCTTAACTCCCCAAGTTGTTATCCCCATGAGGTTTCATACGTTTTCCCCAGAGAAGTTGGTGCAATAATTACTCTCAATATTGAAGAACGTATCTTGGTTTCCTCTCTTTGATGTGGTGTTAACCTCCCCAATAGAGTCAGCATCAGGTCTCTAGTTGATATCTCGACGATGAGGCACTATATCCTCTAGTGAAGTCTGTATGATATATCCCCAATGAAGTCAGCACGAGATCCTTAGTTAATATTTTGACGATATGGTTTCCATCTTCCTTATTTGAAGTTAGTATTGCAATCTTCAGTAGGAGTACAGATCGTGAAACATGTGTTTTCCCCATTGAAGTATGTGTGTTATTCCCTAGTGAAGCCTGGAGAAGGATGTTATATCCCTGTATCTATACTTATTTATTGTTATGATTTAATTACTTACGGATTATGTTCCATCCCAATGAAGTTAAGCCGCGAAATAGGATTTTGTCCCCTCAGTTAGTGCTTATTTTCTTATGAAATTTTCATCTTGGATGTGATTTAGCCAAGTATTGACTGTACCCGAGTTGGTTTTGTCTGTTTATCCCTAGTGTTATATGTCTGTTTTGTTAGCATATACATAATAACACTCATACATTCATACATACATCATACATAGTTGAATTTAGCAAATCATTTCTCATTCGCATTCATTAATATTTTGTTGACATATTACCCTATTTTGCATAGTCGTGTTGTCCTCCCTCCAATAGAGTGTCAACCTTAAGTAGAAAGTGTATATTCTTTCAATTTCCCCACTGAGTTGTCCCTCGTGGAATATTTTTTCTTTAGGCTTCCTGTACAACTCTTTGTATGGATGATTTAGGTTTCCCTCTTGAGTTTATTTCTCAAAGGATGTATTTTTGGTTGACTGACTCATTCCGGTTTATTTCTGGTTTGAATCTTTGATTCCCAACAATATTATTACTTTGGATTTCTGTAAGCTTCGAGCCTTGGTTTGAGAATGTGCATTTATTTTGGCACGATAAAAATTCTATCTCCTTAGCAGGAATAAGTTGGCATGTCCCCAGGAAGCTGTATTTCATTCCCCAGGAAGTCATAACTCATTCACCTGGAAGTCATGATTCATTCACCAGGAAGTCATGATGCTTTCCTCAGGAAGTCATGATTCATTCCCCAGGAAGTCATATTGCTTTCCCCATAAAGTCATTTTTACAATCCTTCCCATAACAGCAAGTAGCAGGTCTCTTTATTTGAGCAACTTGTACTTCCCCGTAAAAGTCGACGTATTTTTTCTTTGCTATGAATGGATAGTTTGCAGTTCGTTGTCAAATCACTCCAGTGGATGGCAAGTCTTTCAACATGGAAGAGACAGTTCGATGTGAAATATTTACAAGTGGTAGTCTCTTTATTTGAGACAGCTTATATACTACCCTTTCCAAGCAGAATGCCTTGGTTAAAGAATAAGTTGAGACCCGTTCTAGGTGAAACACCAAAATTTTGGGGAAACTTGTTATTATCTTTTCTCTCTACCTTTAGTGAAAGTTGGTAGTTCACCATCAGTGAACGTTGGTGATTGTTATCTTTTTTCTACCTTCAGTGAACATTGGTAGTTCACCGTCAAGGAACATCGGTGCTATGATATTTCTTTTCTCTCTACCTTCAGTGAAAGTTGGTAGTTCACCATCAGTGAACGTTGGTGATTGTTATCTTTTTTCTACCTTCAATGAATGTTGGTAGTTCACCATCAGTGAACGTCGGTGCTATGATATTTCGTTCTCTCTACCTTCAATGAAAGTTGGTAGTTCACCATCAGTGAATATTGGTGATTGTTATCTTTTTCTACCTTCAGCGAACGTTGGTAGTTCACCTTTAGTGAACGTCGGTGCTATGATATTTCTTTCTCTCTACCTACAGTGAAAGTTGGTAGTTCACCATCAGTGAACGTTGGTGATTGTTATCTTTTTGCTACCTTCAGTGAACGTTGGTAGTTCACCTTCAATGAATGCAGGTGCTATGATATTTCTTTTCTCTCTACCTTCAGTGAAAGTTAGTAGTTCACCATTATTAAACGTTGGTGGTTGTTATCTTTTTGCTACCTTCAGTGAACGTTGGTAGTTCACCGTCAGTGAACGTCGGTGCTATGTTATTTTCTCTCTACCTTCAATGAAAGTTAGTAGTTCATCATCAGTGAACTTTGATGTTATTCTCTTGCTACCTTCAGTGAACGTTGGTAGTTCACCTTCCGTAAACGTGTGTGTTATATTTTTTCTACCTTTAGTGAACGTTGGTAGTTCACCGTCAGTGAATGTCGGTGATATGTTATTTTCTATCTACCTTCAGTGAAAGTTGGTAGTTCATCGTCAGTGAACGTCGATGTTATTCTCTTGCTACCTTCAGTGAACGTTGGTAGTTCACCTTCAGTGAACGTGGGTGTTATCTTTTTGCTACCTACAGTGAACGTTGGTAGTTCACCATCAGTGAACATTGGTGATTATTATATTTTCTCTCTACCTTTAGTGAAAGTTGGTAGTTCATCATCAGTGAACGTCGATGTTATTTCTCTTACTACCTTTAGTGAACGTTGGTAGTTCACCTTCAGTGAACGTGGGTGTTATCTTTTTTCTACCTTCAGTGAACGTTGGTAGTTCACCGTCAGTGGGCGTCAGTGCTATATTTATTTTCTCTCTTCCTTCAGTGAGAGTTGGTAGTTCATCGTCAGTGAACGTCGATGTTATTCTCTTACTAATTTCGGTGAACGTTGGTAGTCTCGCCTTCGGTGAAAGTTGGTGTATCCTTTGACCTTTACCGTCATCTGTGAGTCGATATCTTTTTTAACTTCTACCTTCAACTATTGAATTCGTAGTTCATAGTTATCTATCAATCGTTGTTATCCACTGCCTTTTTCCTCATTTATTGAGTTGATGCTACCTTATCTCTTCTTTGGGTTTTACACCAAAAGAGTCGGGTCTTTTGATTCACCAGTGATTTATTTTCCTGGTTGGGTTTCTTTTCGATTTTTGTTTCCTTTGCTATATCCCCAGTGGTGTCTTGCGTCTTCTTAGATTTGTCCATCTGCATTCATAATCATAAGCATTGCATGGCATCTTAGGGCCAAAAATAGGGCTTGTTTTATATTTAAGCATCTTTAATCGCGTCCACACGAAGATTTTTAACCTTCGTATCTCTGGATAGAAGACACTTAAATAAGGGCAGCTGTTGTACCCCAATTTTTGCCCCTAAGATTCCTCTATCATATCATATCAACTCAATGCAATAAGATCATATTAGGGCTGGTTATTCCTCTTTTTCTATCTCCTATCTTTAAGTTTGCTCTTGAGGAATCTCCAAGCACCTTAGTTATGTATTTTGTATATGTGTTGTTGACTAACTTCTAATAAAAATACAAAAAATATTTGTCTTTGAATATTTGTGTTTTGTAGGTACCGAATCAAAGCATCTGACAAATAAGGACTTCTGGTATTATTTTCCTAAAATCTCTATTTGCAAACAAAAAATAATTAACAAAAATTCATTTTTTTCACTGATGCAATCGATTGCTCTTAGAGTGCAATTGATTACACATAGTGCATTTTGCGCAATTTTTGAAAAAATACATTGTGCAAATCGATTTGCACTGTAGTGTAATCGATTGCACAAAGTGAAAATTTGAAAAAAATCAGCAATTTTAAGCTTGTCAAATTTTGGCTCCAATTTTTCTTCATTTTTTGAAAGATATATCATTAATTCAAATTTTGGTGCCAATGTTGTATTTTTTAAAATATTCATTAATTCAAATTTTGGCTCTAATTTTTGAAAGAGTTGTCATTAATTCAAATTTTGGCTCGATGAATCAATTACCAAATTACCACTAATCCCAATCCTAAACTCTATAAATAGAGCCCTCATTTCATTCAAATTTCAAGCTTTTGATAGTCAAATCCACCTTACTAATCTTTGAGCTAAACCTTCATCTAAACACTTTTTCTTTATCAATTATCTACATCCAAGCTTGGGCAATTGATTCTTGTGGTTGAATTGAAGAAAATTCTTGAAGTTGTTTTGATAATTCTCTAGATATACCTTTGGTAATTTGTATAATTCATCTTTCACAATGTGATCTCTTGTTGATCTTTGGGTTTGATTCATTGAGCATTATTTTGTGATTCCAATGGTGCTATTTTCTCATAATTTGATGTAATTTTTGTGCTCAATTGGATCCATGATCATAAGGTATTTAATGGAAAGTTTGAACAAGAATTTGGCCTTTTAAAATGTTATTTTGCTGTCTGTAATAGCTTGCAATTGATTGTTGTAACAGTGCAAATGGTTGCTGTAACAGGGCAATCGATTGGTGTAATAGTGTAATCGATTGCTGTAACAGTGCAATCGATTGCACTAAGTGAATTTTGTGCAGATTTTTGAAAATTGCACTATGTAAATCGATTTGCACTATAGTGCAATCGATTTGCACAGAAACAGAATGCATTTTTTCCTTGTTTTAGGTTTGTTTTAATCCATAAATGTTTTTCTACTCACTCCTTTTGATTGTTGGTTTGGATTGCAATTTCAAATGTCCAATTTCTCTTTAAATTCAATGGACTTTGTGGTGTAGATGAAGTTGGTTAAATGTTCATCAATTCAAATCTATCAAAGAGTGAATTATTTAATTCATTTTTGGTGCTTTAGATTAATGATATGTTTAGTGCTTTAATCCATCTAGATGAGTGATTGAATTTAAAGATGAAAGAAATTTGAGGTAGTGATCCAAATTAGCTCATCATTCCCCTTCCTTTTCATCTTATCCCTTTCTTTTTTAATTGTGCTACATGTTAATGGATGATGATCTCTATATCATTTATCCAAACATGAAGTACATAGATTGCTATTGACCAGCCTCAATATAGGTGCGACTTCTACATAAGTCCACTTACGATTGATTAACATAGCGCTAAATTTTTCCCTGATTCGAATAAATGATCATTCTTGGCCCAAACCTATGTTTGCAAGCCCAAGTATATTAATTTTATCTCTTTGATCTATTAAACTTGAGATTCATTGTATGGAGGCTTTGGTTCTACCAATCCTCTAATGGATCTACATCACTTTTGGTTAACGCGGATCACTTAAACATCATTGATCATTAAATGTTACCTTTTGAGGATTCCAAAATAGATGATATACTTGACAAAAAGAAAATACAACTTGTTGTATGGAGGATTTGGTTCTACAAATCCTCTAATGAGTTCCAAATGCAAGTTCCAAGATGGTCATCTAACTAACCACTAATTTCTAACAATTGACTTTATTTTATACTTTTATTTTATGCTCTTTACTTTATGTACCATTTACTTTAGCATTTACATTTTATGCTATTTTCATATTTGCTCACTTTAGCATTTACTTTTATGTCATTTTTATTTTGCTCACTTGAACTTTTCTTTTCTTTTTGAAGATACTTAATAATCAACATGAACCATAAAAAAATTTAATGGTACTTGGACTATTTGGTTACTATCCTTGGCATTATAGAGTTTTGGACTTCTTGGACTTAGGAATAGAAACCTTGGCTTATATTGGAGACCTTGTGATCTTAATTGATATTTTGTATGGATTTCTTGAGGTTTACCTCAAGATATTGGGTTGTTTGTTTGTTTTGTGTGCAGGTTATTATGATTACATACTTTGTTTGTAATCTGGAATTCACCCTTATACAGCCGTTACTCTGCCCAATTTTTGAAGACTTAATATACTTGAAGTTTGGTATTCTCAAGAGGCCTACTATCTTTTCTTGCTTGATTTCAATCCAAAGAATGGAAATTCTATCTTGACTCATAATGTCAAGTATTCGCTTCTTGTTGGTTAGATGGTTCTTCTCCTTAACTTTTACATTATGCTTTAGGATAGTACCTTCATCTCCACCCATCTTCTTTAATTTCAAAAATCTTATCCCTCCTTTTGAAAACTCTTCTTGTTTTTTTTTTAACTTGAAACATTTTCATAATAAACATGGACTTAGGTCCATGCATTTTCAAAACATTTTTCATAAATAAACTCCAATCAATTTAATGATACCTTGACATTTTTTGTGAGAAGACTAAAAGTCAATCAATCTCATTTCAAACCATTTTTCCACTTTGGTTTTTTATTTTAGAACCTTTCTCAAAATATTAGACTCTGGTCAATCCTTGTAGTGATGTAAACAACTATACTTATACAATATATAGTGAAGAGAGATGTTTTACACTTGGGTGTTGAGTGAGGTTTTGTTGATTTTTAAAAATCCAAACCATATCCTCCACTTTGAGATGATGCAAATTCTCCTTTCTCATGATTGTGGGTAGTAAGTATGTTTTCCACACGGACAATGACGATGATGTCTTATCTCATAAAATTAACCAACACACTTGTGTTTTAAAATTTTTAAAAGGTGAACTACGTGTACCCTGATCCCCTATTGTATGAAAGGTGGTACATAGGCACTAAAGGTTCACAACCGCGGCGGATGCAAAAATCATTAAAAAAAATACTCCTTTTCTCACCTCCACCATTTATTTTTATACAACATTTTATAGATAAAATATACAGATTTTACAAAGAGGTTCTTGTGGAGTACCATAGATGTTTAAGGTGCTAATACCTTCCCTTTGCATAACCAACCCCCTTACCTAGAATCTTTCCCCCTCTTTTGGGTTATTCACTCTTTTCCCATTCCTTTGGAAACAATAAAGCGCAGTGGTGCTTTTATTTTGATCTATCTAAGTCTAATCAATCCAATGACTTAGTCTTAACATTTCTACCGCTACAAGGTGAAACGCCAGAATTTTGGGGAAACTTGTTATTCATTTTTCGACCTTCAGTGAATGCTGGTAGTTCACCGTCAGTGAACTTCGGTGCCATATTTCTTTTCTCTCTACGATCAGTGAAAGTTTGTAGTTCATCGTCAGTGAACATCGATGTTATTCTCTTACTACCTTCAGTGAACATTGTTAGTTCACCTTCAGTGGACGTGGGTGTTATCTTTTTGCTACCTTCAGTGAACGTTGGTAGTTCACCGTCAGTGAACGTCGGTGCTATATTTCTTTTCTCTCTACCTTCCGTGAAAGTTGGTTGTTTATCGTTAGTGAACGTCGATGTTATTCTCTTACTACCTTCAGTGAACATTGGTAGTTCACCTTCAGTGAAAGTGGGTGTTATATTTTTGCTACCTTCAGTGAATGTTGGAAGTTCACCGTCAGTTAACGTCGGTGCTATGATATTTTCTCTTACTACCTTCAGGAAACATTGGTAGTTCACCATCAATGAACGTTGGTTATTGTTATCTTTTTGCTACCTTTAGTAAATTTTGGTAGTTCACCGTCAGTGAACATCGGTGCTATGATATTTCTTTTCTCTCTACCTTCAATGAACGTTAGTAGTTCACCATCAGTGAACGTTGGTGATTGTTATCTTTTTTCTACCTTCAGTGAAAGTTGGAAGTTCACCGTTAGTGAACGTAAGTGCTATGATATCTTCTCTCTACCTTTAGTGAAAGTTGGTAGTTCATCGTCAGTGAACATCGGTGTTATTCTCTTACTACCTTCAGTAAACGTTGGTAGTTCACCATCAGTGAACTTTGGTGATTGATATCTTTTTGCTACCTTCAGTTAACGGTGGTAGTTCACCGTCAATGAACGGTGGTAGTTCACCGTCAGTGAACGTCGGTGCTATGATATTTTCTCTCTACCTTCAGTGAAAGTTGGTAGTTCACCGTCAGTGAACGTCGATGCTATGATATTTTCTCTCTACCTTCACTGAAAGTTGGTAGTTCACGGTCAGTGAATGTCGATGACATTCTCTTACTACCTTCAGTAAACATTGGTAGTTCACCTTCAGTGAACGTCAGTGCTATGATATTTTCTCTTACTACCTTCAATAAACATTGGTAGTTCACCATCAGTGAATGTTGGTGATTGTTATCCTTTTGCTACCTTCAGTGAACGTTGGTAGTTCACCGTCAGTGAATGTCGGTTCTATATTTCTTTTCTCTTACTACCTTTAGTGAAAGTTGGTAGTTCACCATCAGTGAATGTTGGTGATTGTTATCTTTTTGCTACCTTCAGTGAACGTTGGTAGTTCACCATTAGTGAACATCGATGCTATGATATTTTCTTTTACTACCTTCAGTAAACATTGGTAGTTCACCATCAGTGAACGTTGGTGATTGATATCGTTTTGCTACCTTCAGTGAATGTTGGTAGTTCACCGCCAGTGAACGTTGTTTCTATGATACTTTCTCTTATTATCTTTAGTAAATGTTGGTAGTTTTCCATCAGTGAACGTTGGTGATTATTATCTTTTTTCTACCTTCAGTGAACGTTGGTAGTTCACCGTCAGTGAACGTCGGTGCTATGATATTTTCTCTTACTACCTTCAGTAAACTTGGTAGTTCACCATCAATGAACGTTGGTGATTGTTATCTTTTTTCTACCTTTTGTGAACGTTGGTAGTTCATAGTCAGTGAACGTCGGTGCTATATTTCTTTTCTCTCTACCGTCAGTGAAAGTTGGTAGTTCATCGTCAGTGAACATCGATATTATTCTCTTACTACTTTAAGTGAACGTTGGTAGTTCACCATCAATGAACGTTGGTGATTGTTATCTTTTTTCTACCTTCAGTAAACGTTGGTAGTTCACCATCAGTGAACATCGGTGCTATATTTCTTTTCTCTCTACCTTCAATGAAAGTTGGTAGTTCATCGTCAGTGAACATCGATATTATTCTCTTGCTACTTTCAGTGAACGTTGGTAGTTCACCTTCAGTGAACGTGGGTGTTATCTTTTTGCTACCTTTGGTGAACGTTGGTAGTTCACCTTCAGTGAACTTCAGTGCTATATTTCTTTTCTCTCTACCTTCAGTGAAAGTTGGTAGTTTATTGTCAGTGGACGTCGATGTTATTCTCTCACTACCTTCAGAGAACGTCGGTAGTTCACCATCAGTGAACGTTGGTGATTATACTTCTTATCTTCCTACCTTCAGTGAAGTTGGTAGCTCACCGTCAGTGAACGTCGGTGTTATTCTTTTCTCTTTCTCCCTTCAGTGAAAGTTGGTAGCTCACCTTCAGTGAACGTCGGTGTTGTTATACTTCTCTTTCTACCTTAAGCGAATGTTGGTAGTTTCACCTTCAGTGAAAGTTGGTGTATCCTTTGACCTTTTACCGTCATCTATGAGTCAATATCTTTTTGATCTTCTACCTTCGACTATTGAGTTGGTAGTTCACAGTTGGTTGTCAATCACTTTTATCCTGTACTATCTCCTCTTTAGATGTGTTGATGCTACTTTATCTCTTCTTTAGGTGTTACTCCAATAGGAGTCGGGTATTTTGTTCACCAGTGATATATTTTCCTGGTTGGGTTTCTTTTTTATTATTGTTTCCTTTGCTACATATCCATTTGTGTTTTGCGTCTCTTTAGATTTGTCCATCTGCATTCATAATCATAAGCACTGCATGGCATCTTAAAGCCAAAAATAGGGTTTGTTTTATATTTAAGTATCTTCGATCACATCGACACGAAGATTTTTAACCTTCGTATCTCCAGATAGAAGAAACTTAAATAAGGGCAGTTGTTGTACCCCAATTGTTTCCCCTAAGATTCCTTTATCATCTCATACCATCATGATGCAATCAAATCACAAATTAGTGTTTGGGGTTTTTTTCTCCTACTATATCCTGTCTTAGGGTTTGCCTATGAGAATCACCAAGCACCTTGAAGCACTTTTATTTTTATATATTGTACTTGTATGCCTCTAAATAACCTCAAAATGTTCATGTGTTGTCTCTTGGAATATCATCTTGTAGGTCATGGCACAATTGCAGTCATCTCACCATCTCCTAGCACAGATGATCAAAACTAGGGTTTGAATTTTAATCAGGAGATCTTTGAATTTTTGGGCAATTCTTGATCCCATACTTCTCTACATAGTAATGAGCATCTATCATTGGAAGTTTGATCATCAATTTTGGCTTGAAAGGGTTCAATTGATAAAAAAAAGGGGTAAAATGGTCATTTTCTCAGAAGATAGTCAAAATCAGTTGTTGGCCAAGTGAACTTTTGGTCAACCATCAATCTAACATCCATATTCTCATATTTCATGGTCAATACTGCAAAAATATCAAGAGGAAGTGTTGAATTGGAGTTAACTTGTCAAGGAAGTTATTTGAAGTTTTGAAATTTTTCTAAGTATCCATAGGGCTGAATTTTGACTGACTATAACTTTCTCAATTTTTATTGAAAATGTGCAAACTTTATATGCCTAGAAAGAGGATTAAAAGTTATCCAACTTTGTAGGAGTGGCAATAAGTCCAAAAAATATAAAAGGAAAATAAGTTATGAAGCTTGGAAGATTTTTGACACTTAGTGAAATTTTGGTTAAAAATGCAAAAATTTGACTTCTTCATGTCCATTTTTTAATAACCATGTGGACCCAAATCAAAAAGTTGGCAACATGAAAGTTGTAGATTGAATCTTTCTATCCATTTTTCATTCAAGAATCTTCTCAAATGGTTAAGTGTAGAGAAAGATATGGTGATTAGGATTTTGAGTTGAAAACTAAATTTTTGCCCAACACAAGGCAAGCCACGCGCGCTAGGCAGTCATTTCATCAAACATGTTGTAGGCACGCATTGATTAATACTCTTCTATGTGAAATATTCATTGTTTTGAAAAATGTCCAACATCAAAGTTGAAGCCCTAAATGTGAGGAACAAGGTTGCGTCAGGAAGTTTCTACAAATTCTCCATAAATTTTGAGATATAATTGAAAGAAGATGGCATCAAACAAGCTGAAATGCTTTGCCCAGCCAGGCCTCACGTGCGTGCAGAATGCCCAGTCAGGTCTGGCATTCTATCAAGCAGTTTGTGAGAACACATTAATATCCAATTTTCTCATTGATCCAAGATTCATTTTGGAAAATTTTGAACATCAAAGTTGGAGTATGAAATGTCCTCTCCATTTTTTATTCAAACTTTGTGACATTTCGTGCACCATAGAGGGAGATATAGAGAGGTAAAGGCATGCTCATGAAATGGTAAGAATTTGCATGCCATGCATGAAAATTTCGTGCCAACCAAAGCTCCAACTACCAGCTCATGCCCCCAACATTTCTCACTTATTCAAAACACACACTTTTCATCCCTCAAACAACATAAAATGCATCACCCAAACACTTCTCATTTCTTTATTTCTCTCACTCTCCCATTCTTCACTCTATATAAAGCAAGTGTTTGTTTCAATCAAAGGGGCTAGAGAATCACAAGTCAGAAGCTCTCTCTTTCTCTCTCTCTTACACACGAAGCTCTCTTCTCTCTCTTTAAGTTTCAAGCTTCACTTCCACCATTGTCAAGAACAAATTTCCTCCATATCCAAGCAACCTTCTTCGCATCTCCCTCTACTCATCCTCACTGAACATTCAAGCTTCTCTCAAGTTGATTGCCCTTTATTTGAGCCCAAGCACCATCCATTTCGTTTCAAGGTAGATGTTCAATCTTTTTTCCTTAACCGCAGCCTTGCATTTTTTATTTAATCCATGAGCTTGTTGAAAGATCCAATGGCATATTCATGTTTATGGCATTTTTGTGATCAATTTTGGTCTTTGGATCGAGTGATTTGATGGAGAATTGAGGGAGAAAATCAAATCATAAATTTGTTTGATGAATTGTGCAATTCAAAATTGTGTTCATGCAATCACTTTCGCGCGCTATTTACTCCATCATCAAAGCATCATTTCATAAATTTTTTGATACTATTGTGTTCAACACACTTTGATCTTGAATGTTGATGTTTACATCTTTGAATTTTATCAAGAAATGTGTGAGATGTTGTGGCCTGAAATTGTTGTTTCAAAACTGAAATTTAGAAAGAATATGTATGTTTGGTAGGGATGACTGCATGGCGTGTTTTGATTGAAACATGGGTTTATTTTCTTTTACAGCGCGTATTGAGAATGACAGGTGTAAAAAGCTTCATATATTAATTTTTCTTTTGTTTTCTTAAAATTCATTTTAATATTTTCTTCTTTTAAACAATTATCAAAAAAATATTTTAAACTTCTTTTTCAATAAATTTTCATATTTTTATTTTTATTTTATTTTTTAATCTTTTTTCTTGATTAAATAAAATCATCTAAATAATTAGGGTTTTAATATTTCTTTTAAATCTTGAATTTTGTTTTCCTATTTCTATTAAGTAAAAAAATCATTAAAAAATATTTTTGGACTCCTCACTGAGATTATTACATGAAAAAAAATTTGTCCTATTTTATAAAAATTTTGGATTACAAATTAAATCATTTAATTGGACATATTCATCTTTTCCTTGTTTTTTTAATGAATTGTGTAAGTAATTTTATTTCCTTTTCTCCTTTTGAGATAAAATTCAAGAAAAAATATGATTTCTGATCCTTAGAGTTTTAGTAACATTTAGGTTATTCTACATCAAATTTATTTGAACTTTGGACCTAATTGATTAATTTTTGAACCTATTTTCTCTTTTTAGGGTTTTTGCTTGATCATGCACATTAATGGATTTGAATTTCTAAGTTCCTATACCTATAAAATCAGAGATGAAATGTTTTGGAGTGTTTGAACATTTTGAGGCCATAAAATCATTTTTCTGGAATTTTACAATGTGATTTCATATTTTTTCACAAATTATTTTCCAAAACCATCTAGTTTAAGGCTTAACCTTGCTAGTTTCCAAGTTTTCATTTCTAAAGCAAATTTCCACCTCAATCCAGGGACTCCAAATTTTATTTATGACTTTTATAGGACTTTAGGAAATTAGGGTTTTAATTTCATAATTTTTCAAGACATTTTCATATTTTAAAACTTTTTTGGACTTAAGATTGCATTTAGGGTTTTCCTTTTGGACAATGTTTGTAAATTGAAACCTTTTGTACAAGATTCTTGTTTGATTCTTGAAATAGCCTGTGGTACTGACTTGGATCATATCTTGAGGACAAATTCTTCAACATAATTGGGTCTTGGGTGTTGATAAGTTGATAAACCAAATCTATTAAAATGGACAAATGATGTTGATGATATTTGAAACTCTAATCTCTTCCCTCTTCATCTTATTCCCCTTTCTTATTGTATTACATGTTATGGGATAATGATATCTATATCATTTATCCAAACAAGAAATATGTAGATTGCTATTGACCAGCCTCAAAATAGGTGCGACTTCTACATAAGTCCACTTACGATTGCTTAACATAGCGCTAAATTTTGTCCCGATTCGAATAAATGATCATTCGTGGCCCAAACTTATGTTTGCAAGCCCAAGTATGTTAATTTGATCTCTTTGATCCAATAACCTTGAGATTCATTATGTGGAGGCTTTGGTTCTACCAATCCTCTAATGGATCTTCATAAATTTTGGTCAACGTGGATCACTTAAACATTGTTGATCATTAAATGTTGCCTTAAGAATTCTTAAATGGATGATATACTTGACAAAAAGTAAATGCAACTTGTTGTTGAGAGGCTTTGGTTCTACCAATCCTCTAATGAGTTCTAAATTCAAGTTTCAAGATGGTCATCCAACTAACCACTAATTATTAACAATTGACTTTACCTTATGCTTTTTATTTTTATGCTTTTACTTTATGTACTATTTACTCAAGCATTTACATTTCATGCTATTTTCATCTTTTCTCACTTGAGCTTTTATTTTCTTTTTGAAGATACTTAATAATCAACATAAACCATAAAAAAAACTTTAATGATACTTGGACTATTTGGTTACTATCCTTGGCATGATGGAGTATTGGACTTCTTGGACTTAGGAATAGAAACCTTGGCCTATGTTGGAGACCTTGTGAGCTTAATTGATATTTTGTCTAGAGTTCTTGAGGTTTACCTCAAGACATTGGGTTATTTGTTTGTTTTGTGCAGGTTATTGTGATTACATACTTTGTTTATAATCTGGAATTCATCCGTATACAACTGTTACTCTGCCCAATTTTTGTGAAGACTTAATACACTTGAAGTTTGGTTCTCTCAAGAGGTCTAGTATCTTTGCTTGCTTGGTTTCAATCCAAAAAATGGGAATTTTATATTGACTCATAATGTCAAGTATTGGCTTCTTGTTGGTTAGATGGTTCTTCTCGTTAGCTTTTACCTTATGCTTTAGGATAGTCTCTTCTTCTCCTCCCATCTTCTTTAATTTCAAAAATATTCTCCCTCCTTTTCAAAACTCTTCTAGTTTTTTTAAACTTGAACCACTTTCATAATAAACTTGGACTTATGTCCATGCATTTTCAAAACCTTTTCATAAATAAACTTCAATCAACTTAATAATACCTTGACATTTTCTGTGAGAAGACTAAAAGTCAATCAATCTCATTTCAAACTATTTTGCCACTTTAGCTTTTACTTTAAACTTTTCTCAAAAGATTAGACTCTTGTCAATCCTTGTAGTGATGCAAACAACTATACTTCTACAATATATAGTGAAGTGAGATATTTTTCATTTGGCTGTTGAGTGAGGCATTGTTGATTTTAAAATCCAAGCTAAATCCTCCACTTTGAGATGATGCAAATTCTCCTTTCTCATAATTGTGGGTAGTAAGTATGTTTTCCACACAGACAATGACGATGATGTCTTATCTCATAAAATTAACCAACACACTTGTGTTTTAAAATTTTTAAAGGTGAACTATGTGTACCCTAATACCCTATTGCACGGAAGGTGGTACGTAGGCACTAAAGGTTCGCAACCGCGGCGAGTGCAAAAATCATAAAAAAAATATATTTCTTTTCTCACCTCCACCATATATTTTACATACAACATTTTATAGTCAAAATATACAGATTTTTACAAAGAGGTTCCTACGGAGTACCGTAGATGTTTAGGGTGCTAATACCTTCCCTTTACATAACCAACCCTTTTACCTTGAATCTTTCCCACTCTTTTTTGGTTACTCGCTCTTTTCCCATTTCTTTGGAAACAATAAACCGCGGTGGTGATTTTTATTTTGATTTTTATAAGTCTAGTCAATCTAATGGCTTAGTCTTAAACATTTCTACCGCTACAGAAAGGTATTTGATTAAGAATGGGAATCCTCAAGATTTGAGCGAATTCTTCCATAGTAGGTACGAGCTGGTAATCGGGAAAGGTGAAGCAATGGTGCAAAGGGTCGAAGATCTGGAAAAGAGCCTTCATCATATCTTCATCAATGCTCGAGGTAACCAAGTTTAAGAGGCGACCGTGTCTTTTGGTGAATGAAGAATTCTCAGGGACCCTTGATGCTAATTCTTTGAGTTGAGAAGGAATTCTTACGAGATTGACTTGGATAGTATTCCCGCAGATGGAAGCCATGTCCTTCAAAACAGAACAAAGATAAATCCCAATAATCCTTGAAATGGTTAGTGAGAATGCTTATGATGTTATGATGTTTATGATGTTATGTACAAGTAAGCATATACACACAAGGCAAAAAGTCCTTAGGCTTAGGCTTGCATGGAGTCTTATAGGTAAGTACCCTCTTGAAGTTTAGTTGGATCAACCTGTCCAAGTAATAGTAATCGGGTTCTGAGGGATCTCAATATCACTGATCTTTCTTATCGGGCATTGTTTCAGCAAAAGCCTCTTTAATGGCGACTGAAATATCTCGAGAAGTCTGATCTCAATGAGCGTAGTATCGAGTATCAACCAACTTCAGATTGCACCAAAGCCATCTATCTCACTACTTCCTAATGGCCAAGTTGGTCAAGTAAAGGTTCTAAAGTCAGTTAGTGCTTCATGACACCACACAGCGGCCCCGTATTCTCCTTGACTACTCAAGGTCTACCGGTACCAACAAATGTGTCACACTAATGTAGCTATTGCTTAGACCATGTCGGTATACCCCACACAGTTTTCACAATGTATTTATACTTACCTATAAGGTATCCCAGATCCGGGTAGAGGATCAAAACAAACCCAAACAGAGAACCAAAATATAAAGCAAGCAAGTCAAACAATGAAAGCAAATAAAGGTGATCTAGCCCTAAGGTAACCCCACTTTTAAGTATCCCCAACAGTGTCGCCAGTTCTGTGATACGGTGGGAGAACTGACTTGGGATGTTTTGTGTTTGATTGAAAATTTTGCGGTTAGCAAGAGTCGCCACCGACTTTTTTATCCAATAAGGAAAGGCTGAAAAGAACAGGAAAGACCTTTGATATATTTTCTTGAGTTCGGGGGTAGATTATGAAAAGGGAAGGTGTTAGCACCCTTTTCATCCATAGTTATCTATGGGCTCTTAGTTGCTTCCTAGATCATTTGCTTTGTGGTGGTTTTTGAAAGTATTTTTGAAAAGGCGCCTTCGTTTAGGTAAACTTTGTAATGATTCTCGTTTTGGCGAAAATGTATACAAAGTGTTGGACTTTTGAAAATATTTCATGTTTTAAAAGTGTTTAGTGTGTGTTTGTTTTGAAAGTGAGCATGCAACTAAGAACGTCTCTACCTACTCAAATGTCTTTTTTGTTTGTTTCTCTCTTTTCCTTTGATATTGCTATCTTACCATTTATTGGTAAGAAGCCTTATCTTTAGATGTAAAGGAACGGGCATGGGTCATCGTATAGTCATGATAGCAATGTTGTAAGATGTCTTAGCATTTCTCTTTGAGGGACTAATATCACTTATAAGGCAACATAAGCGTCATCAAGGGACTATGATCTTGTATTTCGATTGTTTTTGCTAAGACATCCCACATGCATAGCATGACCATTTTTAGGCAACAAGTGGAGTTAACCTTAGGGGTGCGTGTGTGAAAGTGTGTTTGATTTGCATGCATTTTTTATCTTGAATTAGGATTCTCTAAGCATTGATTTTATCTTTCCATACAAACCCTAATTTACTAGCATTGATATGAAAGCGATAAATTGCGGAAAGTAAATTTACTATGCTATTACATCATTTGGGGATGGGGTATACAAATTTACAAATGGAGATTGCAAGAAATTAAACCTAATTACCTATTACAACCATATTGAATTGAATAATGTACAAGAATTGAAAGGAATATAATGTACAAGGACATAAATGGAAAAGAAATGGATTTTTGTTTGGATTTTGTTAAGAAAGAGCCTTGGTTTTAACCTAATTATCTAAAGGAAATAATTAATTAAAATAAGTAAAATTAAACCCTAGTTTAAAAGAAAAAAATTAATCAATAAAGCATTTTTAGGTTTTTTTAGAAAAGGTTTTAAGTTTAATCAAAATAGTATGGAAATTAATTAATTAAAAGAAAACCTGAATTCTAAGTTAATTTTAATTAAAAAAAGAAAATAACTAAACCTAAACCTAATTATTAATTTATTAAGAAAAAGAAATTAAGTTTTTATAAGAAAAATGTTTTGTCTTTTTTTGTTTTTTTAAAGGAATAAAATATAAGTATATAGAATGCAAATAATAAATATATTTTTGGATTTTTTTATTTAATAAATAATAATAATAATAATAATAATAATAATAATAATAATAATAATAATAATAATAATAAAATAATAAATTAAAGAAAATAAAATGAAATATGAAAAATAAAGTTAGGAGGTAAAAATGGAATTTAAGGTGTTTGTTAGAAAAAAAAACAGTTTTTTGTTTGAAGACTGGCCCATTAATGTTGTTTTTGTTGGTTAGCAAAAGAAAAGAAAATAAAACACTGGGCCTGCGTTGGAGCAAGTAAAATGGGGGTGTTGTGCAGTAAAGTGGAGCAGGCCCATCAAAGGAGGCCCAAGCACGCTATTGTTTGAAACAAAAAGAAAGGAAATGTTGGAAAAGAATGAAAAAAAGTGGCAGCGCTGGGGCTTGAACCCACACCCTTCACATAATACGCGTGCTGGCTTACCACTGGGGTGGCTATACATCTGTTAACTTAAAAAAAACCATAAATATATATTACAGATGTAATCCTAGAAATGAACTTTATCTTCAACCTCCAGCCAGGGTCCCTGTATCTCATTCATTTCTCATCCATTCTCAAAACTTCCAACATCAAACTTGTTAGAAATTTTACCATGATTTCAGACATGTAAACAATTTGGACTAACAATCAAAGATGCGCATGTATTTCTAAAAGTACCGAATCCTGGCCTAACTTTTTTCAGAGATTCAAACTTAAAATTCTCTAAGCTCAGACAATATAAATGAAAACTATGGATATGTACAACTTCAGGGAAATGATATCTACATTTTATCTTTGAAAATGCAAGTCTAACAATGCCTAAATGAAGAGATGAAAGTTCATGAAAATAACTCAAGAACTGGAAATTGTGAAATGAGTTTGAGCTACTTTCAGAGAGTTGTGATGATCATGTTAGCTTCCTCAAGTTCCCAGAAAGCTAATGCAACCCTTACTTGATGCTGGGAGTGTTTGAGTCGTGCTAGAGAAGTCAAGATGCAAACTATGTTTTTTGGTTATGGAGGAAGGTGACGGAGTTGTTACAGTCGTGTAACATGGTGTGGGATTGTTTGTAGATGATGTTTAGGAACTTTTGGAAGTGAAAGACCAAGAAACGCACGAGTGGATTAGGTGTTTGAGATTTCTGGCCAGAAAGTGCAACAATGGATGTTGTTTATGCAATCCTGACTTTGAGAGGGTTTGAGGGCTTAAGAATTCATATGTTTTCTTTCCAAAGACTTGTATATTTGTATGGAAAAGGTTAGATATGTTTTGCACAAGGGATTTCTGAGTTGTAGGGTTATGGTTAGGTTGTTTTGTTTTGAAGTAAAGTGGAAAACCAAAATCACAATGCATGGTACAAGCTATGTAGAGTGGCTAAATTACTTTAAACATGGCTCTTCTGAGTTTCTAGGTTGAGTGTGTGCAGAAGGATCTATTTAGAGGCTCAATAAGGGTTGACATTTACAAAAGCATACTTTTCCAAAATGGAAGTCTTGCCTTTCTTCCAAAAATGACAAGTTAACTTAGACAAAGCTTTGATTTAATGGATAATAGCCATGAAGTTTGTGTAATCTTATGATTATAGAGAGATTTATAGACTTGAAGGCCTGCAAAGCAAGATTACAGGGCATGGCTAAGAGATTTGAATTCTTTTTCATCATGGAAATGACCTATAATTCAAGAATGAATGTCCAACTTCTTGTCTTCGATTCTCTAAGCTCAAACATGATCTCAATGATTTCTTGGACATTTTGGAAATCTTGTAACATCCCCTACAACTTTCATGTTGGACATTTTTTAAGATTCAATTTGGAACTAGGTGAAAAGTTGCCATGAAGTTAGGTCAAAATCCTGACTAAAATACTCAAAATTTCACTAAGTATTTTAGTTTCATGGACATGTCTTCATAAATTCATAACTTGAAATCCAAGAATTTATAGAAAAAGTTTTGCCCTACAATGTTTTATATCTCATTGAGATCTACAACTTTCATATTGGAAGTTTTCCTTGAATCATCTTGCATCATTGTGGAAATTTGGCACAAAGTTATGAAAAAATGTTAACTTTCTAACACTTAGAAAAATTTCTAAGTCCTAGAATTTTGACTTTTCAAAGATAATTTTGACTTTTTAATTTCTTGATGAAAAAATTTCATATTTTGACATGTCTTGATGAAATATGATTTTTGAAACTTGATTTTGATCAAAAAGTCAAAGTTTGACTTTTCAGTGTACAGTTGACTTTTTATCAATTGAATGAAATTCATCTGTCAATCTAATGATCTTAAGAGGTGATTTAAACCATACAATTAGGTCAAGATGGTGAATTTGAATCCTTGAGATCATGTCTTAAACCAATAATTCATTTTCTTAGTCAAAAGTCAAGAAATGAGCTTTCTCAATCAAAACCCTAATTTTGACCATTTTGTCCTTTTGGTGCTCTGATCAAATTTCTTTGAGGAATTGTGATCCAAACTTGATCAATTGACATATATGACTTCATAATGTTAATATGAATAAAAAATTATGAAGTTTGACTGCAAATTGACCATAGTTGACTTTTCCCTAATATAGTTGATTTTAGGTCAACTAATCAACTACTGAGCAAAAATGTGATCCAAAGCTTGAAACTTGACATGAGCAATATTGGGGATCCAAAATTATCCATGAAGGTCATATAAGGCATTAGAAGTTCAATTATCTTTGTACAAACTCAAACCCTAATTTTGAGTTGTTAGTGTTGAGGAGGTGTCTTGAGCTGATCAAACCTTGTGTAGTCTTGAATCAGTGGAGATCTTATGAGAGATTTCTTGAGAAATGAGAGAGAAAATTTTGGGGTAAAACAAAGACGCTGAGAGAGCAATTGGGTTTTGATATCCGAAACCCTAATCGCTAGCCGTTGATCCGCCGTATACCACCAACTTCAATCTCAAACTCGTTGCAACCTACCAAACACACAAAGAAGAAGAATCAATGGAAGAATCGTAAAGTTTGAAATCGAGAACGGCATCGTGAAGGGTAACTTAGATTTTTTTATTTTTTTTTATTGTTGATTGGGTATTTGCGTTAGGGGTTTGGTTGAGCCGCCGCGGAGAAGAAGGGTTAAGGAGAGAGAACTAGGGTTTGATGAGGAGAAAAGGGAAAGGGCTTAAAATGAAAGAGATGGGAGATTACTGTAATGAAAAACAAAAATGGTTTGTAAATAATGAAAATATTAAAAACATATTATAATTCATTGTTATCCAGTATACACATGCTCATAGTAATAATCATGTTTCCTCGTTATCCTCCGCAGGATCCTGATCGGACGTCGTAGGCCAAGTCTTATGGTAAACTCGTGTACCCTTGCAACACTCGATCCACCAGGCCCCCCTCTTACTATGTTTGGGCCTAGCCCATCTTTTGTCTGCACCCTCATTCGCTTGTTTTACTGAATCAGCAAACTCAACGCACCCCCTGCGCATTGGGCCAACCCAACCTGACTAATTAACACCCCCCATTTTTGCTTATCAACAGAAATTACACCCCCTGATTTAACTAAATTATTTGTTTATTATTTCTTTTATATTATATTTTTTATCTATTTTTTATATATTATATTTTTTTATTCTTATTATTATTATAATTACTTATTTCTTTATCTTTATAATAATAATAATAATTATTAATATTAATTTTTATTATCATATTTTATTTACTATTTATTTATCATGCAAATAAACTACTTTTAGTTTTTAAAAAACTCATCTACATATTTTCAATATTTGCATTAAAATATTTTTATTCATGCATTAATCAAGCTATTTGTGCAATTAATACGATTAAAATACTAACAAATCTGAAACTATTTTTCGCGAACAAACTAATATAAACAATTGTTTTTTGCAAAAGGGTTTCAAACGGATTTTGACTAATCGTGCATTTAGCTAAAATCTCCGCAATCACTACTCCCGGTCAAATGCGAGGCGATTCAAAACACATTTGCAACCCCTAAAAAACACAAACTCATACGAAGTACGAATTGAGACTCTGATTCCTCATAAGAGGATACGTAGGCATACGATCAAAAATCGTGGCGAGTTCCCCTAATTAAAATTAAAACCCTATTTCACCCAAACCTAAACCTAAACCTAGTATCCTAAAGAATAAGGTAGATGAAAGTTCCTAACACCTTCCTTTTGTCTAGAAACGAGTCTGAAACCTATAATCTCTGTCTGTGAATTAAGGTTTCCTATTAGATGCCCTTCCCTAGGATAAAAACTAATGGTGGAGACTCTAATTTAAAAACCATTCGCAACACGAGGTTACATGAGTAGAAGCACCACTATCAACCACAAAATCCATCTCATCATATGATATATTGACATTCTCAATACAACTATCACAAACGATAAAGAAATCATCAGCAATAGCAACATCTTCATTATTGTTACCTTCCTTTTTTTTTGTAGCTCTTCTTCTTGTTTACCCTTTTCAACTTACGACAATACCTCTTTATGTGTCCCTTTTCTCCATAATGATAACACTCAATATGAGAGAATATATTAGAGCCTCCTTGTGATTTACCACATGAAGTTTCATGATTACTTGAACCTCTACTTTGATGTCTTCTCCTTGATTCAGTAATCAACACATCGGAATATGAAGAAGAACCTCGTGACTTGCGCCTCAACTCCTCATTTAACATACTAATTTTAGCCAAGTCCATCGAGATGATACCATTTGGAGAGAAATTTGACAAGGATGTCCTAAAAGTTTCCCAAGAATTAGACAAAGTACCAAGAAGCCACAAACCTTGAATTTCTTCATAAGAATTAAGATTCATCTCCGACAATTGATTTAGAATATCTTGAAAAGTGTTCAAGTGATCGGTCATTGGTGAACCATCATTATACCTCAATGGCATAAATTTCTTGAATAAGAACAACTTATTGTTTTCCGTATTTCTTGCATACAACACCTCAAGTTTGGTCCAAAGAGAGCGAGCATGGTTGACCGAGCTCACATGATTCAAAATATTATCATCCACCCATTGACGGATATAACCATAAACTTGTTTATGCAAAAAGTCCATTCTTCATCACTCTTTCCATCGGGTTTTTCATTAGAGAAAACCGACAAGTAAAAACCTTTCACATAAAGCAAATCTTCAATTTTTCCTTTCTAAACATTATAATTGGAACAATTCAAACTCACAATCCTAGATTTGTTCATCTCCATCGTTACATAAATCAAACCACGAATCTAGATACCAATTGTTGGGAGGAAATCACAAATGCAACGGAATAATCCAAAAAGTAAAACTCTCCCAAATATCAAATGCACTGACAATCATCAAAAACACATTAAACAACACAACACAATTTTAGCGTGGAAAAACTTCCGTTAACTAGGAGTAAAAACCCATGGGACCCGTAAGCCACTTAAAATATTCACTATAATCAACAATGGCTACAAGAAAGGTTCTATCTAACACTAGTTAGAGGCATACATAGACATCATCAAGATTTGGAATCAATATTGGAATACAACAAGAATCAAGAAAGACAAAATAACCCAAAAACACCGAGAAATTAAAACTTCAAAGATGGACTCGACATACCAACTTAAAAAGCTTCAAATCCAATCAAAATCGTTCAGAATACGCTCCCGTGAGTCATGAACATTATGTCAAAATTTGAGAACGATTTGATTTTTGGATTTTGCACAAGCTCCGATTTTCTGGGACTGATTTGTGCAGAATTGAGGCTGCGAGAATATGGTTATCTCTCTAGCTTTTCTTGTTGTATTTCTAATACAATGAATGAATAACTTAATTCTCTTTATTAGATAATAACAAAGACATAGATGTACACAAGCCACTAACCTACATCCATTTAAGTCTCTCCAAATAACAGGGATATTCAACCAAGTTCTTACCTCATGCAATCCACATCATCGTCTGAAATCCAACTACGACAATGTTGGCGCAATCTATTTATTTTTCTTTGTCCGGGAGTAGCTTTCTTTCGGATTGAGTTTTCTCTCTCACAACACAGAAAATAAAACCTAACACGTGCATTTCCCTTTTTTTTATTGGGAATAGTCAATTTAATTTTGTTGATTCATCTTCACACGCATGATAGAAAATTCTATCAGTTTCCAATGCAAATATCACATTCCAATTAACAGTATTATAGATTAACTGCTCCTATTTATTGCTATACAAGTAAAGTTTTACGGGCAGGTGAATACTTCAACCAATACCCACATGTTTCCCTTAATTATAATTTTTTTAAATGCTGCCATATTCAATACAATTGTTGCTTTATACGATTTTTACATTGTTTAGAAACAACTTATGTTGTACCATTTTTCAACTCTAAACAAAAAAAATCTATTACAGCCCCACAGTTTCTTTATATAAATAGTATACTTCTCAATAGCCACAATACATATAATTTCTCTAAATCTTCAAGAAGGTTATAAACATATATATTGTACTTCAAATTATGTTTGGATATCCAACTAAAAATATTATTCTATCTGATTTAGTGTTATTAACCATTTTTTGGTGCAGGTCCTATACAACGGAGATAGATATGGAAATAATACAGAGGATAAAGATGCCAACCAACCATGATCAGTCACTAATTTGTCTTGAAGCATATGTTTTGTTTCTTGAAATTAATTCCAATCAGGTTAATTTAGAAGACGTTGGAGTACATCAGCAACATGATAATAATGTCATTGTTCAAAACTCTCATTCCAACAGACTATATTATAATGCAAATTTGTTCTGGAAGAAAGAAATCACAAGAGTATCAAAAGGAGGAAAAAATGTCATGGTGATAAATCATATAAACTATTTAATGGCATATTATTAAAAAAATTCCCCTATTTGGAAACTAACAAAATTTTTAAATTTTTAGAATATTTCAGCTGAGATAGTTCGGAAGGATTTTCGTGCGGATCAGACTGCTCTATCCTTGATAGACCTTGATAAAATGGAATATTATGATTGTCAGATTCTTAAAAGAAAAAAGCCACATATTGTGATGTATCTTAAAAATGGTTGGTATGAATATGCAAAGTTTGAAAACTTCAATGTTGGTGATAACTTGATCTTTTATTACCAATCTGATTCAGAGACACTATATGTTAAACTAGAGAGAAAGCGCCGAAAGATGATTGGTGGAATTAGTGTACGAGGCTTTATGCTATTTTGTCTGTGTCATTTAGATGCTTAAATATTTATCTTAAAATAAATTATTATAAACTTATGTCAGTAGTTATCATATTTGATGTTGAGGTTAATATTTATGCTTTTTTAGAAATGTAATCTAAATACTATAAATATTAAGTCATATATCAAGTTAATTATCATTAACATAGAAAAGTTTGCATTTTATTTCTGATAGTCTAATTACAAACATATAAAACAATGTTACCTAATCTCTTTAAACAAAAAAAGTCACGACTTTGCACGACCGGTGCGAGCGCACAAGTCCTATACTAATTAAATTTTTAAAAAATTCAATCACACTTTATTTTGAAATGTGATAGTCAAAATCTATCCACATATTATATTAAATTTATCCACACATTTTATTAGATTTTACAAAATATTTGATAATAATTAAATTTTTATATCAATTATATTAAAAATCTAATGTAAATATAAAAATTTAATATCTTTATATCAATTTATTTCAAACATTTGAAATACTCTTATAAACAAAAAAAAATTAGTTTCAAAAAATTAAAATAAGATGCTTTGGTTGGACAATTTTTTAATTAATAGTTTGTTGAGATATTTTTGTGTTACATATAAATATCACTTTGTTAATTTTAAAAGGGTTAATGTGTAGCACATGCCCAATAATAAAAAATTAAAATTTATATTTTATTTCGAAAATAATTATAAATTATTAAATCAAAGTATGTTAAAATAAATTAGATATTATTTAATTATTAAAAGAATGATTACATATAATTTGAAATACTCGTATAAACAAAAAAAAAATTAGTTTCAAAAAATTAAAATAAGATGCTTTGGTTGGACAATTTTTTAATTAATAGTTTGTTGAGATATTTTTGTGCTACATATAAATATCACTTTGTTAATTTTAAAAGGGTTAATGTGTAGCACATGCCCAATAATAAAAAATTAAAATTTATATTTTATTTCGAAAATAATTATAAATTATTAAATCAAAGTATGTTAAAATAAATTAGATATTATTTAATTATTAAAAGAATGATTACATATAATTTACAATTGTTCCGGAAAAATTAATAAGATAAAAGTAATATATGTTTGTTGTTGAGATTTTATTAGATATTTGTATCAAATAAAAAAAATAGAAAAAAAATTTAAAATATTAACAATAATTGCGGAAGTGACACGTAACATAAGAAAACTTCATTGTGTAACTCTTTTTTAATAATATATATATATATATATATATATATATATATATATATATATATATATATATATATATATATATATATATATATATATATATATATATATATATATATATATATATATTGATTTAATAAATCTGTTAAAATTCTATATATAGTAATTTAATTAATTTGACTATCTCCTAAACTAATTGATTCAGACGATTTATTTTTTGGATTAGGTTTATGTCTTTGAATTCTTTCTTTTCAATAAATTTTAATTCAATTATTATTTTTAATTAATTTAGAAAGTGGCATATTTGGCTACTATGATGGTAGTACAAACTACAGATAGAGCACATCTTATACGTGCTTCCAAAATTTGCAACTATGTAATGTTTGATTCTTGTTTTTAGAGAAAACCGACAACTAAAAACCTTTCACATAAAGTAAATCTTCAATTTTTCCTTTCTAAACATTATAATTGGAATCATTCAAACTCACAATTCTAGATGTGTTCATCTCCATCGTTACACAAATCAAACCACAACTCTAGATACCAATTGTTGGGAGGAAATTACAAACGCAACGGAATAACCCAAGAATTCAAACTCTCCCAAATATCAAATGCACTGACAATCATCAAAAACACATTAAACAACACAACATAATTTTAACATGGAAAAACCTCCGTTAACTAGGAGTAAAAACTCATGAGACTCGTAAGCCACTTAAAATATTCACTATAATCAACAATAGCTACAAGAAAGGTTCTATCTAACACTAGTTAGAGGCATACATAGACATCATCAAGATTTGGAATCAATATTGGAATACAACAAGAATCAAGAAAGACAAAACAACCCAAAAACACCAAGAAACTTCAAAAATGGACTCGACATACCAACTTAGAAAGCTTCAAATCCAATCAAAATCATTCAGGATGTGCTCCCGTGAGTCATGAACATTGTGTCAAAATTTCAGAATGATCCGACCATTGGATTTTGCGCAAGCTCCGATTTTCTGGGACTGATTTATGCATAATTGAGGTTGCGAGAATAGGGTTATCTCTCTAGCTTTTCTTGTTGTATTTCTAATACAATGAATGAATAACTTAATTCTCTTTATTGGATAATAACAAAGACATAGACATATACAAGCCATTAACCCACATCCATTTAAGTCTCTCCAAATTACAAGGATATCCAAACAAGTTCTTACCTCATGCAATCCACATCATCGTCTGAAATCCAATTACGGTAATGCTGGCGCGATCTATTTATTTTTCTTTGTCCAGGAGTAGTTTCTTTCGGACTGAGTTTTCTCTCTCATAAAAAATAGAAAAAAAAACCTAACACGTGCGATTCCTTTTGTTTTATTGGGAATAGTCAATTTAATTTTGTTGATTCATCTTCACACGCATGATAGAAAATTCTATCAGTTTCCAATGCAAATATCAAATTCCAATTAACAGTATTATAGATTAACTGCTCCTATTTATTTCTATACAAGTAAAGTTTTACGGGCAGATGAATACTTGAACCAATACCCACATGTTTCCCTTAATTATAATTTTTTAAATGCTGCCATATTCAATACAATAGTTGCTTTATACGATTTTTACATTGTTTAGAAACAACTTATGTTGTACCATTTTTCAACTCTAAACAAAAAAATCTATTACAGCCCCAAAGTTTCTTTATATAAATAGTATACTTCTCAATAGCCACAATACATATAATTTCTCTAAATCTTCAAGAAGGTTATAAACATATATATTGTACTTCAAATTATGTTTAGATATCCAACTAAAAATATTATTCTATCCGATTTAGTGTTATTAACCATTTTTTGGTGCAGGTCCTATACAACAGAGATAGATATGGAAATAATACAGAGGATAAAGATGCCAACCGACCATGATCAGTCACTAATCTGTCTTGGAGCATATGTTTTGTTTCCTGAAATTAATTCCAATCAGGTTAATTTAGAAGACGTTGGAGTACATCAGCAACATGATAATAATGCCATTGTCAAAACTCTCATTCCAACAGACTATATTATAATGCAAAGTTGTTATGGAAGAAAGAAATCACAAGAGTATCAAAAGGAGGAAAAAATGTCATGGTGATAAATCATATAAACTATTTAATGGCATATTATAGAATTTTTTTTCTTCTATTTGAAAACTTACAAAAAATTTAAATTTTTTAGAATATTCCAGCTGAGATAGTTCGGAAGAATTTTCGTGCGGATCAGACTGCTATCCTTGATAGACCTTGATAAAATGGAATATTATGATTGCCAGATTCTTAAAGGAAAAAAGACACATACTGAGATGTATCTTAAAAATGGTTGGTATGAATATGCAAAGTCTAAAAACTTCAATGTTGATGATAACTTGATTTTTCATTACCGATCTGATTCAAAGACACTATATGTTAAGCTGGAGAGAAAGCGCTGAAAGATGGTTAGTGAAATTAATGTATGAGGCTTTATGCTATTTTGTGCGTGTCATTTTGATGCTTAAATGTTTGTCTTAAAATAAATTATTATAAACTTATGTCAGTAGTTATCATATTGATGTTGAGGTTAATATTTATGCTTTTTTAGAAATGTAATCTAAATACTATGAATATTAAGTCATATATCAAATTAATTATCATAAACATAGAACATTTTGCATTTTTATTTCTGATAGTCTAACTACAAACATATAAAACAATGTTACCTAACCTCTTTAAACAAAAAAAAGTCACAATTTTGCACGACCCGCGCACGAGTCCTATACTAATTAAATTTTAAAAAAAATTAATCACACTTTATTTTGAAATGTGACAGTCAAAATCTATCCACATATTATTTATATCAGATCTTACAAAATATTTGATAATAATTAAATTTTTATATCAATTATATTAAAGATCTAATGTAAATATAAAAATTTAATATATTTATATCAATTTGTTTCAAACATTTGAAATACTCATATAAACAAAAAAATTAGTTTCAAAAAATTAAAATAAGATACTTTGGTTGGACAATTTTTTAATTAATAGTTTGTTGAGATATTTTTGTGTTACATATAAATATCAGTTTGCTAATTTTAAAAGGGTTAATGTGTAGCACATGTGCCCAATAATAAAAAAATAAAATTTATATTTTATTTGAAAATAATTATAAATTATGAAATCAAAGTATGTTAAAATAAATTAGATATTATTTAATTATTAAAAGAATGATTACATAATTTACAATTGTTCCTAAAAAATTAATAATCAAGTAACATTACAAATCTAATCTCTATTACATAACACATATCCGAAAATGACATAAATCAATTCAATGTACAAAATCAAATTAATCAATCACAAACCCCTAATTTAAGCTTGTAACAACTACAACAATTAACCCTATAAATAACTAGATTGAAGAATACAAAAAGGGGGGAAGACATAATTCAGAGACACGAAAAAGAAGAACTTGAAGAACAAAAATTTACTGTTTAAGACGCCGAGAGAGAGAGAGAGAGAGAGAGAGAGAGAGAGAGAGAGAGAGAGAGAGAGAGAGAGAGAGAGAGAGAGAGAGAGAAATTGGGGTTTCGATATCCGAAACCCTAATCGCTAGCCATTGATTCACCGTCTACCACCATATTTAACCTCAAACTCATCGCAACCTACCAAGCACACAAAGAAGAAGAATCTATGGCGGAATCGTAAAGTTTGAAACCGAGAACGACGTCGTGACGGGTAACTTAGCTTGTTTTTATTTTTTTATTGTTGATTGGGTATTTGGGTTAGGGGCTCGGTTGAGCCGCCGCGGAGAAGAATGGTTAAGGAGAGAGAACTAGGGTTTGGTGAGGAGAAAAGCGAAAGGGTTTAAAATGAAAGAGAGAGGAGATTACTGTAATGAAAAACAAAAATGGTTTGTAAATAATGAAAATATTAAAAACATATTATAATCCGTTGCTATCCAGTATACGCACGCTCATAGTAATAATCATGTTCCCTCGTTATCCTTCGCTAGATCCTGATCGGACGCCGTAGGCCAAGTTCTACGGTAAACTCGTGTATCCTCGCAACACTCGATCCACCAGCCCCCTCTCTTACCGCGTTTGGGCCTAGCCCATCTGTTGTCTGCACCCCCATTCGCTTGTTTTACTGAATCAGTAAACTCAACGCACCCCCCTGCGCATTGGGCCAGCCTAGCCTGACTAATTAACACCCCCCATTTTTGCTTATCAACATAAATTACACCCCCCTGATTTAACTAAATTATTTGTTTATTATTTCTTTTATATTATATTTTTTATATATATATTATATTTTTTATTCTTATTATTAATATGATTACTTATTTCTTTTTCTTTATAATAATAATTATTATTATTAATATTAATTTTTATTATCATATTTTATTTACTATTTATTTATCATGCAAATAAACTATTTTTAGTTTTAAAAAAAAAACTCATGTACATATTTTTAATATTTGCATAAAAATATTTTTATTCATGCATTAATCAAGATATTTGTGCAATTAATACGATTAAAAATACTAACAAATCTCAAACTATTTTTCACGAACAAACTAATTTAAACAATTTTTTTTTGCAAAATGGTTTCAAGCGGATTTTGACTAATCGTGCATTTAGCTAAAATCTCCGCAATCACTACTCCCGGTCAAATGCGAGGCGATTCAAAATACATTTGCAACCCCTAAAAAACACAAACTCATACGAACTACGAATTGAGACTTTGATTCCTCATAAGAGGATACGTAGGCATACGATCAAAAATCGTGGCGAGTTCCCCTAATTAAAATTAAAACCCTATTTCACCCAAACCTAAACCTAAACCTAGTATCCTTAAGAATAAGGTAGATGAAAGGTTCTTAAAACCTTCCTTTCTTCTAGAACCGAGTCCGAAACCTATAATCTCTGTCTGCGAATTAAGGTTTCCTATTAGATGCCCTTACCTAGGATAAAAACTAATAGTGGCGACTCTCATTTAAAAACTAGTCGCAACACGAGGTTACATGAGTAGAAGCACCACTATCAACCACACAATCCATTTCATCATATGATATATTTACATTCTCAATACAACTATCACAAACAATAAAGAAATCATCAATAATAGCAACATCTTCATTATTGTTACCTTCCTTTTTGTCGTTGTTGTATCTCTTCTTCTTGTTTACCCTTTTCAACTTATGACAATACCTCTTTATGTGTCCCTTTTCCCCATAATGATAACACTCAATATGAGAGAATATATTAGAGCCTCCTTGTGATTTACCACATGAAGTTTCATGATTACTTAAACCTCTACTTTGATGTCTTCTCCTTGATTCAGTAATTAAAACCTCAGAATATGAAGAAGAACCTCGTGACTTGCGCCTCAACTCTTCATTCAACATACTACTTTTAGCCAAGTCCATCGAGATGATACCATTTGGAGCGAAATTTGACAAGGATGTCCTAAAAGTCTCCCAAGAATTAGGCAAAGTACCAAGAAGCCACAAACCTTGAATTTCTTCATAAAAATTAAGATTCATATCCGACAATTAATTTAGAATCTCTTGAAAAGTGTTCAACTAATTGGTTATTGGTGAACCATCATTATACCTCAATGACATTAATTGCTTGAATAAGAACAACTTATTATTCTCCGTATTTCTTGCATACAGCTCCTTAAGTTTGGTCCAAAGAGAACGAGCATGATTCACCGAGCTCACATGACTCAAAACATTATCATCCACCCATTGACGGATATAACCATAAACTTGTCTATGCAACAAAGTCCATTCTTTATCACTCTTTCCATCGGGTTTTTCATTAGAGAAAATCGACAAGTAAAAACCTTTCACATAAAGCAAATCTTCAATTTTTCCTTTCTAAACATTATAATTGGAACAATTTAAACTCACAATCCTAGATGTGTTCATCTCCATCGTTAAACAAATTAAACCACGAATCTAGATACCAATTGTTGGGAGGAAATCACAAAAGCAACAGAATAATCCAAAAAGTCAAACTCTCCCAAATATCAAATGCACTGACAATCATCAAAAACACATTAAACAACACAACACAATTTTAGCGCGGAAAAACCTTCGTTAACTAGGAATAAAAACCCATGGGACCCGTAAGCCACTTAAAATATTCACTATAATCAATAATGGCTACAAGAAAGATTATATATAACACTAGGCATACATAGAAATCATCAAGATTTGGAATCAATATTGGAATACAACAAGAATCAAGAAAGACAAAACAACCCAAAAACACCAAGAAATTGAGACTTCAAAGATGGACTCGACATACCAACTTAAAAAGCTTAAAATCCAATCAAAATATTTCAGAATGTGCTCCTGTGAGTCATGAACATTGTGTCAAAATTTCAGAACGACCCGATTGTTGGATTTTGCACAAGCTCCGATTTTCTGTGACTGATTTGTGCAGAATTGAGGCTGCGAGAATATGGTTATCTCTCTAGCTTTTCTTCTTGTATTTCTAATACAATGAATGAATAAATTAATTCTCTTTATTAGATAATAACAAAGACATAGACATACACAAGCCAATAACCCACATCCATTTAAGTCTCTCCAAATAACAGGGATATTCCAACAAGTTCTTACCTCATGCAATCCACATCATCGTCTGAAATCCAACTACGACAATGCTGGCGTGATCTATTTATTTTTCTTTGTCCGGGAGTAGCTTTCTTTCGGACTGAGTTTTCTCTCTCACAACACAAAAAATAAAACTTAACACGTGCGGTTCCTTTTGTTTTTATTGGGAATAATCAATTTAATTTTGTTGATTCATCTTCACACGCATGATAGAAAATTCTATCAGTTTCCAATGCAAATATCACATTCCAATTAACAGTATTATAGATTAACTGCTCCTATTTATTGCTATACAAGTAAAGTTTTACGGGCAGATGAATACTTCAACCAATACCCACATGTTTTCCTTAATTATAATTTTTTTAAATGTTGTCATATTCAATAAAATAGTTGCTTTATACGATTTTTACATTGTTTAGAAACAACTTATGTTGTACCATTTTTCAACTCTAAACAAAAAAATCTATTACAGCCCCAAAGTTTCTTTATATAAATAGTATACTTCTCAATAGCCACGATACATATAATTTCTCTAAATCTTCAAGAAGGTTATAAACATATATATTGTACTTCAAATTATGTTTGGATATCCAACTAAAATTATTATTCTATCCGATTTAGTGTTATTAACCATTTTTTGGTGCAGGTCATATACAACGGAGATAGATATGGAAATAATACAGGAGATAAAGATGCCAACCGACCATGATCAGTCACTAATCCGTCTTGAAGCGTATGTTATGTTTTTTGAAATTAATACCAATCAGGTTAATTTAGAAGACGTTGGAGTACATCAGCAACATGATAATAATGTCATTGTTCAAAACTCTCATTTCAACAGACTATATTATAATGCAAAGTTGTTCTGGGAAAAAGAAATCACAAGAGTATCAAAAGGAGGAAAAAATGTCATGGTGATAAATCATATAAACTATTTAATGGAATATTATAGAATTTTTTTTCTTCTATTTGGAAACTAACAAAAAATTTAAATTTTTAGAATATTTCAGCTGAGATAGTTCGGAAGGATTTTCGTGCGGATCAGACTGCTCTATCCTTGATAGACCTTGATAAAATAGAATATTATGATTGCCAGATTCTTAAAGGAAAAAAGTCACATACTGAGATGTATCTTAAAAATGGTTGGTATGAATATGCAAGGTCTAAAAACTTCAATGTTAATGATAACTTGATTTTTCATTATCGATCTGATTCAAAGACACTATATGTTAAGTTGGAGAGAAAGCGCCGAAAGATGGTTGGTGGAATTAATGTATGAGGCTTTATTCTATTTTGTCTGTATCATTAGATGCTTAAATGTTTGTCTTAAAATAAATTATTATAAACTTATGTCAGTAGTTATCATATTTGATGTTGAGGTTAATATTTATGTTTTTTTATAAATGTGATCTAAATGCTATAAATATTAAGTCATATATCAAGTTAATTATCATTAACATAGAACAGTTTGCATTTTATTTCTGATAGTCTAACTTCAAACATATAAAACAATGTTATCTAATCTCTTTAAACAAAAAAAAGTCACGACTTTGCACGACCCATGCGAGCGCACGAGTCCTATACTAATTAAATTTTTTTAAAATTCAATCACACTTTATTTTGAAATGTGACAGTCAAAATCTATCCACATATTATATTAAATTTATCCACACATTTTATTAGATTTTACAAAATATTTGATAATAATTAAATTTGTATATCAATTATATTAAAAATCTAATGTAAATATAAAAATTTAATATATTTATATCAATTTGTTTCAAACATTTGAAATACTCATATAAAAAAAAAAATTAGTTTCAAAAAATTAAAATAAGATGCTTTGGGTTGACAATTTTTTTAATTAATAATTTGTTGAGATATTTTTGTGTTACATATAAATATCAGTTTGTTAATTTTAAAAGGGTTAATGTGTAGCACATGCCCAATAATAAAAAATAAAAAATTATATTTTATTTCAAAATTAATTATAAATTATTAAATCAAAGTATGTTAAAATAAATTAGATATTATTTAATTATTAAAAGAATGATTACATATAATTTACAATTGTTCCTGAAAAATTAAAAAGATAAAAGTAATATATGTTTATTGTTGAGATTTTATTAGATATTTGTATCAAATAAAAAAAATAGAAAAAAATTTAAAATATTAACAATAATTGTGTAAGTGACACGTAATATAAGAAAACTTCATTGTATAACTCTTTTTTAATAGTATATATAATATTTATTTATTTTTACTGAATTATATATATATAATTGATTCAGACGATTTATTTTTTGGATTAGGTTTATGTCTTTGAATTCTTTCTTTTCAATAAACTTTAATTCAATTATTATTTTTAATTAATTTAGAAAGTGGCATAATTGGCTACTATGATGGTAGTACAGACTACAGATAGAGAGCATCTTACACGTGCTTCTAAAACTCGTGTACCTTCGCAACACTCGATCCACCGGGCCCCTCTCTTACTGTGTTTGGGTCTAGCCCATCTCCTGTCTGCACCCCCATTCGCTTGTTTTACTGAATCAGTAAACTCAACGCACCCCCCTGCGCATTGGGTCAGCCTAGCCTGACTAATTAACACCCCCCATTTTTGCTTATCAACATAAATTACACCCCCCTGATTTAACTAAATTATTTGTTTATTATTCATTTTTATATTATATTTTTTATCTATTTTTTATATATATTATATTTTTTATTCTTATTATTAATATGATTACTTATTTATTTTTCTTTATAATAATAATTATTATTATTAATATTAATTTTTATTATCATATTTTATTTACTATTTACTTATCATGCAAATAAACTACTTTTAGTTTTAAAAAAAACTCATGTACATATTTTTAATATTTGCATTAAAATATTTTTATTCATTCATTAATCAAGATATTTGTGCAATTAATACGATTAAAAATACTAACAAATCTCAAACTATTTTTCGCGAACAAACTAAATCTAAACAACTATTTTTTTTGCAAAAGGGTTTCAAGCGGATTTTGACTAATCGCACATTTAGCCAAAATCTCCGCAATCACTACTCCCGGTCAAATGCGAGGCGATTCAAAACACATTTGCAACCTCTAAAAAACACAAACTCATACGAAGTACGAATTGAGAATCTGATTCCTCATAAGAGGATACGTAGGCATACGATCAAAAATCGTGGCGAGTTCCCCTAATTAAAATTAAAACCCTATTTCAACCAAAACTAAACCTAAACCTAGTATCCTAAAGAATAAGGTAGATGAAAGGTTCCTAACACCTTCCTTTTGTCTAGAAAAGAGTCTGAAACCTACAATCTCTGTCTGTAAATTAAGGTTTCCTATTAGATGCCCTTCCCTAGGATAAAAACTAATGGTGGTGACTCTCATTTAAAAACCATTCGCAACACGAGGTTACATGAGAAGAAGCACCACTATCAACCACACAATCCATTTCATCATATGATATATTGACATTCTCAATACAACTATCACAAACGATAAAGAAATCATCAGCAATAGCAACATCTTCATTATTGTTACCTTCCTTTTTTTGTTGTTGTAGCTCTTCTTCTTGTTTACCCTTTTCAACTTACGAAAATACCTCTTTATGTGTCCCTTTTCTCCATAATGATAACACTTAATATGAGAGAATATATTAGAGCCTCCTTGTGATTTACCACATGAAGTTTCATGATTACTTGAACCTCTACTTTGATGTCTTCTCCTTGATTCAGTAATCAACACCTCGGAATATGAAGAAGAACCTCATGACTTGCGCCTCAACTCCTCATTCAACATACTAATTTTAGCCAAGTCCATCGAGATGATACCATTTGGAGTAAAATTTGACAAGGATGTCCTAAAAGTTTCCCAAGAATTAGACAAAGTACCAAGAAGCCACAAACCTTGAATTTCTTCATAAAAATTAAGATTCATCTCCGACAATTGATTTAGAATCTCTTGAAAAGTGTTCAAGTGATCGATCATTGGTGAACAATCATTATACCTCAATGGCATAAATTACTTCAATAAGAACGACTTATTGTTCTCCGTATTTCTTGCATACAGCTCCTTAAGTTTGGTCCAAAGAGAACGAGCATGGTTCACCGAGCTCACATAATTCAAAATATTATCATCCACCCATTGACGGATATAACCATAAACTTGTCCATGCAACAAAGTCCATTCTTTATCACTCTTTCCATCGGGTTTTTCATTAGAGAAAACCGACAAGCAAAACCTTTCACATAAAGCAAATCTTCAATTTTTCCTTTCTAAACATTATAATTGGAACAATTCAAACTCACAATCCTAGATGTGTTCATCTCCATCGTTACACAAATCAAACCACAAATCTAGATACCAATTGTTGGGAGGAAATCACAAATGAAACGGAATAATCCAAAAAGTAAAACTCCCAAATATCAAATGCACTGACAATCATCAAAAACACATTAAACAACACAACACAATTTTAGCATGGAAAAACTTCCGTTAACTAGGAGTAAAAACCCATGGGACCCCTAAGTCACTTAAAATATTCACTATAATCAACAATGGCTACAAGAAAGGTTCTATCTAACACTAGTTAGAGGCATACATAGACATCATCAAGATTTGGAATCAATATTGGAATACAACAAGAATCAAGAAAGACAAAACAACCCGAAAACACCAAGAAATTAAAACTTCAAAGATGGACTCGACATACCAACTTAAAAAGCTTCAAATCTAATCAAAATATTTCAGAATGTGCTCCCGTGAGTCATGAACGTTGTGTCAAAATTTCAGAACGATCTGATTGTTCGATTTTGCGCAAGCTCCGATTTTCTGGGACTGATTTGTGCAGAATTGAGGCTGCGAGAATATGGTTATCTCTCTAGCTTTTCTTGTTGTATTTCTAATACAATGAATGAATAACTTAATTCTCTTTATTAGATAATAACAAAGACATAGACATACACAAGCCACTAATCCATATCCATTTAAGTCTCTCCAAATGACAGGGATATTCCAACAAGTTCTTACCTCATGCAATCCACATCATCGTCTGAAATCCAACTACGACAATGCTGGCGCGGTATATTTATTTTTCTTTGTCCGGGAGTAGCTTTCTTTCGGAATGAGTTTTCTCTCTCACAACACAAAAAATAAAACCTAACACGTGCAGTTCCTTTTGTTTTTATTGGGAATAGTCAATTTAATTTTGTTGATTCATCTTCACACGCATGATAGAAAATTCTATTAGTTTCCAATGCAAATATCACATTCCAATTAACAGTATTATAGATTAACTGCTCCTATTTATTGCTATATAAGTAAAGTTTTGCGGGCAAATGAATACCTCAACCAATACCCAAATGTTTCCCTTAATTATAATTTTTTTAAATGCTATCATATTCAATAAAATAGTTGCTTTATACGATTTTTACATTGTTTAGAAACAACTTATGTTGTACCATTTTTCAACTCTAAACAAAAAAATCTATTACAGCCCCAAAGTTTCTTTATATAAATAGTATACTTCTCAATAGCCACGATACATATAATTTCTCTAAATCTTCAAGAAGGTTATAAACATATATATTGTACTTCAAATTATGTTTGGATATCCAACTAAAATTATTATTCTATCCGATTTAGTGTTATTAACCATTTTTTGGTGCAGGTCATATACAACGGAGATAGATATGGAAATAATACAGGAGATAAAGATGCCAACCGACCATGATCAGTCACTAATCCGTCTTGAAGCGTATGTTATGTTTTTTGAAATTAATTCCAATCAGGTTAATTTAGAAGACGTTGGAGTACATCAGCAACATGATAATAATGTCATTGTTCAAAACTCTCATTTCAACAGACTATATTATAATGCAAAGTTGTTCTGGGAAAAAGAAATCACAAGAGTATCAAAAGGAGGAAAAAATGTCATGGTGATAAATCATATAAACTATTTAATGGCATATTATAGAATTTTTTTTCTTCTATTTGGAAACTAACAAAAAATTTAAATTTTTAGAATATTTCAGCTGAGATAGTTCGGAAGGATTTTCGTGCGGATCAGACTGCTCTATCCTTGATAGACCTTGATAAAATAGAATATTATGATTGCCAGATTCTTAAAGGAAAAAAGTCACATACTGAGATGTATCTTAAAAATGGTTGGTATGAATATGCAAGGTCTAAAAACTTCAATGTTGATGATAACTTGATTTTTCATTATCGATCTGATTCAAAGACACTATATGTTAAGTTGGAGAGAAAGCGCCGAAAGATGGTTGGTGGAATTAATGTATGAGGCTTTAATCTATTTTGTCTGTATCATTAGATGCTTAAATGTTTGTCTTAAAATAAATTATTATAAACTTATGTCAGTAGTTATCATATTTGATGTTGAGGTTAATATTTATGTTTTTTTAGAAATGTGATCTAAATGCTATAAATATTAAGTCATATATCAAGTTAATTATCATTAACATAGAACAGTTTGCATTTTATTTCTGATAGTCTAACTTCAAACATATAAAACAATGTTATCTAATCTCTTTAAACAAAAAAAAGTCACGACTTTGCACGACCCATGCGAGCGCACGAGTCCTATACTAATTAAATTTTTTTAAAATTCAATCACACTTTATTTTGAAATGTGACAGTCAAAATCTATCCACATATTATATTAAATTTATCCACACATTTTATTAGATTTTACAAAATATTTGATAATAATTAAATTTGTATATCAATTATATTAAAAATCTAATGTAAATATAAAAATTTAATATATTTATATCAATTTGTTTCAAACATTTGAAATACTCATATAAACAAAAAAAAAATTAGTTTCAAAAAATTAAAATAAGATGCTTTGGGTTGACAATTTTTTTAATTAATAATTTGTTGAGATATTTTTGTGTTACATATAAATATCAGTTTGTTAATTTTAAAAGGGTTAATGTGTAGCACATGCCCAATAATAAAAAATAAAAAATTATATTTTATTTCAAAATTAATTATAAATTATTAAATCAAAGTATGTTAAAATAAATTAGATATTATTTAATTATTAAAAGAATGATTACATATAATTTACAATTGTTCCTGAAAAATTAAAAAGATAAAAGTAATATATGTTTGTTGTTGAGATTTTATTAGATATTTGTATCAAATAAAAAAAATAGAAAAAAATTTAAAATATTAACAATAATTGTGTAAGTGACACGTAATATAAGAAAACTTCATTGTATAACTCTTTTTTAATAGTATATATAATATTTATTTATTTTTACTGAATTATATATATATAATTGATTCAGACGATTTATTTTTTGGATTAGGTTTATGTCTTTGAATTCTTTCTTTTCAATAAACTTTAATTCAATTATTATTTTTAATTAATTTAGAAAGTGGCATAATTGGCTACTATGATGGTAGTACAGACTACAGATAGAGAGCATCTTACACGTGCTTCTAAAACTCGTGTACCTTCGCAACACTCGATCCACCGGGCCCCTCTCTTACTGTGTTTGGGTCTAGCCCATCTCCTGTCTGCACCCCCATTCGCTTGTTTTACTGAATCAGTAAACTCAACGCACCCCCCTGCGCATTGGGTCAGCCTAGCCTGACTAATTAACACCCCCCATTTTTGCTTATCAACATAAATTACACCCCCCTGATTTAACTAAATTATTTGTTTATTATTCATTTTTATATTATATTTTTTATCTATTTTTTATATATATTATATTTTTTATTCTTATTATTAATATGATTACTTATTTATTTTTCTTTATAATAATAATTATTATTATTAATATTAATTTTTATTATCATATTTTATTTAATATTTACTTATCATGCAAATAAACTACTTTTAGTTTTAAAAAAAACTCATGTACATATTTTTAATATTTGCATTAAAATATTTTTATTCATTCATTAATCAAGATATTTATGCAATTAATACGATTAAAAATACTAACAAATCTCAAACTATTTTTCGCGAACAAACTAATCTAAACAACTGTTTTTTTTTTGCAAAAGGGTTTCAAGCGGATTTTGACTAATCGCACATTTAGCCAAAATCTCCGCAATCACTACTCCCGGTCAAATGCGAGGCGATTCAAAACACATTTGCAACCTCTAAAAAACACAAACTCATACGAAGTACGAATTGAGAATTTGATTCCTCATAAGAGGATACGTAGGCATACGATCAAAAATCGTGGCGAGTTCCCCTAATTAAAATTAAAACCCTATTTCAACCAAAACTAAACCTAAACCTAGTATCCTAAAGAATAAGGTAGATGAAAGGTTCCTAACACCTTCCTTTTGTCTAGAAAAGAGTCTGAAACCTACAATCTCTGTCTGTAAATTAAGGTTTCCTATTAGATGCCCTTCCCTAGGATAAAAACTAATGGTGGTGACTCTCATTTAAAAACCATTCGCAACACGAGGTTACATGAGTAGAAGCACCACTATCAACCACACAATCCATTTCATCATATGATATATTGACATTCTCAATACAACTATCACAAACGATAAAGAAATCATCAGCAATAGCAACATCTTCATTATTGTTACCTTCCTTTTTTTGTTGTTGTAGCTCTTCTTCTTGTTTACCCTTTTCAACTTACGAAAATACCTCTTTATGTGTCCCTTTTCTCCATAATGATAACACTTAATATGAGAGAATATATTAGAGCCTCCTTGTGATTTACCACATGAAGTTTCATGATTACTTGAACCTCTACTTTGATGTCTTCTCCTTGATTCAGTAATCAACACCTCGGAATATGAAGAAGAACCTCATGACTTGCGCCTCAACTCCTCATTCAACATACTAATTTTAGCCAAGTCCATCGAGATGATACCATTTGGAGTAAAATTTGACAAGGATGTCCTAAAAGTTTCCCAAGAATTAGACAAAGTACCAAGAAGCCACAAACCTTGAATTTCTTCATAAAAATTAAGATTCATCTCCGACAATTGATTTAGAATCTCTTGAAAAGTGTTCAAGTGATCGATCATTGGTGAACAATCATTATACCTCAATGGCATAAATTGCTTCAATAAGAACGACTAATTGTTCTCCGTATTTCTTGCATACAGCTCCTTAAGTTTGGTCCAAAGAGAACGAGCATGGTTCACCGAGCTCACATAATTCAAAATATTATCATCCACCCATTGACGGATATAACCATAAACTTGTCTATGCAACAAAGTCCATTCTTTATCACTCTTTCCATCGGGTTTTTCATTAGAGAAAACCGACAAGTAAAACCTTTCACATAAAGCAAATCTTCAATTTTTCCTTTCTAAACATTATAATTGGAACAATTCAAACTCACAATCCTAGATGTGTTCATCTCCATCGGTTACACAAATCAAACCACAAATCTAGATACCAATTGTTGGGAGGAAATCACAAATGAAACGGAATAATCCAAAAAGTAAATCTCCCAAATATCAAATGCACTGACAATCATCAAAAACACATTAAACAACACAACATAATTTTAGCATGGAAAAACTTCCGTTAACTAGGAGTAAAAACCCATGGGACCCCTAAGTCACTTAAAATATTCATTATAATCAACAATGGCTACAAGAAAGGTTCTATCTAACACTAGTTAGAGGCATACATAGACATCATCAAGATTTGGAATCAATATTGGAATACAACAAGAATCAAGAAAGACAAAACAACCCGAAAACACCAAGAAATTAAAACTTCAAAGATGGGACTCGACATACCAACTTAAAAAGCTTCAAATCTAATCAAAATCTTTCAGAATGTGCTCCCGTGAGTCATGAACGTTGTGTCAAAATTTCAGAACGATCTGATTGTTGGATTTTGCGCAAGCTCCGATTTTCTGGGACTGATTTGTGCAGAATTGAGGCTGCGAGAATATGGTTATCTCTCTAGCTTTTCTTGTTGTATTTCTAATACAATGAATGAATAACATAATTCTCTTTATTAGATAATAACAAAGACATAGACATACACAAGCCACTAATACATATCCATTTAAGTCTCTCCAAATGACAGGGATATTCCAACAAGTTCTTACCTCATGCAATCCACATCATCGTCTGAAATCCAACTACGACAATGCTGGCGCGGTGTATTTATTTTTCTTTGTCCGGGAGTAGCTTTCTTTCGGACTGAGTTTTCTCTCTCACAACCACAAAAAATAAAACCTAACACGTGCAGTTCCTTTTTTTTTTATTGGGAATAGTCAATTTAATTTTGTTGATTCATCTTCACACGCATGATAGAAATTCTATTAGTTTCCAATGCAAATATCACATTCCAATTAACAGTATTATAGATTAACTGCTCCTATTTATTGCTATATAAGTAAAGTTTTGCGGGCAAATGAATACCTCAACCAATACCCAAATGTTTCCCTTAATTATAATTTTTTTAAATGCTGCCATATTCAATACAATAGTTGCTTTATACGATTTTTACATTGTTTAGAAACAACTTATGTTGTACCATTTTTCAACTCTAAACAAAAAAATCTATTACAGCCCCACAGTTTCTTTATATAAATAGTATACTTCTCAATAGCCCACAATACATATAATTTCTCTAAATCTTCAAGAAGGTTATAAACATATATATTGTACTTCAAATTATGTTTGGATATCCAACTAAAAATATTATTCTATCTGATTTAGTGTTATTAACCATTTTTTGGTGCAGGTCCTATACAACGGAGATAGATATGGAAATAATACAGAGGATAAAGATGCCAACCGACCATGATCAGTCACTAATCTGTCTTGGAGCATATGTTTTGTTTCCTGAAATTAATTCCAATCAGGTTAATTTAGAAGACGTTGGAGTACATCAGCAACATGATAATAATGCCATTGTCAAAACTCTCATTCCAACAGACTATATTATAATGCAAAGTTGTTATGGAAGAAAGAAATCACAAGAGTATCAAAAGGAGGAAAAAAATGTCATGGTGATAAATCATATAAACTATTTAATGGCATATTATAAAAAAAATCTTCTTTTTGGAAACTAACAAAAAATTTAAATTTTTAGAATATTTCAGCTGAGATAGTTCGGAAGGATTTTCGTGCGGATCAGACTGCTCTATCCTTGATAGACCTTGATAAAATAGAATATTATGATTGCCAGATTCTTAAAGGAAAAAAGTCACATACTGAGATGTATCTTAAAAATGGTTGTATGAACATGCAAGGTCTAAAAACTTCAATGTTGATGATAACTTAATTTTTCATTATCGATCTGATTCAAAGACACTATATGTTAAGTTGGAGAGAAAGCGCCGAGAAAGATGGTTGGTGGAATTAATGTATGAGGCTTTATGCTATTTTGTCTGTATCATTAGATGCTTAAATGTTTGTCTTAAAATAAATTATTATAAACTTATGTCAGTAGTTATCATATTTGATATTGAGGTTAATATTTATGGTTTTTTTAGAAATGTAATCTAAATGCTATAAATATTAAGTCATATATCAAGTTAATTATCATTAACATAGAACAATTTGCATTTTATTTCTGATAGTCTACCTTCAAACATATAAAACAATGTTACCTAATCTCTTTAAACAAAAAAAAAAAGTCACAACTTTGCACGACCCATGCGAGCGCACGAGTCCTATACTAATTAAAATTTTTTAAAATTCAATCACACTTTATTTTGAAATGTGACAGTCAAAATCTATCCACATATTATATTAAATTTATCCACACATTTTATTAGATTTTACAAAATATTTGATAATAATTAAATTTTTATATCAATTATATTAAAAATCTAATGTAAATATAAAAATTTAATATATTTATATCAATTTGTTTCAAACATTTGAAATACTCATATAAAACAAAAAAAAATTAGTTTCAAAAAATTAAAATAAGATGCTTTGGGTTAACAATAGTTTAATTAATAGTTTGTTGAGATATTTTTGTGTTACATATAATTATCAGTTAGTTAGTTTTAAAAGGGTTAATGTGTAGCACATGCCCAATAATAAAAAATAAAAAATTATATTTTATTTCAAAATTAATTATAAATTATTAAATCAAAGTATGTTAAAATAAATTAAATATTATTTAATTATTAAAAGAATGATTACATATAATTTACAATTGTTCCTGGAAAATTATAAAGATAAAAGTAATATATGTTTGTTGTTGAGATTTTATTAGATATTTGTATCAAATAAAAAAATAGAAAAAATTTTAAAATATTAACAATAATTGTGCAAGTGACACGTAATATAAGAAAACTTCATTGTATAACTCTTTTTTAATAGTATATATAATATTTATTTATTTTACTGAAATTATATATATATATATATATATATATATATATATATATATATATATATATATATATATATATATATATATATATATATATATATATATATATATATATATATATATATATATATATATATATATATATATATATATATATATATATATATATATATATATATATATAGATATATAGATATATATATATATATATATATATATAGATATATATATATATATATATATATATATAGATATATATATATATATATATATATATATATATATATATATATATATATATATATATATATATATATATATATATATATATATATATATATATATATATATATATATATATATATATATATTGATTTAATGAATTTGTTAAAATTCTATATATAGTAATTTAATTAGTTTGACTATCTCCTAAACTAATTGATTCAGACGATTTATTTTTTTGACTAGGTTTATGTCTTTGAATTCTTTCTTTTCAATAAATTTTAATTCAATTGTTATTTTTAATTAATTTAGAAAGTGGCATATTTGACTACTATGATGGTAGTACAGACTACAGATAGAGAGCATCTTACACGTGTTTTCAAAACTCGTGTACCTTCGTAACACTCAATCCACCAGGCCCCTCTCTTACTGTGTTTGGGCCTAGCCCATCTCCTGTCTGCACCCCCATTCGCTTGTTTTAAATAATCAGTAAACTTAACGCACCCCCCTGCGCATTGGGTCAGCCTAGCCTGACTAATTAACACCCCCCATTTTCGCTTATCAACAACATAAATTACACCCCCTGATTTAACTAAATTATTTGTTTATTATTTCTTTTATATTATAATTTTTTATCTATTTTTTATATATATTATATTTTTTATTCTTATTATTAATATGATTACTTATTTATTTTTCTTTATAATAATTATTATTATTATTAATATTAATTTTTATTATCATATTTCATTTACTATTTACTTATCATGCAAATAAACTATTTTTAGTTTTAATAAAAACTCATGTACATATTTTTAATATTTGCATTAAAATATTTTTATTCATTCATTAATCAAGATATTTGTGCAATTAATACGATTAAAAATACTAACAAATCTCAAACTATTTTTCGCGAACAAACTAATCTAAACAACTGTTTTTTTTGCAAAAGGGTTTCAAGCGGATTTTGATTAATCGCGCATTTAGCCAAAATCTCCGCAATCACTACTACCGGTCAAATGCGAGGCGATTCAAAATACATTTGCAACCTCTAAAAAACACAAACCCATACAAACTACGAATTGAGAATCTGATTCCTCATAAGAGGCTACGTAGGCATACGGTCAAAAATCGTGGCGAGTTCCCCTAATTAAAATTAAAATCCTATTTCACCCAAACCTAAACCTAAACCTAGTATCCTAAAGAATAAGGTAGATGAAAGGTTCCTAACACCTTCCTTTTGTCTAGAAACGAGTCCAAAACCTATAATCTCTGTCTGTGAATTAAGGTTTCCTATTAGATGCCCTTCCCTAGAATAAAAACTAATGGTGGTGACTCTCATTTAAAAACCATTCGCAACACGAGGTTACATGAGTAGAAGCACCACTATCAACCACACAATCCATTTCATCATATGATATATTGACATTCTCAATACAACTATCACAAGCGATAAAGAAATCATCAGCAATAGCAACATCTTCATTATTGTTACCTTCGTTTTTTTTTTGTAGCTCTTCTTCTTGTTTACCCTTTTCAACTTACGACAATACCTCTTTATGTGTCCCTTTTCTCCATAATGATAACACTCAATATGAGAGAATATATTAGAGCCTCCTTGTGATTTACCACATGAAGTTTCATGATTACTTGAACCTCTACTTTGATGTCTTCTCCTTGATTCAGTAATCAACACCTCGGAATATGAAGAAGAACCTCATGACTTGCGCCTCAACTCCTCATTCAACATACTAATTTTATCCAAGTCCATCGAGATGATACCATTTGGAGTAAAATTTGACAAGGATGTCCTAAAAGTTTCCCAAGAATTAGACAAAGTACCAAGAAGCCACAAACCTTGAATTTCTTCATAAAAATTAAGATTCATCTCCGACAATTGATTTAGAATCTCTTGAAAAGTGTTCAAGTGATTGATCATTGGTGAACAATCATTATACCTCAATGGCATAAATTGCTTGAATAAGAACAACTTATTGTTCTCCGTATTTCTTGCATACAACTCCTCAAGTTTGGTCTAAATAGAGCGAGCATGGTTCACCGAGCTCACATGATTCAAAATATTATCATCCACCCATTGACGGATATAACCATAAACTTGTCTATGCAACAAAGTCCATTCTTTATCCCTCTTTCCATCGGGTTTTTCATTAGAGAAAACCGACAAGTAAAACCTTTCACATAAAGCAAATCTTCAATTTTTCCTTTCTAAACATTATAATTGGAACAATTCAAACTCACAATCCTAGATGTGTTCATCTCCATCGTTACACAAATCAAACCACAAATCTAGATACCAATTGTTGGGAGGAAATCACAAATGAAACGGAATAATCCAAAAAGTAAAACTCCCAAATATCAAATGCACTGACAATCATCAAAAACACATTAAACAACACAACACAATTTTAGCGTGGAAAAACTTCCGTTAACTAGGAGTAAAAACCCATGGGACCCCTAAGTCACTTAAAATATTCACTATAATCAACAATGGCTACAAGAAAGGTTCTATCTAACACTAGTTAGAGGCATACATAGACATCATCAAGATTTGGAATCAATATTGGAATACAACAAGAATCAAGAAAGACAAAACAACCCGAAAACACCAAGAAATTAAAACTTCCAAGATGGACTCGACATACCAACTTAAAAAGCTTCAAAACTAATCAAAATCGTTCAGAATATGCTCCTGTGAGTCATGAACGTTGTTTCAAAATTTCAGAACGATCTGATTGTTGGATTTTGTGCAAGCTCCGATTTTCTGGGACTGATTTGTGCAGAATTGAGGCTGCGAGAATATGGTTATCTCTCTAGCTTTTCTTGTTGTATTTCTAATACAATGAATGAATAACTTAATTCTCTTTATTAGATAATAACAAAGACATAGACATACACAAGCCACTAATCCATATCCATTTAAGTCTCTCCAAATAACAGGGATATTCCAACAAGTTCTTACCTCAAGCAATCCACATCATCGTCTGAAATCTAACTACGACAATGCTGGCGCGATGTATTTATTTTTCTTTGTCCGGGAGTAGCTTTCTTTCGGATTGAGTTTTCTCTCTCACAACACAGAAAATAAAACCTAACACGTGCAATTCCTTTTGTTTTTATTGGGAATAGTCAATTTAATTTTGTTGATTCATCTTCACACGCATGATAGAAAATTCTATTAGTTTCCAATGCAAATATCACATTCCAATTAACAGTATTATAGATTAACTGCTCCTATTTATTGCTATATAAGTAAAGTTTTGCGGGAAAATGAATACTTCAACCAATACCCACATGTTTTCCTTAATTATAATTTTTTTAAATGTTGTCATATTCAATAAAATAGTTGCTTTATACGATTTTTACATTGTTTAGAAACAACTTATGTTGTACCATTTTTCAACTCTAAACAAAAAAATCTATTACAGCCCCAAAGTTTCTTTATATAAATAGTATACTTCTCAATAGCCACGATACATATAATTTCTCTAAATCTTCAAGAAGGTTATAAACATATATATTGTACTTCAAATTATGTTTGGATATCCAACTAAAATTATTATTCTATCCGATTTAGTGTTATTAACCATTTTTTGGTGCAGGTCATATACAACGGAGATAGATATGGAAATAATACAGGAGATAAAGATGCCAACCGACCATGATCAGTCACTAATCCGTCTTGAAGCGTATGTTATGTTTTTTGAAATTAATTTCAATCAGGTTAATTTAGAAGACGTTGGAGTACATCAGCAACATGATAATAATGTCATTGTTCAAAACTCTCATTTCAACAGACTATATTATAATGCAAAGTTGTTATGGGAAAAAGAAATCACAAGAGTATCAAAAGGAGGAAAAAATGTCATGGTGATAAATCATATAAACTATTTAATGGCATATTATAGAAATTTTTTTCTTCTATTTGGAAACTAACAAAAAATTTAAATTTTTAGAATATTTCAGCTGAGATAGTTCGGAAGGATTTTCGTGCGGATCAGACTGCTCTATCCTTGATAGACCTTGATAAAATAGAATATTATGATTGCCAGATTCTTAAAGGAAAAAAGTCACATACTGAGATGTATCTTAAAAATGGTTGGTATGAATATGCAAGGTCTAAAAACTTCAATGTTGATGATAACTTGATTTTTCATTATCGATCTGATTCAAAGACACTATATGTTAAGTTGGAGAGAAAGCGCCGAAAGATGGTTGGTGGAATTAATGTATGAGGCTTTATTCTATTTTGTCTGTATCATTAGATGCTTAAATGTTTGTCTTAAAATAAATTATTATAAACTTATGTCAGTAGTTATCATATTTGATGTTGAGGTTAATATTTATGTTTTTTTAGAAATGTGATCTAAATGCTATAAATATTAAGTCATATATCAAGTTAATTATCATTAACATAGAACAGTTTGCATTTTATTTCTGATAGTCTAACTTCAAACATATAAAACAATGTTATCTAATCTCTTTAAACAAAAAAAAAGTCACGACTTTGCACGACCCATGCGAGCGCACGAGTCCTATACTAATTAAATTTTTTTAAAATTCAATCACACTTTATTTTGAAATGTGACAGTCAAAATCTATCCACATATTATATTAAATTTATCCACACATTTTATTAGATTTTACAAAATATTTGATAATAATTAAATTTGTATATCAATTATATTAAAAATCTAATGTAAATAGAAAAATTTAATATATTTATATCAATTTGTTTCAAACATTTGAAATACTCATATAAACAAAAAAAAAATTAGTTTCAAAAAATTAAAATAAGATGCTTTGGGTTGACAATTTTTTTAATTAATAATTTGTTGAGATATTTTTGTGTTACATATAAATATCAGTTTGTTAATTTTAAAAGGGTTAATGTGTAGCACATGCCCAATAATAAAAAATAAAAAATTATATTTTATTTCAAAATTAATTATAAATTATTAAATCAAAGTATGTTAAAATAAATTAGATATTATTTAATTATTAAAAGAATGATTACATATAATTTACAATTGTTCCTGAAAAATTAAAAAGATAAAAGTAATATATGTTTGTTGTTGAGATTTTATTAGATATTTGTATCAAATAAAAAAAATAGAAAAAAATTTAAAATATTAACAATAATTGTGTAAGTGACACGTAATATAAGAAAACTTCATTGTATAACTCTTTTTTAATAGTATATATAATATTTATTTATTTTTACTGAATTATATATATATATATATATATATATATATATATATATATATATATATATATATATATATATATATATATATATATATATATATATATATATATATATATATATATTGATTTAATGAATTTGTTAAAATTCTATATATAGTAATTTAATTTGTTTGACTATCTCCTAAACTAATTGATTCAGACGATTTATTTTTTTGATTAGGTTTATGTCTTTGAATTCTTTCTTTTCAATAAACTTTAATTCAATTATTATTTTTAATTAATTTAGAAAGTGGCATAATTGGCTACTATGATGGTAGTACAGACTACAGATAGAGAGCATCTTACACGTGCTTCTAAAACTCGTGTACCTTCGCAACACTCGATCCACCGGGCCCCTCTCTTACTGTGTTTGGGTCTAGCCCATCTCCTGTCTGCACCCCCATTCGCTTGTTTTACTGAATCAGTAAACTCAACGCACCCCCCTGCGCATTGGGTCAGCCTAGCCTGACTAATTAACACCCCCCATTTTCGCTTATCAACAACATAAATTACACCCCCCTGATTTAACTAAATTATTTGTTTATTATTCATTTTTATATTATATTTTTTATCTACTTTTATATATATTATATTTTTTATTCTTATTATTAATATGATTACTTATTTATTTTTCTTTATAATAATAATTATTATTATTAATATTAATTTTTATTATCATATTTTATTTACTATTTACTTATCATGCAAATAAACTACTTTTAGTTTTAAAAAAAACTCATGTACATATTTTTAATATTTGCATTAAAATATTTTTATTCATTCATTAATCAAGATATTTGTGCAATTAATACGATTAAAAATACTAACAAATCTCAAACTATTTTTCGCGAACAAACTAATCTAAACAACTGTTTTTTTTTGCAAAAGGGTTTCAAGCGGATTTTGATTAATCGCACATTTAATCAAAATCTCCGCAATCACTACTCCCGATCAAATGCCAGGCGATTCAAAACACATTTGCAACCTCTAAAAAACACAAACTCATACGAAGTACGAATTGAGAATCTGATTCCTCATAAGAGGATACGTAGGCATACGATCAAAAATCGTGGCGAGTTCCCCTAATTAAAATTAAAACCCTATTTCAACCAAAACTAAACCTAAACCTAGTATCCTAAAGAATAAGGTAGATGAAAGGTTCCTAACACCTTCCTTTTGTCTAGAAAAGAGTCTGAAACCTACAATCTCTGTCTGTAAATTAAGGTTTCCTATTAGATGCCCTTCCCTAGGATAAAAACTAATGGTGGTGACTCTCATTTAAAAACCATTCGCAACACGAGGTTACATGAGTAGAAGCACCACTATCAACCACACAATCCATTTCATCATATGATATATTGAAATTCTCAATACAACTATCACAAACGATAAAGAAATCATCAGCAATAGCAACATCTTCATTATTGTTACCTTCCTTTTTTTGTTGTTGTAGCTCTTCTTCTTGTTTACCCTTTTCAACTTACGAAAATACCTCTTTATGTGTCCCTTTTCTCCATAATGATAACACTTAATATGAGAGAATATATTAGAGCCTCCTTGTGATTTACCACATGAAGTTTCATGATTACTTGAACCTCTACTTTGATGTCTTCTCCTTGATTCAGTAATCAACACCTCGGAATATGAAGAAGAACCTCATGACTTGCGCCTCAACTCCTCATTCAACATACTAATTTTAGCCAAGTCCATCGAGATAATACCATTTGGAGTAAAATTTGACAAGGATGTCCTAAAAGTTTCCCAAGAATTAGACAAAGTACCAAGAAGCCACAAACCTTGAATTTCTTCATAAAAATTAAGATTCATCTCCGACAATTGATTTAGAATCTCTTGAAAAGTGTTCAAGTGATCGATCATTGGTGAACAATCATTATACCTCAATGGCATAAATTGCTTCAATAAGAACGACTTATTGTTCTCCGTATTTCTTGCATACAGCTCCTTAAGTTTGGTCCAAAGAGAACGAGCATGGTTCACCGAGCTCACATAATTCAAAATATTATCATCCACCCATTGACGGATATAACCATAAACTTGTCTATGCAACAAAGTCCATTCTTTATCCCTCTTTCCATCGGGTTTTTCATTAGAGAAAACCGACAAGTAAAACCTTTCACATAAAGCAAATCTTCAATTTTTCCTTTCTAAACATTATAATTGGAACAATTCAAACTCACAATCCTAGATGTGTTCATCTCCATCGTTACACAAATCAAACCAAAAATCTAGATACCAATTGTTGGGAGGAAATCACAAATGAAACGGAATAATCCAAAAAGTAAAACTCCCAAATATCAAATGCACTGACATTCATCAAAAACACATTAAACAACACAACACAATTTTAGCGTGGAAAAACTTCCGTTAACTAGGAGTAAAAACCCATGGGACCCCTAAGTCACTTAAAATATTCACTATAATCAACAATGGCTACAAGAAAGGTTCTATCTAACACTAGTTAGAGGCATACATAGACATCATCAAGATTTGGAATCAATATTGGAATACAACAAGAATCAAGAAAGACAAAACAACCCGAAAACACCAAGAAATTAAAACTTCAAAGATGGACTCGACATACCAACTTAAAAAGCTTCAAATCTAATCAAAATCTTTCAGAATGTGCTCCCGTGAGTCATGAACGTTGTGTCAAAATTTCAGAACGATCTGATTGTTGGATTTTGCGCAAGCTCCGATTTTCTGGGACTGATTTGTGCAGAATTGAGGCTGCGAGAATATGGTTATCTCTCTAGCTTTTCTTGTTGTATTTCTAATACAATGAATGAATAACTTAATTCTCTTTATTAGATAATAACAAAGACATAGACATACACAAGCCACTAATCCATATCCATTTAAGTCTCTCCAAATGACAGGGATATTCCAACAAGTTCTTACCTCATGCAATCCACATCATCGTCTGAAATCCAACTACGACAATGCTGGCGCGGTGTATTTATTTTTCTTTGTCCGGGAGTAGCTTTCTTTCGGACTGAGTTTTCTCTCTCACAACACAAAAAATAAAACCTAACACGTGCAGTTCCTTTTGTTTTTATTGGGAATAGTCAATTTAATTTTGTTGATTCATCTTCACACGCATGATAGAAAATTCTATTAGTTTCCAATGCAAATATCACATTCCAATTAACAGTATTATAGATTAACTGCTCCTATTTATTGCTATATAAGTAAAGTTTTGCGGGCAAATGAATACCTCAACCAATACCCAAATGTTTCCCTTAATTATAATTTTTTTAAATGCTGCCATATTCAATACAATAGTTGCTTTATACGATTTTTACATTGTTTAGAAACAACTTATGTTGTACCATTTTTCAACTCTAAACAAAAAAATCTATTACAGCCCCACAGTTTCTTTATATAAATAGTATACTTCTCAATAGCCACAATACATATAATTTCTCTAAATCTTCAAGAAGGTTATAAACATATATATTGTACTTCAAATTATGTTTGGATATCCAACTAAAAATATTATTCTATCCGATTTAGTGTTATTAACCATTTTTTGGTGCAGGTCCTATACAACGGAGATAGATATGGAAATAATACAGAGGATAAAGATGCCAACCGACCATGATCAGTCACTAATCTGTCTTGGAGCATATGTTTTGTTTCCTGAAATTAATTCCAATCAGGTTAATTTAGAAGACGTTGGAGTACATCAGCAACATGATAATAATGCCATTGTCAAAACTCTCATTCCAACAGACTATATTATAATGCAAAGTTGTTATGGAAGAAAGAAATCACAAGAGTATCAAAAGGAGGAAAAAATTTCATGGTGATAAATCATATAAACTATTTAATGGCATATTATAAAAAAAAAATCTTCTATTTGGAAACTAACAAAAAATTTAAATTTTTAGAATATTTCAGCTGAGATAGTTCGGAAGGATTTTCGTGCGGATCAGACTGCTCTATCCTTGATAGACCTTGATAAAATAGAATATTATGATTGCCAGATTCTTAAAGGAAAAAAGTCACATACTGAGATGTATCTTAAAAATGGTTGGTATGAATATGCAAGGTCTAAAAACTTCAATGTTGATGATAACTTAATTTTTCATTATCGATCTGATTCAAAGACACTATATGTTAAGTTGGAGAGAAAGCTCTGAAAGATGGTTGGTGGAATTAATGTATGAGGCTTTATGCTATTTTGTCTGTATCATTAGATGCTTAAATGTTAGTCTTAAAATAAATTATTATAAACTTATGTCAGTAGTTATCATATTTGATGTTGAGGTTAATATTTATGGTTTTTTAGAAATGTAATCTAAATGCTATAAATATTAAGTCATATATCAAGTTAATTATCATTAACATAGAACAATTTGCATTTTATTTCTGATAGTCTACCTTCAAACATATAAAACAATGTTACCTAATCTCTTTAAACAAAAAAAAAAGTCACGACTTTGCACGACCCATGCGAGCGCACGAGTCCTATACTAATTAAAAATTTTAAAAATTCAATCACACTTTATTTTGAAATGTGACAGTCAAAATCTATCCACATATTATATTAAATTTATCCACACATTTTATTAGATTTTACAAAATATTTGATAATAATTAAATTTTTATATCAATTATATTAAAAATCTAATGTAAATATAAAAATTTAATATATTTATATCAATTTGTTTCGAACATTTGAAATACTCATATAAACAAAACAAAAATTAGTTTCAAAAAATTAAAATAAGATGCTTTGGGTTAACAATAGTTTAATTAATAGTTTGTTGAGATATTTTTGTGTTACATATAATTATCAGTTAGTTAATTTTAAAAGGGTTAATGTGTAGCACATGCCCAATAATAAAAATTAAAAATTTATATTTTATTTCGAAAATAATTATAAATTATTAAATCAAAGTATGTTAAAATAAATTAAATATTATTTAATTATTAAAAGAATGATTGCATATAATTTACAATTGTTCCTGAAAAATTAATAAGATAAAAGTAATATATGTTTGTTGTTGAGATTTTATTAGATATTTGTATCAAATAAAAAAATAGAAAAAATTTTAAAATATTAACAATAATTGTGTAAGTGACACGTAATATAAGAAAACTTCATTGTATAACTCTTTTTTAATAGTATATATAATATTTATTTATTTTTACGGAATTATATATATATATATATATATATATATATATATATATATATATATATATATATATATATATATATATATATATATATATATATATATATATATATATATATATATATATATATATATATATATATATATATATATATATATATATATATATTGATTTAATGAATTTGTTAAAATTCTATATATAGTAATTTAATTAGTTTGACTATCTCCTAAACTAATTGATTCAGACGATTTATTTTTTTGATTAGGTTTATGTCTTTGAATTCTTTCTTTTCAATAAATTTTAATTCAATTGTTATTTTTAATTAATTTAGAAAGTGGCATATTTGGCTACTATGATGGTAGTACAGACTACAGATAGAGAACATCTTACACGTGTTTCCAAAACTCGTGTACCTTCGCAACACTCAATCCACCAGGCCCCTCTCTTACTGTGTTTGGGCCTAGCCCATCTCCTGTCTGCACCCCCATTCGCTTGTTTTACTGAATCAGTAAACTTAACGCACCCCCCTGCGCATTGGGTCAGCCTAGCCTGACTAATTAACACCCCCCATTTTCGCTTATCAACAACATAAATTACACCCCCTGATTTAACTAAATTATTTGTTTATTATTTCTTTTATATTATATTTTTTATCTATTTTTTATATATATTATATTTTTTATTCTTATTATTAATATGATTACTTATTTATTTTTCTTTATAATAATAATTATTATTATTAATATTAATTTTTATTATCATATTTTATTTACTATTTACTTATCATGCAAATAAACTATTTTTAGTTTTAATAAAAACTCATGTACATATTTTTAATATTTGCATTAAAATATTTTTATTCATTCATTAATCAAGATATTTGTGCAATTAATACGATTAAAAATACTAACAAATCTCAAACTATTTTTCGCGAACAAACTAATCTAAACAACTGTTTTTTTTGCAAAAGGGTTTCAAGCGGATTTTGATTAATCGCGCATTTAGCCAAAATCTCCGCAATCACTACTCCCGGTCAAATGCGAGGCGATTCAAAATACATTTGCAACCTCTAAAAAACACAAACTCATACAAACTACGAATTGAGAATCTGATTCCTCATAAGAGGATACGTAGGCATACGGTCAAAAATCGTGGCGAGTTCCCCTAATTAAAATTAAAATCCTATTTCACCCAAACCTAAACCTAAACCTAGTATCCTAAAGAATAAGGTAGATGAAAGGTTCCTAACACCTTCCTTTTGTCTAGAAACGAGTCCGAAACCTATAATCTCTGTCTGTGAATTAAGGTTTCCTATTAGATGCCCTTCCCTAGGATAAAAACTAATGGTGGTGACTCTCATTTAAAAACCATTCGCAACACGAGGTTACATGAGTAGAAGCACCACTATCAACCACACAATCCATTTCATCATATGATATATTGACATTCTCAATACAACTATCACAAACAATGAAGAAATCATCAGCAATAGCAACATCTTCATTATTGTTACCTTCCTTTTTTTTTTGTAGCTCTTCTTCTTGTTTACCCTTTTCAACTTACGACAATACCTCTTTATGTGTCCCTTTTCTCCATAATGATAACACTCAATATGAGAGAATATATTAGAGCCTCCTTGTGATTTACCACATGAAGTTTCATGATTACTTGAACCTCTACTTTGATGTCTTCTCCTTGATTCAGTAATCAACACCTCGGAATATGAAGAAGAACCTCATGACTTGCGCCTCAACTCCTCATTCAACATACTAATTTTATCCAAGTCCATCGAGATGATACCATTTGGAGAGAAATTTGACAAGGATGTCTTAAAAGTTTCCCAAGAATTAGACAAAGTACCAAGAAGCCACAAACCTTGAATTTCTTCATAAAAATTAAGATTCATCTCCGACAATTGATTTAGAATCTCTTGAAAAGTGTTCAAGTGATTGATCATTGGTGAACAATCATTATACCTCAATGGCATAAATTGCTTGAATAAGAACAACGTATTGTTCTCCGTATTTCTTGCATACAACTCCTCAAGTTTGGTCCAAATAGAGCGAGCATGATTCACCGAGCTCACATGATTCAAAATATTATCATCCACCCATTGACGGATATAACCATAAACTTGTTTATGCAAAAAGTCCATTCTTCATCACTCTTTCCATCGGGTTTTTCATTAGAGAAAATCGACAAGTAAAAACCTTCACATAAAGCAAATCTTCAATTTTTCCTTTCTAAACATTATAATTGGAACAATTCAAACTCACAATCCTAGATGTGTTCATCTCCATCGTTACACAAATCAAACCACGAATCTAGATATCAATTGTTGGGAGGAAATCACAAATGCAACGGAATAATCCAAAAAGTAAAACTCTCCCAAATATCAAATGCACTGACAATCATCAAAAACACATTAAACAACACAACACAATTTTAGCGTGGAAAAACTTCCGTTAACTAGGAGTAAAAACCCATGGGACCCCTAAGCCACTTAAAATATTCAATATAATCAACAATGGCTACAAGAAAGGTTTTATCTAACACTAGTTAGAGGCATACATAGACATCATCAAGATTTGGAATCAATATTGGAATACAACAAGAATCAAGAAAGACAAAACAACCCGAAAACACCAAGAAATTAAAACTTCAAAGATGGACTCGACATACCAACTTAAAAAGCTTCAAAACTAATCAAAATCGTTCAGAATATGCTCCTGTGAGTCATGAACGTTGTTTCAAAATTTCAGAATGATCTGATTGTTGGATTTTGTGCAAGCTCCGATTTTCTGGGACTGATTTGTGCATAATTGAGGCTGCGAGAATATGGTTATCTCTCTAGCTTTTCTTGTTGTATTTCTAATACAATGAATGAATAACTGAATTCTCTTTATTAGATAATAACAAAGACATAGACATACACAAGTCACTTATCCACATCCATTTAAGTCTCTCCAAATAACAGGGATATTCCAACAAGTTCTTACCTCAAGCAATCCACATCATCGTTTGAAATCTAACTACGACAATGCTGGCGCGATGTATTTATTTTTCTTTGTCCGGGAGTAGCTTTCTTTCGGATTGAGTTTTCTCTCTCACAACACAGAAAATAAAACCTAACACGTGCAATTCCTTTTGTTTTTATTGGGAATAATCAATTTAATTTTGTTGATTCATCTTCACACGCATGATAGAAAATTCTATTAGTTTCCAATGCAAATATCACATTCCAATTAACAGTATTATAGATTAACTTATCCTATTTATTGCTATATAAGTAAAGTTTTGCAGGCAGATGAGTACTTCAACCAATACCCACATGTTTCCCTTAATTATATATTTTTTTAAATGCTGCCATATTCAATACAATAGTTGCTTTATACGATTTTTACATTGTTTAGAAACAACTTATGTTGTACCATTTTTCAACTCTAAACAAAAAAAAATTATTGCAGCCCCACAGTTTTTTTTATATAAATAGTATACTTCTCAATAGCCACAATACATATAATTTCTCTAAATCTTCAAGAAAGTTATAAACATATATATTGTACTTCAAATTATGTTTGGATATCCAACTAAAAATATTACTCTATCCGATTTAGTGTTATTAACCATTTTTTGGTGCAGGTCCTATACAACGGAGATAGATATGGAAATAATACAGAGGATAAAGATGCCAACCGACCATGATCAGTCACTAATCTGTCTTGGAGCATATGTTTTGTTTCCTGAAATTAATTCCAATCAGGTTAATTTAGAAGACGTTGGAGTACATCAGCAACATGATAATAATGCCATTGTCAAAACTCTCATTCCAACAGACTATAATATAATGCAAAGTTGTTATGGAAGAAAGAAATCACAAGAGTATCAAAAGGAGGAAAAAATGTCATGGTGATAAATCATATAAACTATTTAATGGCATATTATAAAAAAAAAATCTTCTATTTGGAAACTAACAAAAAATTTAAATTTTTAGAATATTTCAGCTGAGATAGTTCGGAAGGATTTTCGTGCGGATCAGACTGCTCTATCCTTGATAGACCTTGATAAAATAGAATATTATGATTGCCAGATTCTTAAAGGAAAATAGTCACATACTGAGATGTATCTTAAAAATGGTTGGTATGAATATGCAAAGTCTAAAAACTTCAATGTTGATGATAACTTGATTTTTCATTACCGATCTGATTCAAAGACACTATATGTTAAGTTGGAGAGAAAGCGCCGAAAGATGGTTGGTGGAATTAATGTATGAGGCTTTATGCTATTTTGTCTGTGTCATTAGATGCTTAAATGTTTGTCTTAAAATAAATTATTATAAACTTATGTCAGTAGTTATCATATTGATGTTGAGGTTAATATTTATGCTTTTTTAAAAATGTAATCTAAATACTATGAATATTAAGTCATATATCAAGTTAATTATCATAAACATTGAACATTTTGCATTTTTATTTCTGATAGTCTAACTACAAACATATAAAACAATGTTACCTAACCTCTTTAAACAAAAAAAGGTCACGATTTTGCACGACCCGCCCACGAGTCCTAAACTAATTAAATTTAAAAAAAATTAATCACACTTTATTTTAAAATGTGACAGTCAAAATCTATCCACATATTATATATCAGATTTTACAAACTATTTGATAATAATTAAATTTTTATATCAATTATATTAAAAATCTAATGTAAATATAAAAATTTAATATATTTATATCAATTTGTTTCAAACATTTGAAATACTCATATAAACAAAAAAAATTAGTTTCAAAATATTAAAATAAGATACTTTGGTTGGACAATTTTTTAATTAATAGTTTGTTGAGATATTTTTGTGTTACATATAAATATGAGTTTGTTAATTTTAAAAGGGTTAATGTGTAGCACATGTGGCCAATAATAAAAAATAAAATATATATTTTATTTGAAAATAATTATAAATTATGAAATCAAAGTATGTTAAAATAAATTAGATATTATTTAATTATTAAAAGAATGATTACATATAATTTAGAATTGTTCCTAAAAAATTAATAAGATAAAAGTAATATATGTTTGTTGTTGAGATTTTATTAAATAAAATAAAAATAGAAGAAAAACAAACTCAGAAAATGTTGGGATCGTGAAGATGATTTACATGATTACCGCAAAATAAAAATCAAAACAAGTTCAACTACTTCAAAAACCTTGTTCACAAATTTGTTATCAAGCATCCAAAACCCGACCCAGAACTTGTTCAGTTCACAGGGGGAAAAGGGTGAAAGAAATTGACATGATGCATGTGGATCATGATCCCATGGTAAATGATTTTGATTTTGACTGCATGCAATTGAAATCGGTGCTTTTTTGATTTTGTGTTGGTTTATATCTGAAAGGATGAACATTTTTGTAGGATAATGAAGTGAGTGCAAGGAAAGGTGCAGAATGAAGTGAATAGGCCTTACTGTGAGGAAGAGTGCAACAGACTTGGTAAGTAGGATTTTTCTATGCTTATGTGAAGTTAATCTTTCTTTCAGTTCATTGTGTTTGATTGATGAGGATTTATGGTGATAGAGCAAAAACCACTTTGAAAATGTGTTGGTTTTTATTTTGAAAATTTGCAACTATGTAATGTTTGATTCTTGTTTTTAGATCTTGCAAAGCAAATAGATGTAATGTTTGATTCTTGTTTTTAGATCTTGCAAAGCAAATAGATGCAGCTGGTGATAATCTTCCCAAACGTGGCTTTTTCTTTTGGTTGACAGTAAGTATCTCGCTACATGTTTTAGTAACAATGTCGCTCCATTGGATATGGATGTACTGCAACAACATTAGGAAAGGAAAGGATGATAATTTATTGTGTTTGGTTTTCTATGGTTATGTAAGGCTGCATTTTAAGTAGGTTAGTTAGAAATGGGTGTGTTATATCTGTCTATAGTTTAATGTGGTTTTTAGGATGAACAAGTGTCACATATAGCCTGTAAGAACATGAAGCTCAAATTATGACTTGTGTTACTCTTCTTAAGGAACAGGGAAAACTATTCTATATCCCTCTTAACATATCATATTCTTGTAAGTCTATGTTTTAATCATTAACTACTCTGCAGAATGAAATTTTCAAAACCAGTGAAAGAAGAAGACCATTTTGTCATGCAATTCATATGAACCTCAAAACACAAGTAACATTTTAAATTTTTCATTCATTCAAGATCACACTTTCCTAACAAGCCTAAATTCGTACAGATAAGTTTGCGGGTATAGAATGACATTGCCTAATAGTAATTACAAACCATATGAGTTAGCCCTAGATTTGTTCTTGCCCATAAGAATTGATCTCATAAGCGTGTTATTCCTCCTCGAGTTTCTTTCTCTGACTCTCACACTCTTCTTTCTGTCTCCGAATCATCTGTAATTCCCTTTGCTGCTCCTCCTCCTTCCGCTGGAGCTCTACAACTTCTCTTCTCTGAGACTCTTCCACTCTCCTATTCTCTTCAAGCATCTTACACGTGCTTCCAAAATAAGAATAACAAGTCTTAATCCTATGATAGAGAGCATGGAAATAAATGCTCTTGTATTTTGACGTCTCTATATCATGTTTCACATTTTCATTATGTTGACATAAAAATATTTACTCTACTAAAAAATTATGAAATTTATAAACATATAACAAATATAGTCTTAAACAAACTAGAGATAACATCAGAATTCATAGAACAATTATCCCTACCACATTAAAACTTTAATAATAACTATTAATCAAATACTTTTCTCTCCCATTTATTCCTCACTCAAAGTCTTTTTATTTGGAATCAACAATCTTCAACATTTGACTTCTTTTCTTCTTCCATTGTCGAAATCACAATTGATTTGTTTGATTTTTCCCTTTCTTCAATTTCTTCCGACTAATTAGTATCAAGTAAAAAGTATAACTTGTCATTAACCCTGAATGACCAAATGTCAATTTTTTGATTCTTCCTAAAATTATTCTTTGACAAAACGTTTGTCCAGTCTTGAGCAAGATTATAAATGCTAGTAGTGGTCATATTCCACTTCTTCAAATGTAATGAGAATTCATTCAAACAAGGATCTAATACAGTAACCTTTAAAGTAGCTGGTTTTCCTTCTTGATCCCTTGTTTCTAAGATTGACTTTTCTATTTCGGTCAGGAAATCAGATCTAATTTGTGAAATTGGCATTGAAAGACGTTTGTTGTTATAGCTAAGATCGGTGTTACATAATGTCTTACACATTATATATTTAATATCAATGCCATTCAACACTTTGATTATGTCATTAACATGATTAGGCAATTCTGGTGGTGGTGGTGATGGTAGAGTTTCTCTCTTATGATTTCTTGGTTTCCTCTTAATTGCGAGCTTTGGTTTTACTCTTCTTCCTCCATCAGACATGCTACTGGCTTCATTACTTGGCCGACACCTTTTTAAGTTGTTGATTTCTGTTCTTTCCATTTTATTTTGTGAAACAAGAGGAATATTTGCTTCTTGATACAAAATTTGATTGACTTTCTCTATTTGTGTTAACTCTTCTTCAGTATAAAACTGTGGAGAAAGTTGAGATAACACACTATGCAAAGTAAAATGAGGTAATGGGTCAAATTTCTTTTTCATTGTTTCCAATTTTTGCATATATATATTGATCTTCTCAATAGCCATAACTTTCTTTTTCATGAGGACTTCTTCTGAGTTTTGTAACAATACACTTTTCTCTTCTATAGCCATTGATTTCTTTTTTCTCTCTCTCAATAATGTCTAGCTGTGTTGTGATATTCTAAGTGTTCACAACTGTGTATTTATAGTATTGATGAAGATTTAAAATTGAAAACTAAATAATATTTGTATTTTATCATATATCTCTTTCTTTTTTTTATAGGCAAAATTTGTTACAAAATTTTGAAAAGATTTGATATCTATACTTCGATCAATCAAAATTTGTTACAATAGATTTATTTTTAATTTTAAAATAGAGTATCACAAGTAGAGTTAAACTTAAAATAAGGATAGTTTGTTTATTTCAATTTTAGTTGGATAATTTCTGTATATATCTCAGCCACCTTTATCCTTTATTATAGGCTAAATTTTTTAGAACATAAAAAAAAAAGAATATCAATCTTAGAATCTCGATGATGAAGATTTAAAATTGAAAACTAAATAATATTTGTATTTTATCATATATCTCATATTCTCTTTTTTTTTTATAGGCAAAATTTGTTACAAAATTTTGAAAAGATTTGATATTTATACTTCGATCAATCAAAATTTGTTACAATAGATTTATTTTTAATTTTAAAATAGGGTATTACAAGTAGAGTTAAACTTAAAATAAGGATAGTTTGTTTATTTAAATTTTAGTTGGATAATTTCTGTATATATCTCAGCCACCTTTATTATAGGCTAAACTTTTTAGAACATAAAAAAAATAAATCAATCTTAGAATCTCGATCAATCAATGACATTGAATTTATTTTACATATAAATTAAAGATTTGATACTAAAGAGCCAATTTCAACGACTAATCCAAAAGGAAACAAAATCTATTTTATAATTTAAAATTTAATTTTTGAGCCCCCTGTGATCTATATATTTTAATTACTTTTAATTCTTTTTGAATAAACATAGTTTTTTTAATTAAATATACATCTTTTTACTTTCCATTCTATTGTTTTACTTTTCATTCCATTAAATTTTATCAAACTTCTATATAAAATTAAATTAAATAAGTTTGTGATTTTTATAAGTTTGAGTAGGAAGGAATCCACATCGCAGGAGTTTTTAGACCGATTGATTTAGCGAAGTCATTGCGAGGGTGTAAGTCTCGTTCGAGGAGATATTTCTTCATCCTGTCCGTCGTGGAGATCTGGACGGTTTCTTGGTTGAACTTTTTAATATACGTTCGAACGGACTCATCCTTCTCCTAGATGATGGCCTCAAGCGCGACTTTTCAATATTGATCAACTCAAATATAAATCATAAAACAAGTGTATTTCACCATATATTTATTATCAAGTTGTTCACATACAAAATATCAAGCTAAATACATACAAAGATGAGATTATCTACCACTAACCTTGATACAAAAGAGGGGTTTAGCTATCCATTATCATGGTAGCTTGATGAACAAGTAGACTACAAAGCTTTATAAACATCAAACTTGATATCTCAAAGATTGATGTTAGAAAGCTTTGATTTTGAGTAAAAATGGCTTCTTTTTTTTCTCCACACAAGAGTTTTATAGGTTAAAAAGATGAAGTAAAATGTGATAACGTGCCTAAAATATCTAAAAGGTGTCTTATAAACATGGCTTGTCCGCCTTGCCTCGTCGGAAGGCACACTTGCTTCGCCGGGCGACACCCACAAAACAAGCCCACGTGCCAGCAACAGTGCACGCAAGGAGAATTTGTCTAATCAACTCTTGAGCATCCTTGAGCATTTGAGAACCCTAGAAGAATGTCTTGAAGAAAATGGGAGGGAAAATTTTTGGATACAATAGCTGCCCCTGTTCAATCTTCTTAAACCTGAAGAGTTAGATTGGTGGATCCGCCATTCGTGACTTGAAGGTGAAAGATGATTGAACAATAAAGTGCCCAGAAATTTGCACTCGAAGATGTATTGGGAATGGGCTTATAGATGTCATTTGGAGGAATGATGGTAAATACTGGAAGAAGTATCAGCACAAATCTTTGGTCGATTTATACTAAAACTTGATGTTTTGCCTGTGGGAAAAAGGGTTAGTTAAATGCAGATGTATGCATGGCGTTCTCAAGATGAATGAGATTGTGCTAAATGCGTTTCGTATGCATATGCTATGATGTATGAATGTGGGATTTTATTTAGATGCATATTTGTCCGGGAAAATAAATCTCTGACTACTGCTGAGGAGTTCTGGGAAGCTGAATCCCAGATTATTGTTGGGGATGAAGAATATACATATCTTCAAATTTATTAAAAGAATGCTTCCGCCGGAGATTATCTCTTTAATGTTAGTTGTTATCTGGTCGAACTCCAAGTTTCACACCAACTTGCTGAGGATGAGGAAGTCAACTGATATCTGGTCGGATTCCAGGTTTCACAATGAATTTTTGAGGGAATAAAGTTATTTGCTATTTGGTCGGATCCAGACTTCATAATAACTTACTTGAAAAGATGAAGTTGAAATGGTATCTGGTCGGATCCATGCTTCACAATAACTTTCTTGAAACTAGTTATTATCTTATCGGGTTCCAGGCTTCACAATGAATTTCTGGGGAAATAAAGTTAATTACTATCTGGTCGGATCTAGGCTTCACAATAACTTACTTGAAAAGATGAAGTTGAACTGTAACTGGTCGGATCCAGGCTTCACAATAACTTGTTGGGGTAGAGGAAAACTCTATTGGGGAAAATAAGTTAAACCCTTGTCTGGTTGAGTCCAGGTTCTTCAATATCTTAAAGAGTTAAACTTTTATTTGGTCGGGTCCAGGCTTCAAAGTGTCTTGAGAAGTTAACTATTATCTGATCAGGTCCAGGCTTCATAGTAACTGAAAATTGTACTATTATCTGGTCGGGTCTAGGCTTCATAGTATTTGAAAAGTTACACTATTATCTGGTCGGGTCCAGGCTTCATAGTGGCTGAAAGTTGTACTATTATCTGGCCGGGTTCAGGCTTCATAGTAACTGAAAATTAGTATATCTGCTCGGGTCCAGGCTTCATAGTATTTGAAAAGTTACACTATTATCTGGTCGGGTCCAGGCTTCATAGTGATTGAAAGTTGTACTATTATCTAGTCGGGTCCAGGCTTCATAGTATTTGAAAAGTTACACTATTATCTGGTTGGGTCCAGGCTTCATAGTATTTGAAAAAATACACTATTATCTAGTCGGGTCCAGGCTTCATAGTGACTGAAAGTTGTACTATTATCTGGTCGGGTCCAGGCTTCATAGTATTTGAAAATTTACACTATTATCTGGTCGGGTCCAGGCTTCGTAGTATTTTAAATGAATGAAGTTGACTGTTATCTGGTCGGATCTAGGCTTCACAACAACTTGCTGAAGTTAAAAACTATTATCTGGTCGGATTCCAAGCTTCACAATAACTTTTGAAGATAGCAATGACTTTGTTGGCGACTTCACTGGGGATTAGGGGTTATGGCCCTCTGATTTGTAATAGTCTGATAGGCAAACTCAAGCTGGAGAGGATAGACTCAGCCGAGGCAGACAGATTTAGCTGGGGAAATAAACCATGTTAGGGAAATAAACCATGTTAGGAAAATAAACCTTGTTGAAGAAATAAACCTTGTTGAAAAATACTTGATGAACTGCTGACGGGGTGAGTTGTTTCAGGAATAGATCCACAAGGCTTCTTTTTTTAGGACCAACTTATCTGGGGAGAGAACTGTCAAGAGATTGACACTCTGGATGGGGATCAACCTATGCAAAGAGACTTTGTGGGCAACTATGTTGGAGAAAGGTTTATTGTAGTCGTCCTTGTGGGGATAATGCTAATGAAATAACTCTGTGGGGATATTCCATATACATTAAAGAGATGCTTGTTGTTGTTTAGCAGGACACATGTTCCAAATAGTTTTAATTATGTTCACATGCATATGTTCGTTCAATTTTAGTCATTGGAAATTTTTGTATTCAAAACAAAAACAGAAAGTTTGCACTTCAAAGTATATTTGTATTGATATTTTGCCCATGAATAGGCGTTTTTGTACAAAGAGACAGAGATCCTAGTAAGAGGAACTCGTCGAAAGGATAACAAAATTGAAAACAAAGATAATAGCCATGTGGAAGTGATCTCATCGCGTTCTGACTCTACTATTTCCCCAATGTCTTCGAATGTCCCTTTCCGTTGACAAAAGTTAATTGGATCGATCTTGGACCGTTTGAACTCAGACCTTGGTAATAAAGTTGATTGTGGTGATCCCACGGGACATAGTCATACGCTTTCAATCCTTAACTTTTGCCTGGACCGCCCTTTTGGGTTTTCAGCCCACCAGGATACCCATTTTTGCCCAAGTCGCCCTTTTGGGTTTTCAACTTGCCGGGTGTATAATATTTTGCATATATCCCTAATTTTTGCCTAAACCTTTTGGTTTGCCGGGATGCCCTTATCTTGTCTAGGTGTGTCAACCTAGAGGGTCTCTTATGCATAGTATTTTTTAACTATGTCCTCGTTCACAGGATGTGGGAAGTCTTCACCGTCCATGGTAGTCAACATCATGGCACCACCAGAGAACACTCTCTTGACAACAAATGGCCCTTCATAGGTGGGAGTCCATTTGCCCCTGGGGTCGCCTTGTGGAAGATGATGCGCTTTATTACCAAGTCACCAGCTTGATATACTCGGGGCCTGATCTTTTTGTTGAAAGCCTTGATCATATGTTTTTGGTACACCTGACCATGACAAATGACAGTCAGTCGCTTTTCATCGATCAAGTTCAACTGATTCAATCTTGTCTGAGTCCATTCGTCTTCACCTAGGCCTGCCTCATTCATAATCCTTAATGAGGGAATCTGAACTTCCACTGGCAGAACAACTTCCATGCCATAGACCAAAGAAAAGGGAGTTTCCCCAGTTGATGTCCGAGCTGAAGTACAATAGCCATGAAGAGTAAACGGTAACATCTCATGTCAGTCTTTGTAGGTTACTACCATCTTCTGCACAATCTTCTTAATGTTTTTGTTGGCCGCTTCCACTACGCCATTCATTTTAGGCCTATAAGGAGAAGAATTATGATGCTTGATTTTGAACTGAGTGCAAAGTTCTATAATCATAGCATTGTTAAGGTTAGTCCCATTGTCAGTTATGATCCTTTCGGGGATACTATAATGGCAGATGAGGTTGTGTTTGATGAATCTGGCTACCACGCTCTTTGTGACTGAGGCGGCTTCGACCCATTTGGTGAAATAATCGATAGCGACAAGAATGAAGCGATGTCCATTGGAAGCAGTGGGTTTGATCTCTCCAATCATGTCAATGCCCCACATTGCAAATGGCCATGGAGCGGTCACGATGTTCAGAGGGATAGGAGGCACATGGACCTTGTCAGCATAGATTTGGCATTTGTGACAAGTCCTTGAGTGGTGATGGCAATCAGTCTCCATTGTTGACCAATAGTAACCAGCTCTCAGGATTTTCTTGGCCATAGTATGTCCGCTAGAGTGAGTCCTAAAGAGACCATCATGCATGTCTTCCATAATTTCGCTGCCTCCTTCTTGTCCACATATCGGAGTAGAGTAGAGTCATGGTTGCGTTTGTACAAGATTCCATTACTTAGGAAGAATTTGGCTGAAAATATTCGTAAGAACTTTCTGTCATTGATGGATGCTCCTTCAGGGTACTCTTGTGCTTCAAGGTATCTCTTCATCTCATGGTACCATGGCTTTTCTGTGTCAGTGTCGAGCTCGTAGCAGTGCGTAGGTTCGTCAAATATCTCAATTGTAATCATAGGAGCTTCGTTGTCCCATTTGACCTTGAACATGGAAGACATTATTTCTAAGGCGTCAGCCAGCTAATTTTCTTCTCTAGGGAGTGTTCAAATGTGATCTCTTCGAAGTAAGGAGTCAGAGATAGCATAAGCTCCTTGTAAGGGGTGAGATTAGGGTGCTTAGTGTCCCAATCCCCCTTTACTTGGCTAATCACTAGATCAGAATCCCCAAACACATTCAAATGCTTGATCCTCAAATTAATGGCAGCCTTCAGACCCAAAATGCATGCTTCGTACTAAACCATGTTTTTCGTACAGTCGAAGCATAGTCTGGAAGTGAAAGGAGTGTGGAAACCTTCAGGGGATATTATCACAACACCAATTTTGTTACCCAAAGCGTTGGAAGCCCCATCAAAGACCATAGTCCATTAGGATCCTTGTTCAGGTCCGTCATACAGTCCAGGTTTCGCGCAGTCGATCACTAGCATGATGTTCTCATCCGAGCTTGATGTGCCAAATGATCTGCTAATACACCTCCTTTGATGGCCTTTTGCATCGTGTATTGAATATCGTACTCAGTCAAGATCATTTGCCATCTTGCTATTCGTCTGGAAAGAGCGGGTTTCTCAAAGATGTACTTGATGGGGTCCATCTTAGAAATCATTAGAGTGGTATGAGTCAACATATACTGTTTTAACCGGCGATAAGCCCATGCCAGAGCGCAACAAGTTTTCTCGAGCAGTAAATATCTGGTTTCACAGTCGGTAAACTTTTTGCTCAGGTAGTAAATAGCATGATCTTTTTGGCCAGACTCGTCATGTTGACCCAACACACGCCCCATAGAATTCTCTAGCACTGTCAAGTACATGATCAAGGGTCTTCCTTCAACTGGAGGAATGAGGATAGAAGGTTCTTTCAAATATTCTTGGATTTTGTCAAAGACAGCTTGGCATTCATCATTCCATCTGACTACTTGATCTTTCTTCAAGAGTTTAAAGATTGGCTCACAAGTAGCAGTTAAGTGTGATATGAAGCGGGCGATGTAGTTAAGACGACCCAAGATTCCTCTAACCTCCTTTTCAAAGTGGGGGACTGACATTTCTTGGATGGCCTTTACCTTGGCAGGATCGACTTTGATGCCTTTACCACTGACAACAAAACCTAGAAGTTTTCCAGATCATACTACGAATGTGCACTTGTTAGAGTTCAAGCTCAACTTGTACTTTTTCAGCCTCTCGAATAGCTTGGATACATGATAGAGATGCTCCTCTTCAGCTTGTGACCTTGCAATCATATCATCCACATAAACCTCTATTTCATGATGGATCATATCATGAAACAAATCTACCATAGCCATTTGATTATAGCCGGAGAAACCATATGTGATATGGTGGGAGAACTGACTTGAAGGTTTTGCGTTTGATCACAAATGTTGGGGTTAGCAAGAGTCCCCACCAACTTTTCTTTTATCCAAAAGGAAAGGTGAAAAAGCACAGGAAAGACCTTTGAGGTTTTTTCTTGAGTTAGGGGGGTAGATTATGAAAAGGGAAGGTATTAGCACCCTTTTCATCCATGATTTTCCATGGGCTCTTAGTTACTTGCTAGATCACCTGCTTTTGTTTGAAATTGTGTTTTTTGTGGTTTTTGAAAGTATTTTATAAAGAGGCCATTATTTAGGCAAACTTTGTAATGATTCTCGTTCGTAAGAATGTATACAAAGTGTTTGATCTTTTGAAAATGTTTTCAATTTTGTTAAGATGTTTTGAAAGTGTAGGTGTTTATTTTGAAAATAGCAAGGATGTTTTGTTTTGAAATGGAGCAAGTAATTAAGAGCATTCTACCTACTCAAAAGTCTTTCTTATTCAATTTCTTTTCCTTTGACATTGTTATCTTATCATTGATTTGGTAAGTAACCCTATCTTTGGATGTAAACGGGACGGGCGTGGGTCATCGTATAACCATGATTAGCAATGTTGTAAGGTATCTTAGCATTCTCTTTTAGGGACTAAGATCATTTGAAAGGCAACATAGATAGCGTCATTGAGGGACTATGATCTTGTATTTTGCTTGTTTTTTCTAAGATACTTCACATGCGTAATATGGTCATTTTGTAAGGCAACCAAATAGATTTTACTTTAAGGGTGCTTGTGTGCAAGTGTATTATTTTCATGCTTGATTGTGTCTTTAGGGTTTTCTAGTTGATTGTTTTTAGTCTTCTCATACAAACCATAATTATTAGCATTTGTATATAAAGCGATAAATTGCGGAATTTAAAATTATTACGCTATTACAATACTTGTGAGAGGGAGTGTACAAATTATAAATGGGGATTGCAAGAAAATAAACCTAATTAATCTATTACAACCATATTGAATTTATACAAGAATTGAATAAATAAATGTACAAGAATGAATAAATATACAAGAATGTAAATGTGAAGAAAATAGATATTTTGTTTGGATTTTTTAAGGAAAATGGGTTTTGATTTTAACCTAATTAATTAAGGGAAAAAATAATTAATTAAAATAGTAAAAGGTAAAACCTAAATTTACTAAGAAAAGATTTTAAATAAAACCCTAAATCTATTAATTGATTAAAAGAGGAAATTAAGTTTACAAGAAAAGTATTTTTGGTATTTTTGTCTTGAAAATAAATTATAGTATTATAAAATATTTTTGGTCTTTTTTATATTAAAATAATATATTTTAATGGTGTAAAATAAAATAACTAAAACCCTAGTTTTTAAATTAAATTTACAAAATATTTAGTGAAATAAATGAAGTATGATAAAATAAAATAATTCTTGTGAGAAAAAATAAATAAACTATGTCCAAATATAAATCTACTATTTTTATATTTTTTTTTAATAATTTTTTAGTATTAGAAAAAATAATTAAGGAAATAAATAAAATGAAAATAAGAAAAGAAAATAAAAATTGGGCCAGGGGTATGAATAGCCTGCAAGGGGGTTAGAGGTAAGAAAAAACATAAGGCCCAAAGGAGGAGGCCCAACGCTTGTCCAAAAAGTCAGAATAGGAAAAAATATGGAAAAAATCAAAATGGTACCACTGGGGCTCGAACCAAGGTCCCTCAGGTTACAGGCGTGCACTTCTACCACTGTGGTGGCTATACTTCCGTTTATATAAATCAAACCATAAATATATATGGTAAACACATTCTTGAGGCCAACTTCATCTTCAACCTCACGCCCAGCCAGAAGCTCTGTATCTCATTCAAATCTCAACAAAAATGAAAACTATAAACATGAAACTTGTAGCAAATTTCCTCACGATTTCAGAAATGCAAAGCAAAAATAATTATAGCTCAAAGATAAACATGAATTTTAATGACCCTATTCTGAATCCTAAAAATCTCAGAAACTTCAATCTTAAAATTCTCTAAGCTCAAACAAAATTAATGAAAACTATGGACATGGTTAGCTTTAGGAAAATGATATCTACATATTTCATTCACAAATAAATCATTGATGATGCCTGTATGAAAAGTTCCAAAGTTAGAAAACTTACCTTGCAAGAGGGTATCCGGTTTGAAGTTTGAGCAACTTTCAGTGAGTTCCAATGATTGAGTTAGCTTCCTCAAGTTCCCAGGAAGCTAATGGGATGCTTCGCTTGAGCTGAAAGTGCCTGAGGAGTTCGGGAGAAGTCTAAGTGCAAAGCTCTATTTTTGAAAATGGTTGATGATGATGGAGGTGTTACAGTGGTGTTGCATCTATTGGAATTGTTTGTGTATGTTATTTAGAAGCTTTTGAAAGTAAAAGGCCAAGAAACACACGAGTAGATTTGAAGATTGGCTTCAAAACTCAGAAATGACAAGTTTTGAAGTGTTTTTGGTGATTTTGTGTTCTAGGTGTTTTCAGGGCTTTAGCATGCGTGTGTTTTGTGGAAAATGGTTTGTGTATGCATAAGAAAAAGGTTTTGAGTGCATTGGCAAGTCAGAAGTACAAGTTATAAGCTATTTGCTATGTTACTTGATTTTCAAGAAAAGTGAGAAACCAAGTTTCAATGTGAAGTACAAGCATGGGCTGGGTGATTGTAAGTGTCTAAACCATTTCTCATGTGTTATGAGACATGTATGATCATAAGAGAACAAGTGCAAGGCTTAAGAACAAGTTTTGTGCAAAAAGTCACTTTATCAAAATGGCAATGTGCACTTTCTTTCCAAAATGGATATAAAGCATGGCCTTGCATTGAATGCTTGAAATGAGACCTCTAACAGCTGTTCAAGAAATTAATTATGGAGTGTCTAACAAGTTTGAGGCCTGAAAAGTAGAGGTTATGCAGCATATCTTTGAATTTTGAATTTGTTCATCACAAAATGACTTGTAATTCGAGTGATAAAACCCTAACTTCATCTCTTCGATTCTCCCTACTCAAAAATGATCTCAAGAAGTTATTAGACATTTTGGAAATCTTGCAATGTGCTCTACAACCCATATTTAAATCACTTTTGAAAAATCCACTTGGAACTATATGAAAAAGTGCCATGAAGTTGGGTCAAAATCCTGACCAAATTAGGGCAAAATTTCACTAAGTGTTTTGTTTCATGACCATGTGTTCTTAAAATTATAACTTGACATCCAGACACTTTTGGAAGGATTTGTGTAAATCAATGTTGTAGATTTAATGTATATATACAACTTTCATGTTGGAAGTTTCTTCTGAATCATCTTGCATCATGGTGAAAAATTTGTTCAAAGTTGTGAAAAAACATAAAATTTTCAACACTTAGAAAAATTTCTAAGTTTGAAATTTTTGACTTTTCAAAATGAAATCTTGAATTTTTGATTTCTTAATGAATAAGTTTTATATTTTTCCATGCTTTGATGAATTGTGATCTTTGACATTTGAATTTGACCAAAAAGTCAAAGTTTGACTTTTCAGTATATAGTTGACTGAAAATTCATCTGTCAATCCATTGGACTTGAGCAATGTTTTAAGCCATGTCATTAGGTCAAAATGATGCAATTGGACTCTTGAGATCATGCCTTAAACCAATTGATCATTTGCTAGGTCAAAAATCAGAAATTGCCCTTTCCCAGTCAAAACCCTAATTTTGACCATTTTGCCCTTTTGAAGATTTGATCAAATTTCTTGAGGAATTATGGTCCAAACTTGATCAAATGATACATTGAGTTTAAAATTTTGATATGGATAAAAAATTATTAAGTTTGACTGCAAATTGGCTATAGTTGACTTTTCCCCAATACAACTGATTTTTAGGTCAACTGCTCAATTGACTGAGCAAAAGTTTGATCCAAACTTGAAACATGACATGAGTGATCTTGAGGATCCATAATGATCCATGAAATTCATATAAAGCATTGGAAGTTCAAATTTCCTTGTGCAATCTCAAACCCTAATTTTGGTCATCAATGCTTAAGGAGGTGTCTTGAGCTGATCAACCCTAGTGCAGTCTTGAGCCAAAGGAGATCCTGTGAGCAAATTCTTGATAAGTTAGAGGGAAAATTTTGAGGTACAACAGCTGCCCCTGTTCAATCTTCTTAAGCCCGAAGAGTTAGATTGGCGAGTTTTGCCATTCGTGACTCGAAGGTGGAAGATGATTGGACACTAGAGTGCCTAGAAATTTGCACTCGGTGATGTGATGTGATGGTAGAGGGAATGGGCTTAAAGATGACATTTGGAGGGATGATAGAAAGCTTTTGGAGATGGGCTTGTAGATGCCATCCAGAAATGATTGATGAATCGTATCTTTAAGATGAAACTGAATGAGTATCAGAATGGCGTCCGTGTCTGGAGTATATTTGAATTGTATCTGAAAGTTGAGTCTGAATGAGTATCAGGATGGCATCCATGTCTGGAGCATATCTGAACTGTATTAGAGAGTTGAATTTGAATGAGTATTAGAATGGAATCTGTATTTGGAGCGTATCTGAACTGTATCTGAGAGTTGAATCTGAATGAGTATCAGAATGGCATCCGTGTTTGGAGCGTATCTGAACTGTATCTGAGAGCTGAATCTGAATGAGAATCAGAATGGAATCTGTGTCTAGAGCGTATCTGAACTGTATCTGAGAGCTGAATCTGAATGAGTATTAGAATGGCATCTGTGTCTGGAACGTATCTGAACTGTATTTGAAAGCTGAATCTGAATGAGTATCAGGATGGCATCCGTGTCTAGAGCATATCTGAACTGTATCTGAAAGTTGAATCTGAATGAGTATCAGAATGTCATCCATGTCTAGAGCATATCTGAACTGTATCTGAAGATTGAATTTGAATGAGTATCAAGATGGCATCCGTGTCTGGAGTGTATCTGAACTGTATCTGAAAGTTGAATCTGAATGAGTATCAGAATGACATCCGTGTCTAGAGCGTATCTGAACTGTATCTGAAGATTGAATCTGAATGAGTATCAGGATGACAACCGTGTCTGAAACATATCTGAACTGTATCTAAAAGTTGAATTTGAATGAGTATCAGAATGGCATCTGTATCTGGAGCGTATCGGAACTATATCTGAGAGCTGAATCTGGATGAGTATCAGAATGGCATCCATGTCTGGAGCGTAACTGAACTGTACCTGAGAGATGAATCTGAATGAGTATCAGAATGGAATTTGTGTCTGGAGCGTATCTGATCTGTATCTGAGAGCTGAATCTGAATGAGTATCAGGATGGCATCCGTGTCTGGAGCGTATCTGAACTGTATCTGAAGATTGAATCTGAATGAGTATCAGGATGGCATCTGTGTCTGGAGTGTATCTGAACTGTATCTGAGAGTTGAAACTGAATGAGTATCAGAATGGCATCCGCGTCTGGAGCGTATCTGAACTGTATCTGAAGAGCCTTTGAACATTGTTAATGATAGCTATTGATTGACCTTATTCTGAAATTGGTAAAATGTTAGCTAATATGCAATGTCATGTTGCCTGAAATACAAGGTATAATGCATTCGTGTTATCAATGTTCATGATATATGGATGCAATGTATGCATATGTAAGCTAATATGTTGTACTGCTGTTGGATTGGGCAAAATAAATCCCTGACTGCTACTGAGGATATGTAAGTCTTCATGTTGTGAAGTTAAAGTGTTGATGAATTTTCACTTAGAGAAATAAACTTTGTTGTAAGAGAAATTCCGTGTGCTGCTTATGAAATCATGTTGGGGAATCTTGAAAAAAATAGGCGACTTCTACCAGGGATTGATAATTGGAAGCTTTGCTCCGCTGGGGATTAGACTGCACACTGCGGGGGATTTTATGGAAACAACTTGGAGAAATTTCCATATCTCTTAAAGCCATTAGTGATTGTCTTTCTATTTTATTTATTTGTAAACAGTAATTATGTTCAAATGCATATGTTCAAAAATAAATCATTGGACGTTTTTGTAAACAAAACACAAGAGTAAAGAAAAACAGATAGTTTTTCACTTTTAAAGGGATGTCTTTGTATTGACTTTGAGTAAGTATTTTTGTACAATGAGAAAAATATTCTAATAAGAGAATGCCGCCGCAAAAAATGGAAATTTGATACAAAGAAAAGATAGCTATGTGAAACAATCCCACGGGGTTCCCATTCTGCTATAGCCTTTATGTCTTTGAGCATATTATCTATTTGTTGCCTCGTCCGAAGTTGATTGGATTGATCAGAACTGCTGATTTTGCAGGTTGTCCGTAAGGTGATCCGACGGGACATAGTCATACGCTTTTAATTCCCTAACTTTTTCCTGGACCTCTCTTTTGGGTTTTCAGTCCACCGGGATACCCTTTTTTTGCCCAACTCGCCCTTTCGGGTTTTCGACTTGCCGGGTGTACAAATTTTTTGTTTTATCCCTAATTTTTTTCCTGGACCTTTTTGGTTCACCGTGACACCTTTGTTTTGCCTAGGTGTGTCAACCTAGCGGGTCTCTTATGCGTAGTATCTTTTGACTATATCCGCGCTCACGGGGTGCGGCAGGTCGTCTCCATCCATGGTGGTTAAGGTCATTGCTCCACCAGAGAATATGCTTTTGATTACAAACGGTCCTTCATATGTAGGAGTCCATTTTCCCTTGGGATCACCTTGCAGCAATATTATACGTGTAATCACCAGATCCCCGACTTGATATACTTGGTGTCTGACCTTTTTGTTGAAAACCTTGATCATCCATTTTTGATACATTTAACCATGACAGGCAACAGTAAGCCTTTTCTCATCAATCAAGTTTAGTTGATCAAGTTGAGTCTGGATCTAATCATCTTCATTCAGCCCTGCATCCTTCATAATTCTCAGAGAGGGGATCTGGATCTTAATAGGCAAGACTGCCTCCATGCCGTATACCAGAGAGTAGGGTATTACCCCAGTTGATGTGCGTGTTGTGGTACGATACCCGTGGAGAGCGAATTGTAGCATCTCATGCCAGTCTTTGTACGTGACTGTCATTTTCTGTACGATCTTTTTGATGTTCTTATTTGCGGCTTCGACAACACCATTCATCTTTGGCCGGTAAGGGGAAGAATTGTGATGCTGGATCTTGAATTACTCGCACAGAGCGGTGATCATAGTGTTGTTAAGATTCGTACCATTGTCCGTGATGATCCTCTCCAGGATATCATACCGACAGATGAGATTCTATTTAATGAACCAAGCTACAACATTCTTGGTAACGGAAGCGAAAGAGGCCGCCTCAACCCACTTTGTAAAATAGTCAATGGCCACTAATATGAAGCGGTGTCCATTAGAGGCCGTTGGCTTGATTTCCCCAATCATATCGATGCCCCACATAGCAAAGGGTCAAGGAGCCCTCAAGACATTCAGAGGAACCAGAGGTACGTGCACCTTGTCAGCATAGATCTGACACTTATGGCAGGTTCGAGAGTGTTGATAGCAATCTGCTTCCATGGTAGACCAGTAATAGCCTGCCCGTAGGATCTTCTTTGCCATCGTATGCCACTGGAATGGGTGCCAAAAGTGCCTACGTGTAATTCAACCATGATCTTTTCCGCTTCAACCTTGTCTACGAACTGAAGTAATACAGAGTCATGGTTGCGTTTGTAGAGAATGTCATTACTAAGGAAGAATTTAGCAGAGAATCTCCTTAAGAACTTCTTATCATTGACTGAAGCTCCTTCCGGATATTCTTGAGCCTCGAGATACCTCTTGACTTCGTGAAACCAAGGCTGGTCCACTACTTCTTCAGTATTAATCTCGTGACAGTGAGCTGGTTCATCCATTCGTTCAATGGTGATCTGAGGAGCCTCGTTATCCCATTTAAGTTTAAACATGGATGACATTGTGGCTGGTGCGTCTGCTAGCTGATTTTCTTGTCGCAGGAAATGATCGAAGGTAATCTTCTCAAAATGTGGGAGAAATGTCAACACATGTTCTTTGTAGGGGATAAGGTTAGGGTGTTTGGTGTCCCATTCCCCTTTGATCTGGCTGATGACCAAAGCTGAATCTCTGAATACATTTAAGGATTTGATCCCCAAATCTATGGCAGCTTTGAGACTAAAGATGCACGCTTCGTATTTCGCCATATTACTTGTACAATTGAAGCAGAGTCTTGCAGTAAAGGGAGTATGACATTTTTGTACCCCAAAATTTTCTCTCCCATATTTCTCAAAACATTGCAAGAAAATTCTCAAGTTGCTCAAGGAAGTCCAAGGGTTGACCAGACAAGCTCTCTCCTAAGGAAGTCTACCTAAAATTAGGGTATCATATTGCATCAAGTTACTTGAGTCCAAGGGATCCCAAATTCTCACCAATGTCCTAATATGTTCTCAAGATCACCCATGTCAAGTTTCAAGCCCTACAGAGGAAGTTTGCTCAGTCAATTGCTCAAAGGCCTGAAAATCGACTGTGCTAGGGCAAAAGTCAACTGTGGCCTACATATAGTCAAACTTTAATATGTTTGGTCAAAATCCTCATTTTGAAGTATATTTCATTATTTGATCAAGGGTTGATCATTATTCATCAAGGATTGCTCATAATTTATCAAGAATCAAAAGTTGCTAAATTAGGGTTTTGTAGCAAAAGTCAACTCAACTTTGACCAAGCATAACTTTCTCATACTTTATGAGAAATGACCCATACAAAGCTAATTTTGAAGAGGATGCAATGCTCTACAATTCATCTTCAGCTCCCAAGTTCAAAATATGCACGCACAAAAAGTTATGAATTTGGACATTATAGGTCATTTTGGAAAGTCAACAAAAACACCTTTTTTGTCAAAGCTTCATACTTGAGCATAGAATATAAAATTTGGATGATACCAAAAGGGTTGCTTATAAGACATCTCAAGCTTTCTAAAAAGTCCAAGAACACCTTCAAAGAGTCAAAATTGAGGAAGTTATGCATTGGTGAAGTTGACCCTTTTTGCAAAATTGCCAAAAGTCAACTATGCCTAAAACTTCAATTTTTGCCAAATGGACCCAATCGTTTTCACTTGTTTTGAGTTGGAAACATAGCCCACGAGCTCTAGCATTTTCCACTTGTCAATATCTTATTTTTATTATTTTTTTTTAATTTGAATTAAATTAATTTAAATCAAAACAAATAATAGAAACTCCAAAATATTGAAAACTCAAGATTTTTTACATGATTCAGGTCTTAATATCCAGCTAGCATGAGATCAAATCCGTGTAAAGGCATGGTGTGGACAAAAAGATTGAATTATGCTATTTTTGGAATGATATTCAAGAGAATCAAATCAAAATTAAAGACATTGATGGAGGAAGATTGAGGCCAGGTTTTCAAACCTAATTCATTCCTCAATACATATAGAAGGAATGCAGACCTAAAACGAGGTTGGAAAGAGGCGTATGAACCAAAATCAAAACTTGAAAAAACAAGAAAAAGTGGTGAATCAAATTCCTACTTAGAGGCAATTTCAAGATCCTTGGATCATCTCAATCGCTTCCTGGGATCCCCAGCAAGCAAAAGCAATCAAGAACAAGCGTTCCCATGCCCTATATCTCGCTGTAAGTCCGTCACGACATTGCTTATTTCTTGAATTCGGTTTGCATGATTTAGACATTGATAGCATGAATTAATGATATATTCTTGATCCTTAAGACATATGCAAGATTTATGTAATATTTGATTGCGTTTTCATGGCCTGTATTGGAATGTGCCATTGTTAGGGTTTCATAACTCGATTTGGGATTTCATCATATAGGTAAAATTGGGCCATAAAAGGGCCACTACTGTACTCAGCAGGTTCAGACGAAGCCATCCATGGCTTTGGTTTTTATTTATCACGCTTGAAATTGATTTTGAGAATGTGCAGGCCTATAGCTATGGACATACGTTCGTAGGTAAAAGTGTTCAACTTTTACCAACAGATGCAAGGAGGGGACGAAGACGTGGCAAGCCATCACTCATCCATTTGAATTTTCGCGCAAATATTTTATTGTTTCGCTTGTTTTATATATAATAGTTGATGTTTATATTATATACAACAAAAACAAATGGTGCTGTTGGTTACAGGGCATGTGCAAAACGCTTCAGGACTTGGGTTCGAATCCCAGGTCCCCCACTTTTCTCATATTATTTTCTTTCAGGCAATCTCATGTGTACACAACATTAGGGACTACCATAGACTCTCAAGATCTAGCCCTTGGATCTCCAGATGGACAAATCTGATGGCCATCATCTGAAGGTGCATCATGAAGCCTAGTCAACACAAAGTATATGATCGTGCAAGTCAACATGGACTACTTGATTTTGGGCCCAGATTTGGCTATTTGCACCCCCTCCAAATTACTTTCAGGCCCAATTTCTTCACCTTTTTCTTTTTATATTTTATTTTAATTTATTTATTTATTTTACTAACCAATTAATTATTTTCTTTTTATCAAAAAATCATAAACATAATACTTTTCACAAATTAGGTTTAGATTTTATTTTTTATCAAAAAATCATTTAATTAAATTAGATTTTAATTTTAGGTAAACTTTGATTCCTTTTTGTAAATAAATTTAAAATCAATTAGAACAATTAGGTTTTATCTCTAATTTAATTATATTTTCTTTTTCTTAAAAAATAACAAAAAACCAAAAAAATAGGCCATGTAATTATTTTCATTAATTAATTTATATTAGCTAATCATTTTGTAAATTAAATTTAAAACTTAATTCTTTTTCTTTAAAAAATATATTAAAAACAACAAAAACAATTTTCCTTTTAATTAGGCTAGAAGGGTCAAAACCCTAGTTCTCTCTCGATCTAATTTTTCATCGCGCGCTTTATGTTATTATTTTTACCCTATTATTGTAACTGCCTACAAGTTGTAATAGTTAATTAGGTCTTTACTTTCATTTATCGCTTTATTTTCAAAGGGTTTTTTTTTGCTATGTAAATACCCGAAGCCTTGTAACAGCGTAGTTTAATTTCCGCACTTTAAATTCTGCAAAATATTAAACTGTTAGATGTATGATATTAGGATGCATGACAAGAATGTATGTAAAACTTTAAAACAATTAGATAACCCTAAAATGTGCAAATATAAATAATCTGAAATTGAATCACTCGCACATGCGCACTCCTAGGGTACACTCCCACTTGGTTGCCTTCGGTAAATGGTCATTAGGTATAGGATGCTTTAGTGGTCGTCCTTTTGTCTCAAAGATCAAAGTTGCCTCGGAATGGTTGCCTCAGATATTGTTGCCTCGGATAATTGATCTAAGACATTAGGGTTATTACTAAGACGTTTTAATATTGCTTTAGTGATCGTACGTCCATTTCGAATTGACCCTCAAAACTCCAAAGACGGTGATATCTACTCACTAATAGTGGGATAGCGCTGTCTAAAGGAAACAAACATAGAACGATTCTTTTTTCGAGTAGGTAGATTAGCTCTTAAGTACTTGCTCAATCAAAACAAACTTTTTTTTCACACTTACACTCTTTTATAAACAAAGTTTTCAAAAACACTTTATTACACTCTTGAAGACAGAAGCAAGAGTTAAATCGAAGTCAAAACAAAAGATTTTCAAATCACACAAACACAAAGAAGCAATTTTGAAAATGATGAGCAAGTACCTAAGAGCCCGTAGATAACTACGGATAGAAAGGGTGTTAATACCTTCCCTTTCTATAATCTACCCCCCGTACTCAAAAATATCTCGAAAAAGGAATTTTTCTGTGCTTTTTTCCTTTCCTTGTTGGATAAAATAAAAGTCGGTGGCGACTCTTGCTTACCGCCACATTTTGCGAACACAAACACAAAATGCAAACTAGCAAATTCTTAAAAGAAACCAAGTCTCGGTTCTGGCCACCGTATCACAGAACTGGCGACTCTGCTGGGGACTTAATAAGTGGGTTGTACCTTAGGATTAGTTCATCATATTGTTTTCAATTGTTTAATTAGATTGCTTTATTATTGTGGGCTTTATATCGGAGTTACTATAGATCCTAACTCGGATCAGGGGAATCCCTTTTAGGTAAGTAGCAATAGACTGTGAGGGAACTGTACGGCGTAGACCGATACGGTTGAAGCAGTAGCTACGTTGATGTGGCACATTAGTTGGTACCGATATCCCTTGTGGAGCAACAAGGAGAGTATGGGGCTGCTATATGGGTCATTAAGCATCAACTGACCTTAGAATAACATTGTTTGCATATGACTATTTAGATATTATAGGTCATTTTGGAAAGTCAACAAAAACACCTTTTTTGTCAAAGCTTCATACTTGAGCATGGAATATCAAATTGAGATGAGACCAAAAGGGTTGCTTAGATGACATCTCAAGATTTCTAAAAAGTCCAATAACACCTTCAAAGAGTCAAAATTGAGGAAGTTATGAATTGGTGAAGTTGACCCTTTTTGTAAAATTGCCAAAAGTCAACTATGCCTAAAACTTCAATTTTTGCCAAATGGGCCCAATCTTTTTCACTTGTTTTGAGTTGGCAACATAGTCCACGAGCTCTAGCCTTTTCCATTTGTCAATATCTTATTTTTATTATTTGTTTTTATTTTTATTTGAATTAAATTAATTTAAATCAAAACAAATCATAGAAAATCTAAAATATTGAAAACTCAAGATTTTTTATATGATTCAGGTCTTAATATCTAGCTAGCATGAGATCAAATCCGTGTAAAGGCATGGTGTGGACAAAAAGATTTAATTATGCTATTTATGGAATGATATTCAAGAGAATCAAATCAAAATCAAAGACATTGATGGAGGAAGATTGAGGCCAGGTTTTCAAACCTAATTCATTCCTCAATACATATAGAAGGAATGCAAACCTAAAACTAGGTTAGAGAAAGAGGCGTATGAACCAGAAACAAAACTTGAAAAAACAAGAAAAAGTGTAAACACGAATTCCTATTTCCAGGCATCCTCAAGGCCTTCTAGGTATCCCAATCGATTCCTGGGAGTGTAGGCAAGCGAAAGCCACCAAGAACAAGCGTTCCCAAGCCCTATACCTCATTGTAAGTCCATCATGACATTGCTTATTTCTTGAATTCGGTTTGCATGATTTAGGCATTGATAGCATGAATTAATCATATATTGTTGATCCATAGAACATTTTCAAGCTCCTTGTATCGTTCAATTTCATTTTCATGGCATGTATGAAGTTTCACCATTGCTAGGGTTTGTAGCTTCAAATTGGGATCTTGGTGTACAGGTGAAATTGGGCCACGATTAGGGTACCATGAAATTCGTGAGACTGAGACGAATGGATTGGTACCATCACCATTGATTTATTGTGCTTGTACATGATTTTTGATATGGCCAGGGTTTTAGCTACAGAGAATGTCTGTTGGTATATGTCTGTTGTCTAAAACAACAGATCCTTGGAGAAGATGAAGACGTGGCGGCTAACCTTTCACGTATTTGAATTTTCACGCGTTTTGAATTTAGTGTTTTTTCTTTTCATATATTATCATTATTATTTATTGTATATACAAACATAAGCAAGTGGCGCAGTGGTAGTGGAGTGGTTGGATAGTGCATCAGGACCTAGGTTCGAATCCCAGTTCCCCCAAATTTCTTCATATTTTTCCTTTCAGGTAATCCAGTGCGCTTACAAGTCCAAGGCCTACCATACTCCCTCAAGATCCAGTCTGTCAAGTGGCCAGATGGCCAGATCCAAAAGCCATCCATGAGGGAGCACTAAATGCCTAGTCAAACGCATGGCATGGGATTACAAGGAGTCAACGTAGGGCTTCTCTTTTGGGCCCAGAAATCTGATTTTTGCACCCTCCAAATTGCTATTTTCAGGCCCATTTTCTTATTCCTTTTCTTTTTATATTTTACTTAATTGATTTATTTATTTTATTCACTAACAATTAATTATTTTCTTTTATCAAAAAATCATAAAAATATTTTTCACCCAATTAGACTTAGGTTTATTTTTTTTATCAATAAATTTATTAATTTAATTAGATTTTAATTTTAGGTAAAACTTTAATTATTTTGTAAATAAATTTAAAATCAATTAGAACAAATAGGTTTTTAGTTCTAACTTAATTATATTTTCTTTTCTTAAAAATAACAAAAAACCAAAAAATAGGCCATGTAATTATTTTCATTAATTAATTTAATTAACTAATTAATTTTGTATTTTATTTAGAAAAACTAATTCTTTTCTTAAAAAATAATTAAAAACAAAAAAAAAAACAATTTTTCCTTTGATTAGGTTAGAAGGGTCAAAATCCTAGTTCGCTCTCATTCTAATTTTCATCGCGCGCTTTATTTTATTATTTTTATCCTATTATTGTAATTGCTCACAGTTTGTAATAGTTTTTAATTAGGACTTTTATTTTCATTTACCGCTTTATTTTTTTCAAGGGTTTGTTTTTGGCTATGTAAATACCCGAAGCCTTGTAATAGCGTAGTTTAAATTTCGTACTTTAAATTCCGCAAACATTAACTGTTAGATGTATGATTAGGGTTGCATGACAAGAATGTATGTAAAATTTTAAAATGGTTAGATAACCCTAAAATGTGCAAAGATAAATAATCTGAAATTGAATCACTCGCACATGCGCACTCCTAGGGTACACTCCCACTTGGTTGCCTTTGGTAAACGGTCATTAGGTATAGGATGCTTTAGTGGTCGTCCTTTTGTCTCAAAGATCAAAGTTGCCTCGGAATGGTTGCCTCGGATATTGTTGCCTCGGATAATTGATCTAAGACATTAGGGTTATTACTAAGACGTCCTAACATTGCTTTAGTGATCGTACGTCCCTTTCGAATTGACCCTCAAAACTCCAACGACGGTGATACCCACTCACTAATAGTGGGATAGCGCTGTCTAAAGGAAACAAACATAGAACGATTCTTTTTTCGAGTAGGTAGATTAGCTCTTAAGTACTTGCTCAATCAAAACAAAAAAAAATTTCACACTTACACTCCTTTACAAACAAAGTTTTCAAAAACACTTCGTTACACTCTTGAAGACAGAAGCAAGAGTTAAATCGAAGTCAAAACAAAAGCTTTTCAAATCACACAAACATAAAGAAGAAATTTTGAAAATGATGAGAAAGTACCTAAGAGCCCGTAGATAACTACGGATAGAAAGGGTGCTAAAACCTTCCCTTTCTATAATCTACCCCCCGTATTCAGAAATATCTCGAAAAAGGAATTTTTCTGTGCTTTTTTCCTTTCCTTGTTGGATAAAATAAAAGTCGGTGGAGACTCTTGCTTACCGTGACATTTTGCGAACACAAACGCAAAACGCAAACTAGCAAATTCTTAAAAGAAACCAAGTCCCAATTCTGGCCACTGTATCACAGAACTGGTGACTCTGCTGGGGACTTAATAAGTGGGGTGTACCTTAGGATTAGTTCATCATATTGTTTTCAATTGTTTGATTAGATTGCTTTATTTTTGTGGGCTTTGTATCGGAGTTACTATAGATCCTAACCCGGATCTGGGGAATACCTTTTAGGTAAGTAGCAATAGACTATGAGGGAACTGTACGGCATAGACCGATACGGTTGAAGCAGTAGTTACGTTGATGTGACACATTAGTTGGTACTGATATCCCTTGTGGAGCAACAAGGAGAGTATGGGGCTGCTATATGGGTCATTAAGCATCAACTGACCTTAGAACCTATAATTGACCAACTTGGCCATAGGAAGTAGTGATATGCTACACTCATTGAGACCATACTCTCGAGATGGTTCCGGCCGCGAGAAAAGATTGCGTGACTAGAATTATGACCGATGGAGTATGGTCAGTGATATTGAGAACCTCTAGAACTCGGTTACTATTATTAGGACATGTTGAACCAACTGAACTTCAAGAGGCTAATACCCAGACCCCATGCAAGCCTAAACCTAAGGCTGTTTGTGTGACTTTTGTGCTTTCAGCTTGAACTACTTGCACATTTTTATTATCTAACAACTTGAGTTCCTTGCAGATTTTGTTTATAGTCCTTATCCAATAACTCGGATTTCTTGCCGAGTTTACTTGCTTACGTCACCTCGCACTTTTTCTTAAATGCATAGCATACACATCATAACATCATGCCTTAACATTTCCTTAACCATTTCAAGGATCTCGAGGGTTTGTGATGCAGGTTATGGTAAATCAAATGTCAAGAAAGGGGTAAAGAGGATTTATTTTCCTCTAGCCAATGTCGTCTAAAGATCAAAACATGATGACTTGAGTCAGTGGCTATGACCCACTCGATATGGTGAGCCTGGCTCTTGAAGAAGGACTCTTAACGACACGAAGTTTCTTCGATCAAGATGCAACCAAATTCCAACAGTTTCTTGTTTACCCCGCGAGATCCTTGAAAACATTGTATATATATATATATCATACACATCATTGCATAACAGGTCTTCCGGTACAGGTCTCTCATGTCCTCGTTGTTTATTTCAGCAATGGCTCTCCAACAAGACAACAAAGATCTTCAAACTCAAGAAGCTCGGTTCAGGGATATATTCCTAAACCTATCCAAGGGGCAGGAAGAGTTGAAAACACTCCTCGTTGGGAACTTGGTCAAGAAAAGTCCTAAAGACAATAAGGACGATCGACTGGAACAACTGCAAGCTGAGGTACGTGCAATGAGAACTCAGATGCTGGGGCAGATGGCCCTTATCCAAGGCTTAGCCCGGGAACAAGAAGAGTTGAGAACCATTATCAACCAGCTTCATCAAGACCGATACAACAGTATGAGGCAAATAGTCGAGGTCGAGGACCAAGTCATTGATCAACCTCCAAGAAGACAAGGGTTTGGTTCGGTAAAGAATGGACCTCTCCAAGTTGCTACTACCTCACGGGTCCAACAATAACCTCGCCCAAAACAACAGGTTAATCAGAGTAAGCCAGATACACCCAAGAGGCAATTTACCAAGATCAACATGCCGCTGTCTCAAGCTTTACAACACTTGTTGAGGATGAACCTGGTGGCGTTGATAGGACCTCATCCGAATCCCAAAACTTCTTCCCCCAACTACAACCCTGATGCAAGGTGTGCATACCATTCCAACAGCCCGGGGCATGATACTGATGATTGTTGGCAGTTGAAATACAAAATTCAAAACCTGATTGATGAAGGAGCATTGGAATTCACACAAGATGGTCAACTGGAATGTTTTTGTCAATCCTCCAAGGCTTACCATTTGAAGTGACAAAGTTCTGACAAGAGAGGGCTTTTGTTCATTAGAATTTTCAATTTGTAATTTTCTTTTGATTGTTTGAATATTTATTCATGTCAAACTTTATTACTTTATCAATGCATTGCATATGTCTGTTTTGAATCCATCCATTCGTATTCACTATATTTAAATTGCTTTCCTTTTTGAGATGTTCAACTCTCGATTAAAAAAAAACTCTAAGCCTTTAGAGGGAGGATGACGAAAATGATATCGAAATCTCTACAGTATGCTCTTGAATAGACCCCGCTGACGATGTACATGCGTTGTTTCAAATCCTAAACAGTGGAGTTATAAGGAAGATAATCCCTAGTCAACCCCTTTGAGCCAAAGAAGTGGGAGTTTTTCTTTTTACACAAATTAAAACCCTTAATCACAACCTGGGGCAGGGTAGTTTTTTCAGTTAATCCAGGTGCACAATGAATGGCATCAAAGACGTCCTTCCGAAACAAAAGACGGTGATGGTTCCCTATAATCGTCAAGACAGGAAGTTATTATCTCTCAAAAATAAAAGCCCATTAAGTCAAAACCTATGAAGGAGACTTAAGAGAAAAACTGGGGCATCCCGCTGACTGTAATCACAAAAAGAAACAGTTCAGGCAAAAGACAGGGATATTAAAATAAAAAAGAAAGAGGTCCTACAAACCCTAAACAAAAAAGAAATGACTGCCTATTCAAAATAAATTGTCAGTATCCGAACCATCACTGGAATATCAGAGCAAAGACTCAAAACGGGATCTAAATGCACAATTAGTTGAGTTTAGGGCCGAAGAACATCACGAAGAACGGGTGGGTACAAAGAAATTTTGAGCCTTTATCCTTTGTTTCTTGAACCGTGAACCAGGCCACGTTATAACCCTTGAAAGTCCTAGCCGAAGCATGGGTTAGTTCGAAAACGTACTGTTACAAAAAGGTATCCTGACTCCTGTAGGACTTGTTGTAAATCCTGAGTTGACATCACATTTTACAAAATTTGCCTCTTTTACTGAAAAATGCATTTTCAAAAATTTCAAGACAGACATAAGCTTTGCATTCTTAAAATAACATTGTTTGGATATGACTATTTGTTCAACAGCAGAGAAATTCGCATGACGAATATATAGTGAACAAAAACCTTCTCAATAAAAAGGATCGCCTTAAGTGGAAAAACACTTCCAACCAAGGGGCACGGCATGATCATTGTCCATCATCTGGGGCAGTCAATTCAAGATTCAAGGAATCTCTCAAAGATGCCAAATAGCCAGGGGAAAATCTCCATCTGAATCACTTGGGGCATTGGGCATGAATTCCAGTAACTAATCATGTACGATCAAACAAACATCTTATGGTAGTGTGGCAACACAACACTACCGACAATGACAACTCCCTATACCCTGAGAGCGTGGACATAGTCAGAAAATACTGCACATGAACAAAGACCCGCTAGGTTGACTGGCCTAGGCAAAAATAAGGGCATCCCGACGAACCAAAAGGGTTCGGGCAAAAATTAGGGATAAAAAATGAAAAAATCTGTACACCCGGCAAGTCGAAAACCCAAAAGGGCGGCTTGGGCAAAAAAGGGTATCCCGGTGGACTAAAAACCTGAAAGGGCGGTCCAGGCAAAAATTAGGGATCAAAGCGTACGACTATGTCCCGTTATCTTGTCACTTTCCTACCAGAAGAAGACTTATCATTTCGATCGAAAGTTACCAAGCACCTCATAAGTGGGGATAACACTCGATCCATAAGGCCTCCACAAGCACCTTCTCCAGCAGATACAGGGGCAGAAAAGTCTCGATACGAAGTCATTGTCATATCCTCAGCATGCGTCCCAGTAACATTTACTCCCCACAGAGTAAGAAAAGGACAGTGATGTTAGCAGTTCCGAACTGGACACCACTCTCCCCAACTGAGGCTCGCAACCGCGAATGATTCAGTAAGATTCTCCCCAAGCAGAGTTTATCTATCACCAGCACTGGAAGATTATCCCCAGTAGAGTCTGAAAGATTATCCCCAGTGGAGTCTGGAGGACTACCCCCAGTAGAGTCTGGAAGATTATCCCCATTAGAGTCTAAAAGATTATCCCCGGTGAAGTCGCCACTGGAAAATCATCCCCAGCGGAGTTCATTTCTTTCATAAACAGAAACTCAATCCCCAACAGGGTTCATTATCACCAGCAACGGTAATTCATCCCCAGCTGAGTTTATTTCTCCAAGTCAGCAGATCTTTTAGCAGAGTATATCTCTTCCCCACAGAGTCATTTCCTCGCCAGTTTATTCTCCAGCAGAGTTATTCTCACCAATTTATTCTCATATTAGCTTCGATAAATATCCCCAGCGAGAACGAAGAATTCAACTTTTGTTTTCTCCAACAGCAATCCAGGTTTTATTTTCCCCAGCTAGAGATTATCAGCTAAAAAACATCACATTTCCATACATCATGACACATGCATATACGCATCCTACAGCACAATCTCATTTATTTTGAGAACATCATTGCCTGATACATATCATGCATTACATACAGCTAACCTTTACCTTTTAGGAAAGATACAATCAAATTCTCACCAAGCTCAAGTTATGAAGCCCGAATCCGACCGGATAGTATCTTGATTTCTACATCATATTGTGAAGCCCGGGTTCGACCGGATAACAGTATCAAACACCGCGAAGCCTGGATTTGACCAGATAGTGGTTTATCTTCAAACTATGAAGCCCGAATTCGACCGGATAGTATCTTGATTGCTACAGCATATTGTGAAGCCCGGAGAACGACCGGATAACAGTATCAGACTACCGCGAAGCCTAGATTACGACCAGATAGTGGTATCTCTTAAGAGCAAGCCATGAAGCCTGGATTTTGACCAGATAATGGTACAAGACACTGTGAAGCCTAGATTTCGACCAGATAGCGGTGAGGGACACTGTGAAGCTTGGATTTCGACTAGATAGCGGTGAGGGACACTGTGAAGCTTGGATTTCGACCAAATAGCAGTTTACCCGACCAATTACTATGAAGCCCGAATTCGACCAGATATTAGTAGGCCCAAAGTCAAAGGGAAGCCCGAATGCGACCAGATAACCACTTGATTTTCTTCTGAAGCCTGGATTTCGACCAGATAAGAAGTAAGGTATTGTGAAGCCTGGATTTCGACCAGATAGCAATACAATACCATGAAGCCTAGATTTCGACCAGATAATGGTACAAGTCACTGTGAAGCCTGGATTTCGACCAGATAGCGGTGAGGGACACTGTAAACTTGGATTTCGACCAAATAGCAGTTTACCTGGCCAATTACTATGAAGCCCGGATTTAATCGGATATTAGTAGGCCCAAAGTCAAAGGGAAGCCCAGATGCGACCGGATAACCACTTGATTTTCTTCTGAAGCCTGGATTTCGACCAGATAGGAAGTAAGGTATTGTGAAGCATGGATTTTGACAAGATAGCAATACAAGACCATGAACCCTGGATTTCGACCAGATAATGGTACAAGACACTGTGAAGCTTGGATTTCGACCAGATAGCGGTAAGGGACACTGTGAAGCTTGGATTTTGACCAAATAGCAGTTTACCTAGCCAATTACTATGAAGCCCGAATTCGACCAGATATTAGTAGGCCCAAAGTCAAAGGGAAGCCCGGATGCGACCGGATAACCACTTAATTTTCTTCTGAAGCCTGGATTTCGACCAGATAGGAAGTAAGGTATTGTGAAGCCTGGCTTTCGACCAGATAGCAATACAAGACCATGAAGCCTGAATTTCGACCAGATAATGGTACAAGACACTATGAAGCCTGGATTTCGACCAGATAGCAGTGAGGGATACTGTGAAGCTTGGACTTCGACCAAATAGCTGTTTACTCCACCAATTACTTTGAAGCCCGGATTCGACCAGATATTAGTAGGCCCAAAGTCAAAAGGAAGCCCGAATGCGACCGGATAACCACTTGATTTCTTCCGAAGCCTGGATTTTGACCAGATAAGAAGTAAGGTATTGTGAAGCCTGGATTTCGACCAGATAGCAGTACAGAACACCATGAAGCCTGAATTACGACCAGATAGCGGTACAAGACATTACGAAGCTTGGATTTCGACCAAATAGCAATTTTACCTTGACAGTTACTAAGAAGCCCGGAGTCGACCGAATATTAGTGTGCCCCAAATTCAAGTTGAAGCCCGGATGCAACCGGATAACAACTTAATTCCTTCTGAAGCCTGGATTACGACCAGATAAGAATTGAGAGATTGCGAAGCCTGGATTACGACCGGATAGCAAGTATAATTTCACCTCCCCAGTAAGTCACTGTAAAGCCTGGATTACGACCAGATAGCAGTCGGTCTTATTACTATGAAGCCTGGATCACGACCAGATAGTAGTTCATTTTCACCTCCTCGACTAAGAGACGGTTCCTCAGTAGAATAAAGGACGACCGAAGTTCCTAAAAATCAACAGAGATGATTCCTCAGTAGAATAACGGATGACCGAAGTTCCTAAAATTCAACAGAAATGATTCCTCAGTAGAATAACGGACGACCGAAGTTCCTAAAATTCAACAGAGATGATTCCTCAGTAGAATAACGGACGACCGAAGTTCCTAAAATTCAACAGAGACGATTCCTCAGTAGAATAACGGACGGCCAAAGTTCCTAAAATTCAACAAAAATGATTCCTCAGTAGAATAACGGACGGCCGAAGTTCCTAAAATTCAACAGAGATGATACTCCAATAGAATAACGGACGACTGAAGCTCCTAAAATTCTATTTCTCTCAAGACAGAGATCAACATTCCTCAGCGGAATCTTCCTCAACAACAGGTATACAAGCTCTCGCTAAGGAATCTATTATGCGATCAACACTCCTTCAGATGGCATCTTTAAGCCCATCTCCCATCAGCAATTTCCAAATGGAATCTGTAAGCCCATTCCCGATATCGCAAGACGGACACCACTTCATGCGAGTTCAAATTTCTGGGCACTATAATGTTCAATCCTCTTCCACCTTCGGATCACGAAAGGCACGAAAGCCAATCTACATCCTCAAGTTTAAGAAGATTGAACAGGGGAAGCTGTTGTACCCCAAAATTTTCCCTCCCATATTTCTCAAAACATTGCAAGAAAATTCTCAAGTTGCTCAAGGAAGTCCAAGGGTTGACCAGACAAGCTCTCTCCTAAGGCAGTCTACCTCAAATTAGGGTTTCATATTGCATCAATTTACTTGAGTCCAAGGGATCCCAAATGCTCACTAATGTCCTAATATGTTCTCAAGATCACCCATGTCAAGTTTCAAGCCCTACAGAGGAAGTTTGCTCAGTCAATTGCTCAAAGGCCTAAAAATCGATTGTGCTAGGGCAAAAGTCAATTGTGGCCTACATATAGTCAAACTTCAAGATTTTTGGTCAACATCCTCATTTTGAAGTATATTTCATCATTTTATCAAGGGTTGATCATGATTAATCAAGGATTGCTCATAATTCATCAAGAATCAAAAGTTGCTAAATTAGGGTTTTGTAGGAAAAGTCAACTCAACTTTGACCAAGCATAACTTTCTCATACTTTATGAGAAATGACCCATACAAAGCTCATTTTTAAGAGGATGCAATGTTCTACAATCCATCTTCATCTCCCAAGTTCAAAATATGCACTCACAAGAAGTTATGAATTTGGACATTATAGGTCATTTTGGAAAGTCAACAAAAACACCTTTTTTTTCAAAGCTTCATACTTGAGCATGGAATATCAAATTGAGATGAGACAAATAGGGTTGCTTAGAGGACATCTCAAGATTTCTAAAAAGTATAAGAACACCTTCAAAGATTCAAAATTGAGGAAGTTATGCATTGGTGAAGTTGACCCTTTTTGCAAAATTGCCAAAAGTCAACTATGCCTAAAACTTCAATTTTTGCCAAATGGGCCTAATCTTTTTCACTTGTTTTGAGTTGGAAACATAGTCCACGAGCTCTAGCCTTTTCAACTTGTCAATATCTTATTTTTATTATTTGTTTTGATTTTTATTTGAATTAAATTAATTTAAATCAAAACAAATCATAGAAAATCCAAAATATTGAAAACTCAAGATTTTTTACATGATTCAAGTCTTAATATCCAGCTAGCATGAGATCAAATCCATGTAAAGGCATGGTGTGGACAAAAAGATTGAATTATGCTATTTTTGGAATGATATTCAAGAGAATCAAATCAAAATCAAAGACATTGATGGAGGAAGATTGAGGCCAGGTTTTCAAACCTAATTCATTCCTCAATACATATAGAAGGAATGCAGACCTAAAACAAGGTTGGGAAGAGGCGTATGAACCATAAACAAAACTTGAAAAAACAAGAAAAAGTGGTGAATCGAATTCCTACTTAGAGGCAATCTCAAGATCCTTGGATCATATCAATCACTTCCTGGGATCCCCAGCAAGCAAAAGCAATCAAGAACAAGAGTTCCCAAGCCCTATATCTCGTTGTAAGTCCATCACGACATTGCTTATTTCTTGAATTCAGTTTGCATGATTTAGACATTGATAGCATGAATTAATGATATATTCTTGATCCTTAAGACATATGCAAGCTTTTTGTAATATTTGATTGCGCTTTCATGGCCTGTATTGGAATGTGCCATTGTTAGGGTTTCATAGCTCGATTTAGGATTTCATCATATAGGTAAAATTGGGCCATGAAAGGGCCACTACTGTACTCAGCAAGTTTAGACGAAGCCATCCATGGCTTTGGTTTTTATTTATCACGCTTGAAATTGATTTTGAGAATGTGTGATGACACACAAATATGTGATATTTCTGGCTTGATATACACCAAATATTTCTCATACTTTAGTTTAAATTAAATTATTTTATAAGTATTATGCAGGTATTTTTCTATTTTTGCAGATATGCATTAAGCTGAACACTTTGGAAGAAATGAAGAAAAAAGAGGTGTAAAACTAGCAAAAAGGCCAAAAGAGAAGAAATGAGCTGAAGCCCATTATACATGTGAGCATGTGGCCCATAATGAAGAAGACCTTGACGACCGTCAAGGAGGCGTGCCGAACGTCACGCGCCAAGAAAGACCAAGTGACTATCGTCACTTGAATGTGACGAACGTCACAAGCCACTTACTCCACTTTCTTCTCATCCAACGGACATAAACGCATTCAAATGTTAATCCAGCGACTACCTACATTTTCTCACCCACTCAGTCAAAGCACCAAGGAACATGACAGATTAATGGCACTATTATTTCTCAAAGGAGGAAATAAACCGTTCCTACTTTCTCGAGAACAACTGATCACGCAAGACTTATAAATAGAGCCTTAGACCACAATAGAAAGAGTTCTTCTTTTTGGCAAGAAACTTTAGAGATTTTATATTTATTTCGAGCGAATATTCTTTTCAGCATTATTTTATTTCCCAGCTATTTCTATATTCCTTTCCAGCATTATTTTCTTTTGTACGGTTAAATATATTCTCCGATCGAAGCAAAGCCTACAATTTGTGCAGGAGTGCTTCTGTCTTCAGAGTTATTACCAGGTTTATATTTACAAATTCTTATTGCTTTTTAATCAATATAATTATGTTTATTTTTGTTTGTCCCTTAAATTATTCTGCGATTTGGTTTAATATTATGTTAGGCTAGAAATCCTATACCGGTATGTAAAGTCACTCAACCAAGGGAACGAGTAACTTAGTTGGGATTATTTTTTACTACGAAACTTTCTTTTCTGGCCTAAGTTACTATTTTTAAATCATTAAATTGTTTTGTTACAGAAGTAAAAAACAGATAGAGGTTAGGGTCAACAAAGCGGAAGTTTGAGATCTTTTAACTGGACAGTAGTAATTAGGCATTGGCTTAAAATACAGCGGAAGTACTTTAAAGTTAATTAAGATTTTATTTAGTTTTCAAAAAGTGTTTTTAACTCCCGCGGGATGGTGGAAGCGTACGTTAGGACTTAACTGCATAGCCTAGATCAACAAAATGACAGTGTGAGACGAGGGTTTTTAAACTAAATAAGTTTTACTGAAAGCTGTTTTGAAAATATAAAGACGCCCAACAGGTCGCTAGTTCCCGAGGTACGACTATTGCATACTGGTAATTAAGCTAATTGATTATCAAAAATCCAATTTGATTTAGTATTTAGTTTTCCCTACAACCCAATCAAATATTCATTAACTTTAGATTTGCGAAGTAACAATAGAAGACGGTAGATCGATTCATCAGTCTCTGTGGTTTGATATCTTTTAAAACTACACGATAAGACTGTGCACTTTCAGTCCGAATCATTGGATACATAAGTATAATTCTGTTGTACCCCAAAATTTTCCCTCCCATATTCTTCAAAGTTCCTCAAGAATGACCCTCAAATTGCTCAAGTCTACTCAAGGATTGCACATTCCAAATACCTCCTGAGACAGCTGAAATTAGGGTTTTGGTTCTTTCAAGGAATTTGAGGTTTTCAATGGTTCAACCAAGTCTCATAGACCTATATGCATTCTCAAGCACCTACATGCCAAGTTTCAAGGCTCACAGTGTCAATTTGCACAGTCAAAAGCTTCATTTGATCTACAATCAACTACAGGGGCAAAATGGTCATTTGGCAGTCAAAAGTCATAATTTTTGGTCAACATCTTATTTTGAGTCCACAATCATCATTTGATCAAGTCTTGATCATGATTCTACAAGGATATCTCAAAAATCATCAAGATGCAAAAAGTTACTATTTTTGGACAGTAGAAAAGTCAACTGTATCTTGACCAGGGCATAACTTTTTCATGGTTCATCAGAAAAATTCCATCCAATTCTCATTTTTAAGGGGATGACATTTCCTACAATCCATCTTCACATTCCAAGTCCAAGAAATGCTCTCATAAAAAGTAATCAATTTCTACATTATAGGTCAAATTCAAAAGTCAACAAAAGTGCACTTTAAGTCAAAGACCATAACTTGAGATTGGTAAAGCCAAATGACATGGTACCAAAGGCATTGGTTAGAGGACTTCAAGACCTTTCCAAAATGTCCAATAACATGTTCATATGATCAAAATTGAGCAAGATATGCATTGGAGAAGTTGGGAAATTTTTATGAACTTGCAAAAGTCAACTTTGCTCAAAACACCTTATTTTTGCTAATGGGCCTCAAATTTATTCTTGAAACTTTATCCATGGCCTATGCACGACCCATCAAGCTTAATTGAATTTATTTTCTTATTGTTATTAATTAATTGGATTTTTAATCAATATTAATTCATTTAATTAATTTAAATTGTAGGAAAATACAAAGATTTGATTTTTCAATCTTTTTGTGAAGCAAGAATGACCTAAAAAGGCTGGCAATTTCGTGCAAAAATCAAATATGCAAGAATCTCCAAGTTTGGCAACTTTTTCCAATCATGAAGATTCAAAAATATATGATTTCCAATCAAATATTCAAATCATCATTCCATGGATTTTTGCTCAAGATTCTGACCTAATCTCATTCTCCTATAAATATACAAGCTAACCCTGATCATGCACACGTGAAATTTCTGCAGAAAAAGCCATAACCATATTGAAAAAATTCAAGAAAATTGCAAAACTGATTTCTATATTCCAGGGAGATTTAAAGACTTTTGTTGATTCTAATCTATTGCAGGAGTTCTCAGGGATGTTTTGCAATCAAAACCAAGCATTGAAGCTCAAAGAATCATCAAGAACAGAGTCACGGTTTGCGTTTTATTTTGAGAATCGTACAACTTAATTCATGCATCATTAACGTGATTTTTTGTTTGTTTTGCATTGCTTGAATCCATATGAAGCTAATGGGATAAGTTAATTGAATTATAATGCACAGAATCAAAAGTTGCCATGGACAAATTCTAGGGTTCATAAGCTTTCAAACTAGGGCTTTGCAATCCAGGAACAATTAGGGTTCATAAGGCATATGATTGGAATCGTTGAGTCCAGACGAACACGATGCAACCCTCACGAAACATTTATGTTCACCCTATTCCTAATCGCTATTTTTCCTCATGGTATATAGTGGGGGTTAAAAACCCCCGCTATCTAATGTCCTTTTTGCAGGTTCAGCGAGGAAGATGATGATGTGTTGATACATCATTGGTTAGTTCAAAAAATGCGCGCTTGTTTTTGTGTTTACAGCATATTTATTAATTTTTATATATTATATTTGCTTCTTATTATAATAACAAAAGCGTGCAAATGGTGTAGTGGTTGATGTGCTGGCTTGGGATCATTGGGACCTGGGTTCGAATCCCAGGTCCCCCAAAATGTTTGTTTCTATTTTTCTTTGCATAATTACATACAGGTCTCCAAAAGCGTTCCACCATACGCTTCTCATCTCAGCACGCCATGTGTCTGTAAGCTCAAATCTGAAGGCCAGGATGGAGTGATCACCATACTCCCAGTCAACCATGCGCATGGACAATCCCCCAAAGTCAAACAGGCTTGTGTACAAATGGGCTTGGAATTTACAAACTAACCTCCTAAATGGGCCAACACCCCCCTGGGTTCTTTTTCTTTTTTCTCTTTATATTTTCTATTTATTTAGTTAATTATTTTATTAATTATTATTATTATTTAGTTAACTCACAAATTAATTATTTTCATAATAAATTCAGAAAATTAAAATATTTTTATTATTATTATTATTTATTAATTTCATCTTTCTTTTTATTATTTTGTAAATAAATACTAACAAATTAATTAGTTAATTAGGTTAAATTTGACTCTTTTTTTCACAATAAATAAAATTAACATAGAATTAGGGTTTTGACAATTTTAATCATCTTTTTATTTTATTTTATTAAAAACATAAAAAACTAAAAAATACTTATTTTTATTAATTAGTTAATTAGGTTTAATTTAATTCAACAAAAAAACTCATTCTTTCTCAAAAAAGGGTCAAAACCCTAAGGACTTCTCTGATTCACCTTTTATTCGCGCATATTATTTTGATCATATTTATGTAACTGCTCCGAGGATGTAATAGCGTAATTAGGACTTTTTATCGCTTTCCTTTAATTTCTCGCATTTACTTTTCAAAGGGTTTGTTTTTGGCGATGTAAATACCCGACGCCTTGTAATAGCGTAGATTTACTTTCCGCACAATTATTAACTGCTAGATGTATGTTAATTAGGCTATGCATGACAAGACTTACCTGAAAATTAAAATCAAAATGTAGCTCACCATAACATGTGCAAAGATAATTTAATTGAATCCTGACACACTCGCACATGCCACTCCTAGGGTACGCCTCACTTGGTTGCCTCGACGTGGTCATTGAGTATAGGGTGTTTTAGAGGTCGCCCTCCTGTCTAAAGATCAAAGTTGCCTCGAAACGGCTGCCTCGATAAAAAATGATCTAGGACATTAGGTTTACCGCTAAGGCGTCCTACTATTGCTTTGGTGACCACATGTCCCTATAATCGAATTGACCCGAAAAACTCCAACGACGGTGCTACCTACTTCTCAATAGTGGGATAGTACTGTCTAAAGGACATTTACACAGCTTAATTTCTTTTGAGTAGGTAGAGGTTCTAAGGTACTTGCTCTTTCAAAAAAAAACAAAAAAATACTTTTCGCACTTACACTTTTCTGACAAAAGTTTTCAAACAAACACTTCATACACTCTTGAGGACAGATACAAGAGTTAGAACGAAGTTTTCAAAACAAACTTTTTCAAAACCCACAAACACAAGAAAAGCAAAACATTTTGAAAACATAGTGAACAAGTACCTAAGAGCCTGTGGATAACCACAGATAGAAAGGGTGCTAACACCTTCCCTTTCTATAATCTACCTCCCGAACCGAGAAACATCTCGAAAAGGAATTTTGTTGTGTTTTTGTCCTTTCCTTGTTGGAGAAAATAAAAGACGGTGGCGACTCTTGCTTACCGCGACATTTCACGAACCAGCATTAAAAAACAGTCAGTTCTATTTCCACCGATCACAGAACTGGCGACTCTGCTGGGGAATTACTAAATAAGTGAGGTGTACCTTAGGATTAGATCATTCTATGTTTTCAATTGTATGCCTTGTTTGCTTTAACTTTGTGGGCTTGTATTGGAGTTTCATAGATCCTAACCCGGATCTGGGGCACCCTTATTTAGGTAAGTAGCAATAAATTGTGAGGGACCTGTCCGGCATAGACCGACACGGGTGAAGCAGTAGCTACGTTGGTGTGACACCTTGGTCTGTACCGATATCCCTTGCGTTGGAACGAGGAGAATATGGGTCTTCTGAGGAGTCATTAAGCACCAACTGACCTTAGAACCTTAAATTGACCAACTTGGCCATAGAACAGTAGCAGTATGCTACACTCATTGAGGCTAAACTCTCGCGATGGTTCCGGCCGCAAGAAAAGGTTGCGAAGCTGGAGTTATGACCGATTGAGGGTAGTCAGTGATATTGAGATCCTCTAGAACCCGGTTACTATTTTTAGGACAGGTCTTAACCAACTGAAACTGAAAGAGGGTAGTACCTAAACTTCATGTCGGCCTGAAATCTAAGGGCTCTTGTGTGACTTGTGTGCCTTCACCATGTTTTCCTTTCGTGAATACTTGTGGTGTGCCTTTATCATAACATCATAACATCATAACATTGCATACATCTTGCATAAGGACTAACCCATTTCAAGGATCTCAAGGGCTTGTGATGCAGGTCATGATGAACCAGACATCAAGCAAGGGGCAAAGGGGATTTATTTTCCTCTAGCCAAGGTTGTTTGGAGATCAAAACACGATAACTTGAGTCAGGGGCTATGACCCACTCTATATGGTGAGCTTTAACTCTTGAAGAAGGACTCTCAGCAACATGAGGTTCCTTCAATCAAGCTACCAGATTCAAATTCTAACGGTTTCTTGTTTACCCCACGAGATCCTTGAAAACATTGTATACATATATCATACATATCATTGCATAACAGGTCATCCGATACAGGTCTCTCACGTTCTCGCTGTTTATTTCAGCAATGGCTTTCCAACAAGACAACCAGGATCTTCATACTCAAGAGACTCAGTTCAGGGAAATCTTCCTAAACCTATCCAAGGGGCAGGAAGAGTTGAGAACACTCCTCATGGGGAATTTGGTCAAGAAAAGTCCTGAAGATAGCAAGGACGAACGGTTGAAACATCTGCAAGCTGAGGTAGATACAATGAGAACCCAGATGCTGGGGCAGATGGCTCTCATCCAAGGCTTAGCTCGGGAGCAAGAAGAGTTGAGGACCGTGATCAACCAGCTTCATCAAGACAGATACAACAGTATGAAGCAGATAGTCAAGGCTGAGGATCAAGTCATTAATCAACTTCCGAGAAGTCAAAGGTTTGGTTTGATGAAGAATGGATCTCTCCAGGGTGCCACTACCTCACAGGTTCAACAACAACCTGACCACAAGCAACGGGTTACTCCGAGGCCGTTCACCAAGCTCAACATGCCGTTGTCCCAAGCTTTGCAACACCTGTTGAATTTGAATCTGGTGACGTTGGTAGGACCTCACCCGAATCCTAAAACTTCTTCACCCAACTACAATCCTGATGCCAGGTGTGCATACCATTCCAACAGCCCAGGGCATGATACTGACGACTGTTGGAAGTTGAGGTACAAAGTCCAAAACCTGATTGATGAAGGAGAATTGGAGTTTGCACAAGATGGTCAGTCTGAGTTCTTCTACTATCCCTCCAAGGTTCACCATTTGAAGTGACAAGTCCTGAGACGAGAAGACTTTTTGTTCATTGGAACTTTCAGTTTGTAATTTTCTTTTGATTGTTCAAACATTTATTCATTTCCAAACTTTATTACTTTATCAATGCATCGCATATGTCTGTTTTGAATCAATCCATTTGTATTCACTATATTCAAATTGCTTTCATTTTTTTGTGATGTTCAACTCTCAATTAAAAAATTCTAAACCTTTTGAAGGAGGATGACGAAAACGATACCATGATCTTTACAGTATGCTTTTGAATAGACCCCGCTGATGAGGTACAGGCATTGTTTTAAATCCTAAACAGTAGAGTTATAAGGAAGATAATCCCTAGTCAACCCCTTTGAGCCAAAGAAGTTGGAGTTTTTCTTTTCACAAATTAAAACCCTTAATTATAACCTGGGGCAGGGTAGTTTTCTCAGTTGATCCAGGTGCACAATGAATGGCATCAAAGAAGTCCTTCCAAGACAAAAAGACGGTGATGGTTCCCTATAATCGTCAAGACAGGCAGTCGTTGTCTTTCAAAAATAAAAGCCCAACATGTCAAAACCTATGAAGGAGACTTACAAAACTGGGGCATCCCGTTGACTGTAATCATAAAAGAAACAGTTCAGGCAAAAAACAGGGATAAAAAAAAAGAAAAAAAGAAATAGGTCCTACAAACCCTCAACAAAAAAGAAATGACTGCCTATTCAAAATAAACTATCAGTATCTGAACCATCACCGGAATATCAGAGCAAAGACTCAAACACGATCTAATGCACGATTAACTGAGTTTAGGATTGAAGAACATCACGAAGAGCGGGTGGTAACAAATATACTTTGAGCCTTTATCCTTTGTTTCTTAAACCGTGAACCAGGCCACGTTATAACCCTTAAAAAGTCATAGCTGAAGCATGGGTTAGTTCGAAAGCATACTGTTACAAAAGGTATCCTGACTCCTTAAGGCTTGCTGTAAAATACTGAGTTGACATCACATTTTACAAAAAAATTCACTTGTTTTATTGAAAACTGCATTTTCAAAAACTTCAAGACAGACATAAGCTTTGCATTCTTAAAATAACATTGTTTGCATATGACTATTTGTTCAAACAGCATAGAAGTTCGCACGAAGAATATCTAATGAACAAAAGTACTTCCAATCAAGTGGCACGGCATGATCATTGTCCATCATCTGGGGCAGTCAAGTCAAGATTCAAGGAATCTCTCAAAAGGCCAAATAGCCAGGGGTAGATCTCCGCCTGAGTCAACTGGGACATTGGGCATGAATCCCAGCAACAAATCTGGTACGATCAAACATCTTCTGGTAATATGATAACACAACACTACTGACAGTGACAACTCCCTACATTCTGAGAGCATGGACATAGTCGAAAAAATACTATGCATAATCAAAGACCCGCTAGGTCGACTGGCCTAGGCAAAAATAAGGGCTTCCCGGCGAACCAAAAGGGTTCGGGCAAAATGAGGGATAAAAATGAAAAAATCTGTACACCCGGTAAGTCGAAAACCTGAAAAGGCGGCTTGGGCAAAAAGGGGTATCCCGGTGGACTGAAAACTCGAAAGGGTGGTCCAGGCAAAAATTAGGGATCAAAGCGTACGACTATGTTCCGTCATCTCGTCACTTGCCTACCAGAAGAAGATTTGTCAATCGACAGTAATCAAGGCCTCCGCAGGCACTTTCTCCCGCAGAAACTGGGGCAATAAGAATTATCCGAACTGTACAAGTTGCTCTGTCCTCCAGGTACAAGGTAGATTCAGCTGAAGAGCATGACCAAGATACCTTCACTCCCCGAGAGTAAGACAAGATTCAGCAATACTCTCCCCAAGCAGAGTTGGTCTCCCATCAGCCCTAAGGAGGCACAGTATCCCCAGCAAGTCAGCAATACTCTCCCCCAAGCAGAGTTGGTCTACCATCAGTCCTGGAAAAGTTGGGTATCCCCAGAAGATCTTAATATTCCCTAGCAGAGTATACAGATATTCCTCAGCAAGCATCCCCGACAGTCTTAATATTTCTCGACAGAAATATAAGATTGTTCCCCGGAGGAATACAAGATACCGCCAGTGGAGTCGTTTCCTCAAGAGTTTCCCCAGGAGAGTTGAATCATCCTCCCCAGTAGATTCTGGAAGCTTACCCCCTGCAGAGTGCAAATGCGTCTCCCCAGACTTATTCAGAAGGTTATTCCCCACCAGAGTCTAACTGGGTTATCCTCAGCAAATTGCAATTGAAAGATCGTCCTTAGCGAAGTTCTTCCTATCCCCGGCGGAGTTCATCAAATTCCCCAACAGAATTCATCAACGGTATCCCCAGCGGAGTTTATCGTTCAAATCTTCAGCGAAGCATCCCTTCCCCCACAGAGTAATTACCCGCAGAGTAACCTCTTCACCAGGTTTATTCCCCAACGGAGTCATCTTCTCCTACCGGTGTATTCTCTCGGTCATCTTCGTTCATCATCCCCAGTGGAAATGAAGAACTCTACTCTTCAACATTAGCCCAGGATTCAACAAACTCCCGGCATTCGTCAAGGATTTATTTTCCCAGACGAAGATACATTCATAAACATTTCACATCTCATACCTCCTATTTTCATGCATGACAAAATGCATACGACAATCTCATTTTGAGAACATCATGCATTTCATACATCATGACATGGCATATAACTAATATTTTGCCTTTTCAGGAAAAGGTCAATCAAAAGATGATAACCCTTAGCTTTTCTTAAGTTCCAGATCAACACATGTATCTAGCCAGGAAGTATCTGTGGACGAATGATTGTAGATCTATACCTGAAACCAGACAGGAAAGTTATCTACATGAAGATATTGAAGATCAACACCTGTAACAGGCCAGGAAATTATCTTTATTTCTCAGGTCAGAGATCTATACCTGAAACCAGACAGGAAAGCTATCTCGACCAACTTTTTTTAAGTTCCAGATTAATACCTGTATCTAGCCGGGAAGTATTTGTGGACGATTGATTGTAGATCTATACCTGTAACTAGCCAGGAAAGTTATCTACATGAAGAGATTGAAGATCAATACCTGTAGCAAGCCAGGAAGTCATATTTCTTTCTCAGGTCAGAGATCTATACCTGAAACCAGACAGGAAAGCTATCTCAACCAACTTTTTCTTAAGTTCCAGATCAATACCTGTAACTAGCCAGGAAGTATCTGTGGACGATTGATTGTAGATTCGATACCTGAAACCAGACAGGAAAGTTATCTACATTGAAGAGATTGAAGATCAATACCTGTAGCAAGCCAGGAAGACTATCTTTATTTCTCAGGTCAGAGATCTATACCTGAAACCATACAGGAAAGCTATCTCGACCAACCTTTCTTAAGTTCCAGATTAATACCTGTATCTAGCCAGGAAATATCTGCGAACGACTAATTGTAGATTCGATACCTGAAACCAGACAGGAAAGTTATCTACATGAAGAGATTGAAGATCAATACCTGTAGCAAGCCAGGAAGTCATCTTTCTTTCTCAGGTCAGAGATCTATACCTGAAACCAGCCAGGAAAGCTATCTCGACCAACCTTTTTTAAGTTCCAGATTAATACCTGTATCTAGCCAGGAAATATCTGCGAACGACCGATTGTAGATCTATACCTGTAACTAGCCAGGAAAGTTATCTACATTGAAGAGATTGAAGATCAATACCTGTAGCAAGCCAGGAAACCATCTTTCTTTCTCAAGTCAGAGATTAATACCTGAAACCAGACAGGAAAACTATCTCGTCAGCCCGACTTCTTAAGTTCCAGATTGTGATACGGTGGGAGAACTGACTTGAGGTTTGCGTTCGTATTCGCACTTGTGCGGTTAGCAAGAGTCGCCACCGACTTTTTATTTTATCCTAAAGGAAAGGTTTAAAAAGCACAGCAAAAACCTTTTGAGACATTTCATGGGTTCGGGGGGTAGATTATGAAAAGGGAAGGTGTTAGCACCCTTTTCATCCATGGTTATCCATGGGCTCTTAGTTACTTGGTTTTTTAGATCACTTGCCTTGTTTTTCGATTGCTTTGAAAAATGGTGTGTGTGTGGGTGCTTTTTGAAAATGTTTTGGAAAAAGATGCCTTGTCTTAGGCCAACCTTGTAATAATTCTTTACTCGAATGTTTTACAAAGGTGCATATCTTTTCGAAAAGATGTTTCAAAAGTTTGAAAAGTTAATTTTTGAAAGTGTTGTGGATTGTGGTTTTTGAAAAGAAGGCGAGGGTTTTTGCAAGTTTGATCTCAAGTAACTAAGAGTTTTTGTCTACCCTATTGTACTCAAAGGTTTTTGTCATGCTTTAACCTCGTTTAACAATTTTGTTCCACCATTGAAATTGGTGGACAATCTTGCGTTTAGGAAGTTTATTCGGGACGGGCGCAGGTCATCGTATGGACCATGAATGCAATGATGCCAAGTGTCTTTGGCAATTTTGCTTTGAAGGGACTTGATCATTTTGATAGGCGACTTTCGAAAGCGTCATCGAGGGACTTATGATCATTTGAGTTCGTTTTGCCAAAGATACTCGACGTGCAAGCATGGCCCATTTGGAAGGCAACATGTGGGATTACCCTAGGGGGTGTAAGTGTGATTGTGTGTTGATTACATGTATTTGTCTTGTATTAGGTTATCTAGCGTTTGATTTTATGTACATACAAACCCTAGGTCTAACCATGGTATAATTGAAAAGCTGTAAATTGCGGAATGTAAATCTACGCTATTACAAAATAGTGTCCGGGAGTGGGGGTATAAATGTACAAGGGGATGAGACTTATAGTACCCAATAATTTACAACCAAATCGAATGTCGCGATCAAATGAATATCAAATATAAATGTAAGATAAACATGCGTATAGGGTAATGTGTTGTGTAAATGTACAAGTGTATATGTATGTGAATTGTGTATGTGTAATTATGTACAAATGCGAATTGTGGAATTGAAACGTATTAGGGTTTTTGACCTAGAGAAATGTTTTAAATGAATCTTTGATTTATATGTTTAATTATGTACAAATGAAGGGTTTTGATTAAGTGTTTAAGTTTTAATTAAAAGAGTATTTTAGTCAAAATGTTTGTGAATTTAAATATTAGAGAAAAATGTATTGAATTGTCATGTATGAAAAAAAGAATGTTAATTAATTAAAAAGTTTCAATTTTAATTATGTATAAAAGTGTATAATATATACAAATCAATGTTTTAAAATGCATGTACAAAAAGTATTAAATTATGTCCAAAATTAAATTAGGTGTGTTAAGAAAGGTATTTTATTTTTACGTACAAAAGTGTATTAATTAAAAAAGATGTTTTAAACATATGGTGAAAATATAATTTATTCAAGTTAGTATTTACAAAATAAAAAGAGTGAACATTTTTTATAAGATAAAAAGAGGGTTAGTGTTTTTTATAAAAATGAAGTAAGTTAATGTTTATAAAACAAAGTTAGTTTTTTATGAAAATGTTTTGTTTAGAAAGTGAAATGATTTTCGTTGGGCTTAGAGGAATCAGGAACGGGTTAAGCCCAAGGTTGGATTCTGAACGAAATTAGGGTTTCATGTTGTTTGTTCCATTGAGACAAAGGGCTCTAGGGTTAATCAGCGGCGCCGTTCACTTGAATTTCGTCTTCTTCGTTCAAGCTTCCCTGAGTGCTTATCTCCGGCCACCAACGCAACCCATACTCTCTTCCCTCCAAGGCAGTGGATACGTTGCTCCAGGTTTGTTTCAGTGTTCCCTTTTTTCTTCTATGACTGATACGCGTGGAATTTGTTCTGAGCTCTTTATTTTTTCGTTTTTTATGAGGTGAAGGGGAGGATATAGCAAGTTCATTACCTGATTCCTGGAGATGGAGGAGAGAAGAGGGATGACGTTGAGGAGGCCGGAGCGGTGTTTCAGTGGTGAAGCTTGATGCTTGCTACGCTTCTGACTTTTCCTGGTACTTTCGTTCTTGGCTATATTTCTAGGGTTTGATGATATATGCTGGATTTGCTTGAAAACCCTAATTCGCTTCTTTATCTTCTTCTGCCACTGTGTGTTCGCGCGCTTGTTGCTTATGTATTGTTGCCTGAGATGCCCAGTGATGATCTTTACGATCTGAGGGCCTATGTTGCCTGAATACTTTTGTTTTCCTCTGAGCCCTGACTTGCTTCTTTCTTTCTTCTTCTTGAGAGGCTATGCGCTTGCTTGTGTGCTTGATGCTATGGTTGAAACAACTCTTGTTTTGATTAGCTTCTTATTGTTGCCTTTGTGTTGTTGCCTGGAATTTTGCTGGATGGTTGCCTTGAGGTGCCCAGTGATGATCTCAGATCTGAGGGCCTATGTGTTTGTTTGTGTGCTTGAGATGTTGGTTTCATAAAATGGTGAGGCTTGAGTTTGGATATGAGGTTTGTATGTTTAGCATGAAGGTTGAGGCTTGAGTTTGGATATCAGGTTTGTATGTTTAGCATGAAGGTTGAGGCTTGAGTTTGGATATCAGGTTTATATGTTTAGCATGAAGGTTGAGGCTTGAGTTTAGATATCAGGTTTGTATGTTTAGCATGAAGGTTGAGGCTTGAGTTTGAGGGTTATGACATTGGTTAGATAATTGGTTTGGATATGAGAGGATGTTGGTTTTTGAGATCACTCAGTTTTTGCAGGTTTATGTGTTTTTGTTGTGTTTGATGGCCCTAGCTTGATCAGTTTGCAAGTATGGTTTTGATCAGTTTTTTTGGTATGGTGAGGTTATTGGTTTTTGGTTATGACTGATGCTTATGCTCAACTCAGTTTTGTTATTTTCTGATTTTGTATCTCTCTTCCTCTGAACTGTCCTGAACTGAGTTTTTTTGATTATCTCTTTTTCTCTCTTGCTTTACTTCTGCACTGTCTTGATATATGCTTGGCTATTTTATGATTTTGTGTATCTTTTCTCTTCCTTTTGCCTGCTGTCTGCCTGCTATCTGAACTCAGTCTTGGCTTTTGATTTGCATAATCTTTTTCTTCTGTCTTCCCTACTGTCTGCTGTCTGCTGTGCTGCTGAACTGCTATCCTGAGTTGAGTTGGCTTTTTGTGTATATTTGTTTTCTTCTATCTCCTCTGAACTGTCTTCTGAACTGTCTTGGCCTGTTGCTTGCTTTATCTCTCTTTACTCTCTCTCAAAGTACAGTTTGAATTTTAAATATGATTATATTCTGTACTATTTTGAAGGGGCCCTATGGGAAATGATGAAAAGATCACTTGCATAATACACTACTGCATCTCCTTTATCCAGTTTTTGTGCTTTGCTCTTTTCCTTGATATCTTGGCAAAAGTCCCTTTTTGACAGCTTGTAGGCTTGTGACAGCAAATGTACTTTTGAAATCTTTCTTTGAGTGGACTTTGTTTTGGATTGAAAGTTTGGATTGAACTTTTTCAGTTTAGTTTGGATTTTGAATCTTGAACTTCTATGCAGCTTTGAAATTTATGACTTATGCATTTGCATTTGCATTCATGAAATAAAATAATCTTCCCTCTCTGTGAACCGGGAGAAATCCCGTGATTTGCAGAGAGGGCAACTGATCCCAGTCAGTGGCCCCTAATGATGAGCAACTTTTACTGTCTTTTCCAATTTAATGCTTTCTGACTTTTCTTATTTCTTTTTGCAGATGAAAAATGGAATACCGGAGCGGAATGAAGCACGAAGAATATTTAGAAAATAGGATAGTTTTTCATTCTATGTAATATTTAAATTAAATGTAAATTATTGTTTGTAACAACAATTTGTAAATAATTCAAATATCAATAAAAATCCAAATTATCCAATTGGTTCCATTTTCTTTATTGCTTATTTATTTATTTAAAATTCTTAGAATTAAAACAATTGAAAAATAAATTCAATCATTTAATTTCAGAATAATAAATAACTAAAATAAAACAACATTGATCCAATAAACCTGTCTTATCCAATCATCCAAAGCAAAGCAGCAATTAACTCAAATGGACTGATCAAACGCAAAAGCACTGTGAATTCAAAACCGCATCTTGTATCTGACTGGCCCAATCAAAACGTACTGAATTCAAAACCATTGTCTCTTTTGCTGATTAAACCAAGATAACGCGAATTTCAATCCGAATCTTGAAATAAACCGCAAAGTGCTGTGGAATTCAAATTCTTCTGAGAATATGCCCATAAAACCCTAATTCCCGATTAAATGCCAAATCACGCTCGCTTGATCAAAATTGAACCAAAAATCAACCAAACCCTAAGCCCACTGTATGAAACAATTCAGAGCTCTGAAAATCAGTAAAAACCCTAGTTTTGCTTGACTGTCAAGAAAAGTCCGTTTGTCCGATTCTTGAGCCAGTTTGAGAAGTCAGGAAATGTTTGAAGCTGAGATTTCTTGTGGAAAAGTGCGAGGGCAAATTTTGGGGTACAACAGTTGCCCCCTGTTCAATCTTCTTTGACCTGAAGAGTTAGATTGGCAAGTTTGCCTTTCGCGACTTGAAGGTAAAAGGAGATTGGACACTAATGTGCCCAGAAAATTTGCGCTCGTCGATGTGACGGTGGAGGTGAATGGGCTTAAAGATGCCATTTGGTGATGGGCTTAAAGATGCCATCTGGCGCGAAAGAATTTTGTCGGGGGATGGGCTTAGAGATGCCATCTGAGAATGGGCTTACAGATGCCATTCGGCGACTACTGGTAGGAGGATGGGCTTATAGATGCCATATGGTGATGTTGAACTGTACGTCAATGGTGAGTGGACAGGTGTCAGAAGGGCATCCCTGTTTTGGAATATCTCTGAATTGGGGTCTGAACAAGCAACAGATTGACGTCCACGTCTGGAGAATCTGTAAACTACTTTCAGGAGTTGGGACTGAACAAGCAATGGAGCAGCATCCGTTGTTGGGAAGCGTCCGTAAACTGTTTTCAAAAATTGAGAAGAGTCTGAATCAGTTGGTAGATTGACATCCGTTGTAGGGAAGAATCCGTAAACTGTCTTCAAAAGTTGAGAAGAGTCTGAACAAGTCGGTAGATTGACGTCCGTTGTAGGGAAGAATCCGTAAACTATTTTCAGAAGTCTTGAAGAAGAATCTGAACAAGTGATAGGTTAACATCCGTTTACTTGGAGAACCCGTGAACTGTTTTCAGAAATCTTGAAGTTGAGAAGTTGAAGAGGAACCGGTGTAAGGTTTCTGCTGATGCGTCTGAATGAATCTGGAATAAGTATCAAAATGTTGCCGTGTCCGGGTCACATCTGAACTATTTTTGGATGAATCTCAGGAGATGATCTGTGTTTGTCGACTGATCTTACCTGAAAAGGTAAAGGGTTAGTTGTATGTAATGTTATGATGCATGATGCAATGCATGTGACATTTAATGTTTATGATATGAATGTAATGAATGCACATGTAAGCTGATAAGCTAATCCTGCCGAGGATACATGAATCCGAGATGGCTGAAGATAAAAACGTCTTGACTGCTGCCGGGGAAAATAAATCCTTGGCTGTTGCTGGGGAAGAGAAATCCTGATGACCTCTACTGGGGAGTTCCAACTAGTAAACTCATGCTGGGGAGGTCAGACTTGAGAATCGTCAGCTTGATGGGAGGTAACTCTGGAGACCTCACTGGGGAATTCACGATTTGTTATTCCAAAACTCTGTGGGGAGAAGGTTTAAAAGTCTGACTCCGCTGGGGATTGTCCGCTTGAAGCTCTTGATCTGCTGGGGATACTGAAGCTTAAACTCTGAGGGAAATTGAATTCCGGGGAATTCCCTGGCTGGGGATTTGCACAGATAAGTTACCGCTGGGGAATTTTGACGAATTCCGCTGGGGATAGGGAGAATTCTGGGAATGCGATCTTCCGTGGTTGTTAGCTTTGAGAAGAATCTGAATAAGTGATAGGTTAACATCCGTTTACTTGGAGAACCCGTGAACTATTTTCAGAAATCTTGAAGTTGAATCAGTAATAGAGCAGCATCCGTTGTTGGGAGGCTTCTGAATTCAAAGGTGCATCTGAACAAGCTGATAGATTAACATCCGTTACTTGGGAAGAATCCATGAATTGTTTTCAGAAGTCTTGGGAAGAATCCGAACAAGCGATAGGTTAACATCCGTTTACTTGGAGAACCCGTGAACTGTTTTCAGAAATCTTGAAGTTGAATCAGTAATAGAGCCGCATCCGTTGTTGGGAAGCGTCTGGAAACTAATTTCAAAGGTTGCATCTGAACAAGCTGATAGATTAACATCCGTTACTTGGGAAGAATCCATAAACTGTTTTCAGAAGTCTTGAGAAGATTCTGAACAAGCGATAGGTTAACATCCGTTTACTTGGAGAACCCGTGAACTGTTTTCAGAAGTCTTGAAGTTGAATTAGCAATAGAGTCGCATCCGTTGTTGGGAAGCGTCTGGAAACTAATTTCAAAGGTTGCATCTGAACAAGCTGATAGATTAACATCCGTTACTTGGGAAGAATCCATAAACTGTTTTCAGAAGTCTTGAGAAGATTCTGAACAAGCGATAGGTTAACATCCGTTTACTTGGAGAACCCGTGAACTGTTTTCAGAAGTCTTGAAGTTGAATTAGCAATAGAGCAGCATCCGTTGTTGGGAAGCGTCCGTAAACTAAATTCGAAGGTTGTATCTGAACAAGCTGATAGATTAACATCCGTTACTTGGGAAGAATCCATAAACTGTTTTCAGAAGTCTTGAGAAGAATCTGAACAAGTGATAGGTTAACATCCGTTTACTTGGAGAACCCGTGAACTGTTTTCAGAAATCTTGAGAAGAATCTGAACAAGTGATAGGTTAACATCCGTTTACTTGGAGAACCCGTGAACTGTTTTCAGAAATCTTGAAGTTGAATTTGAACGAGTGATAGGTTAACATCCGTTTACTTGGAGAACCTGTGAACTGTTTTCAGAAGTCTTGAGATTGAATTAGCAATAGAGCAGCATCCGTTGTTGGGAAGCGTCCGTAAACTAAATTCGAAGGTGCATCTGAACAAGCTGATAGATTAACATCCGTTACTTGGGAAGAATCCATGAACTGTTTTCAGAAGTCTTGAGAAGAATCTGAACAAGTGATAGGTTAACATCCGTTTACTTGGAGAACCCGTGAACTGTTTTCAGAAATCTTGAAGAGGAACCGGTGTAGGGCTTCCTGATGATGAGCTTGCGTAAAACCGCATCGGTTTTGAACACTTTTGACATTCGAATGCCCTAAGTGGTGATGTAGATAAAATCCTGGTTTATTACAGGTGTTGGTCTACAATCGGTCGTTCACAGATGTTTCCTGGGTTGCTGCAGGTGTTGATCTGGAATTCTTCAGACATGCCCTGGCTGGATACAGGAGTCGAATCTGGAGATGTTGTAGTTGATTTGTTGAACACTTTTGACATTCGAATGCCCCAAGTGGTTGTGGAGGAGTCTTGAATCAGATTACTCTGCATATTGAGAGATTTCTTGAAATCTTGACTGGACTGCCCCAGGTTAACTGAACTTTTGAAAGCTCTGCTGGATCTTGACTGGACTGCCCCAGGTTAATTAGATTGTGACATGTCATGCCCCTTTGTTGATAGGAGATTTGATGGAAGTGTCATCCTTTTGAGGTGATTTTGACTTACTGAGAGAGTTTTCGTTCCTCCGAACATTCGCTGTATGAATTTCTTCGCTGTCAAACAAAAGGGGTAAATACAGACAGTGATATTCAAGCAACGCGAAGTTTATGTTTGTCTCGAAGTTTTGAAAAATGCGTTTTTAGCAGAAAACTATAAGACAAGTTAACACAAGATTTAGAGCAAAGCCCTACAGGAGTCAGGATACCTTTTGTAACAGTATGCTTTCGAACTAACCCATGCTTCAATTAGGACTTTTGAAGGGTTGTAACGTGGTCGGGTTCACGGTTTAAGAAACAAAGGGTAAAGGCTCAAAGTATATTTGTACCCACCCGCTCTTCGTGATGTCCTTCAACCTAAGCTCAGTTAATTATGCGTCATACTCTGTTTTGAGTTTGGAACGACTTTTGGGTGATGGTTCACTAGTTTGAATTTGGGAGACAGTCATCATCTCCTCTTCTTTTCCAACATTTTTCATGTTGTTGAGGATTTTGTAGTGACCTCACTGTTTTGATTTTGATTCGTTATCCCTAACTTTTGCCTGACTGTTACCGTTTTCGGGATTACTGTCAGCGGGATGCCCCAGCTTTCTTAAGCCTCCTTCATAGGTTTTGGCTTGGTGGGCTCTTTCTCTTTTGAGAGATTGACTGTCTATGCGATAGGGAACCACCCTTGTCTTTTGATTCCGAAGGAATGCTTTCCTTCTTGACGTCGTTCGTTGTGTTACGAACTGAGAGTTTGCGACTTCAATGCGCGTTTTCTTTTGAATTAACTGAGATACTACCCTGCCCCGGGTTTATATCAAAGGTTTTGATCGTTTAGAACAGGAAACTCCTACTTCTTTGGCTCGAAGGGGTTGACTAGGGATTAACTTCCTTATAACTCCAGTGTTTGGGAATAGAAAGAAATGCCTGTACATCATCAGCAAGGTCTGTTCAAAAGCATACTGTATAAGATCACGGTATTGTTTCGTCATCCTCCCTCTAAAGGCTTGCAGCTTTTTATCAAGAGTCAAATATCATAAAGAAAAAGCATAAAAGTAGTGAAACGAATGGATGAATTCAAGACAAACATTTGCAATGCATTAATGAAAACAGAGTTTAACATCAACAGATAATTGTTTGACAGCAAAAGGAATTACAACTTTGAAAATTCAAAAAGAAGCAAGAGTCTTTCAGTTTCGAGCTTCGTCACTTCAAGCGGAGAACCCTTTTAACGGAAGATCTTCATCTCGCCGTCCGGCATGAACCTCAGCACTCCAATGTCAATCAGATCTTGAATCTTGTTCTTCAAGGCCCAACAGCTATCGGTGTCATGTCCTGGGCTATAGGAATGGTAAACACAAAATGCATCGGGATGATAGTCAGGAGCGGAGGTATTTGGGTTCCGGATAGGATCCCTCAAAGCAGTCAGATTAACCTCCAACAAGCGCTCCAGAATTAGAGATGACGGTATGTCGGTCTCTGTGAACTGCCTTCCCGACGTTTCTTGTCTACGCCGATTGCCCCGCTGACGCCGGCGAGGTTGTTGATGGGTTTGTGACCCTGAAGCTAGCAGAGGAGCTTTCCCCTTGTCTTCTTGAGTTGATGGAGGCTGAGCGGTGACCTGCTCTTCGACCTCAGATGTTTGCCCCAGTTGGTTGTTTGGAAGCAGTTGGCGGACCAGAACTCCGAGTTCCTCTTGTCTTTGAGATAGGTCTTGGATGAGAGCCATCTGGCCCACCAAATATCCCATCATTTGGGTCCTCAGTGTTGTCAGATCAAACTGCAGCTCCGCAATCTGATCATTCCTGGCATTGTTGGAATTCCCCAAGCCGTTGGTGAGGAGAGCTTTCATCTCTTCTTGCCCCAGGGACAAGTTCATGAACATCTCCTGCAGCTGAGCAGTCTGGTCTTGGATGTCCTTGACAGACCGTTCTAGAGCCATCTCTTGATGAAATAAACAGCAGGAGAGTAAGGAAACCTGAAAAAGGAAAGATTGTCAAAATGCAATGCATGATATGTGGATGCATGCTTTCAAGGATCTCTTGGGGTAAACACAAGAAAATGTTAGAGGTTGAACTTTGCTCTTGGATTGGAGATCTCTGCACCGGTGGACGTCCTTCCACGAGAATCAAGCTCACCATGTCGAGTGGGTCATAGCCACCGATTCAAGTTGTTGTTCTTGAACTTTGATTGGAGAGCTTTGTATCGGTGGACGTCCTTCTACTAGAATCAAGCTCACCATGTCGAGTGGGTCATAGCCACTGATTCAAGTTGTTGTACTTGAACTTTGTTTGGAGAACTTTGCATCGGTGGATGTCTTTCCACGAGAATCAAGCTCACCATGTCGAGTGGGTCATAGCCACTGATTCAAGTTGTTGTACTTGAACTTTGTTTGGAATTGGTTAGAGGAGAACCCTCTTGCCCCTTGACAGATGTCTGGTTCAACGTAACCCTGCATCAACAGAACCCTCGAGATCCTTGAAATGGTTATTGAAAATGCTAAAATGCTATGGTATGATGTCATGATGTTATGTACATGTATGCACAAACAAGTAAGTGTATATACAGGCAGACAATATTCACACAAAGCACACAAGGCCTTAGGTTTAGGCTTGCATGAGGTCTGGGTATTACCCTCTTTCAGTTTGTTGGTTAAAACCTGTCCTACCAAAAGTAACCGGGTTCTAGAGGTCCCAATGTCACTGGATTGCTTTCATTGTTCATCGTTTCGATTTAGCCACTGAACTGGCGACCGAAATATCCCAGGAAAGCAACCCTCAATTGAGTGTAGTATCGAGTATCAACCGACTTCGGAGTACACCAAAGTAGTCATCTCACTACCCTAAAGAGGCTAAGATGGTCAATTAAGGTTCTAAGGTCAGTTGATGCTTCACGACACCACGCGGCGGCCCCGTACTCTCCTTGACTGAACTCAAGGGTTACCGGTACACACCAAAGTGCCACATCAACGTAGCAGACTGCTTCAACCATGTCGGTATACCCCGCACAGTTCCCTCACAGCCTTGTTGCTACCTAAAAGGATTTCCCCAGATCCGGGTTAGGATCTATAAAGCTCCGATACAAAGCCCACAAATGTAAATCAAACAAAGCAATCAATTGAAAGTAAAGGTGATCTAAACCCTAAGGTAACCCCACTTTAAGGATTTATTTTCCCCAGCAGAGTCGCCAGTTCTGTGATACGGTGGGAGAACTGACTTGAGGTTTGCGTTCGTATTCGCACTTGTGCGGTTAGCAAGAGTCGCCACCGACTTTTTATTTTATCCTAAAGGAAAGGTTTAAAAAGCACAGCAAAAACCTTTTGAGACATTTCATGGGTTCGGGGGGTAGATTATGAAAAGGGAAGGTGTTAGCACCCTTTTCATCCATGGTTATCCATGGGCTCTTAGTTACTTGGTTTTTTAGATCACTTGCCTTGTTTTTCGATTGCTTTGAAAAATGGTGTGTGTGTGGGTGCTTTTTGAAAATGTTTTGGAAAAAGATGCCTTGTCTTAGGCCAACCTTGTAATAATTCTTTACTCGAATGTTTTACAAAGGTGCATATCTTTTCGAAAAGATGTTTCAAAAGTTTGAAAAGTTGATTTTTGAAAGTGTTGTGGATTGTGGTTTTTGAAAAGAAGGCGAGGGTTTTTGCAAGTTTGATCTCAAGTAACTAAGAGTTTTTGTCTACCCTATTGTACTCAAAGGTTTTTGTCATGCTTTAACCTCGTTTAACAATTTTGTTCCACCATTGAAATTGGTGGACAATCTTGCGTTTAGGAAGTTTATTCGGGACGGGCGCAGGTCATCGTATGGACCATGAATGCAATGATGCCAAGTGTCTTTGGCAATTTTGCTTTGAAGGGACTTGATCATTTTGATAGGCGACTTTCGAAAGCGTCATCGAGGGACTTATGATCATTTGAGTTCGTTTTGCCAAAGATACTCGACGTGCAAGCATGGCCCATTTGGAAGGCAACATGTGGGATTACCCTAGGGGGTGTAAGTGTGATTGTGTGTTGATTACATGTATTTGTCTTGTATTAGGTTATCTAGCGTTTGATTTTATGTACATACAAACCCTAGGTCTAACCATGGTATAATTGAAAAGCTGTAAATTGCGGAATGTAAATCTACGCTATTACAAAATAGTGTCCGGGAGTGGGGGTATAAATGTACAAGGGGATGAGACTTATAGTACCCAATAATTTACAACCAAATCGAATGTCGCGATCAAATGAATATCAAATATAAATGTAAGATAAACATGCGTATAGGGTAATGTGTTGTGTAAATGTACAAGTGTATATGTATGTGAATTGTGTATGTGTAATTATGTACAAATGCGAATTGTGGAATTGAAACGTATTAGGGTTTTTGACCTAGAGAAATGTTTTAAATGAATCTTTGATTTATATGTTTAATTATGTACAAATGAAGGGTTTTGATTAAGTGTTTAAGTTTTAATTAAAAGAGTATTTTAGTCAAAATGTTTGTGAATTTAAATATTAGAGAAAAATGTATTGAATTGTCATGTATGAAAAAAAGAATGTTAATTAATTAAAAAGTTTCAATTTTAATTATGTATAAAAGTGTATAATATATACAAATCAATGTTTTAAAATGCATGTACAAAAAGTATTAAATTATGTCCAAAATTAAATTAGGTGTGTTAAGAAAGGTATTTTATTTTTACGTACAAAAGTGTATTAATTAAAAAAGATGTTTTAAACATATGGTGAAAATATAATTTATTCAAGTTAGTATTTACAAAATAAAAAGAGTGAACATTTTTTATAAGATAAAAAGAGGGTTAGTGTTTTTTATAAAAATGAAGTAAGTTAATGTTTATAAAACAAAGTTAGTTTTTTATGAAAATGTTTTGTTTAGAAAGTGAAATGATTTTCGTTGGGCTTAGAGGAATCAGGAACGGGTTAAGCCCAAGGTTGGATTCTGAACGAAATTAGGGTTTCATGTTGTTTGTTCCATTGAGACAAAGGGCTCTAGGGTTAATCAGCGGCGCCGTTCACTTGAATTTCGTCTTCTTCGTTCAAGCTTCCCTGAGTGCTTATCTCCGGCCACCAACGCAACCCATACTCTCTTCCCTCCAAGGCAGTGGATACGTTGCTCCAGGTTTGTTTCAGTGTTCCCTTTTTTCTTCTATGACTGATACGCGTGGAATTTGTTCTGAGCTCTTTATTTTTTCGTTTTTTATGAGGTGAAGGGGAGGATATAGCAAGTTCATTACCTGATTCCTGGAGATGGAGGAGAGAAGAGGGATGACGTTGAGGAGGCCGGAGCGGTGTTTCAGTGGCGAAGCTTGATGCTTGCTACGCTTCTGACTTTTCCTGGTACTTTCGTTCTTGGCTATATTTCTAGGGTTTGATGATATATGCTGGATTTGCTTGAAAACCCTAATTCGCTTCTTTATCTTCTTCTGCCACTGTGTGTTCGCGCGCTTGTTGCTTATGTATTGTTGCCTGAGATGCCCAGTGATGATCTTTACGATCTGAGGGCCTATGTTGCCTGAATACTTTTGTTTTCCTCTGAGCCCTGACTTGCTTCTTTCTTTCTTCTTCTTGAGAGGCTATGCGCTTGCTTGTGTGCTTGATGCTATGGTTGAAACAACTCTTGTTTTGATTAGCTTCTTATTGTTGCCTTTGTGTTGTTGCCTGGAATTTTGCTGGATGGTTGCCTTGAGGTGCCCAGTGATGATCTCAGATCTGAGGGCCTATGTGTTTGTTTGTGTGCTTGAGATGTTGGTTTCATAAAATGGTGAGGCTTGAGTTTGGATATGAGGTTTGTATGTTTAGCATGAAGGTTGAGGCTTTAGTTTGGATATCAGGTTTGTATGTTTAGCATGAAGGTTGAGGCTTGAGTTTGGATATCAGGTTTGTATGTTTAGCATGAAGGTTGAGGCTTGAGTTTGGATATCAGGTTTGTATGTTTAGCATGAAGGTTGAGGCTTGAGTTTGAGGGTTATGACATTGGTTAGATAATTGGTTTGGATATGAGAGGATGTTGGTTTTTGAGATCACTCAGTTTTTGCAGGTTTATGTGTTTTTGTTGTGTTTGATGGCCCTAGCTTGATCAGTTTGCAAGTATGGTTTTGATCAGTTTTTTTGGTATGGTGAGGTTATTGGTTTTTGGTTATGACTGATGCTTATGCTCAACTCAGTTTTGTTATTTTCTGATTTTGTATCTCTCTTCCTCTGAACTGTCCTGAACTGAGTTTTTTTGATTATCTCTTTTTCTCTCTTGCTTTACTTCTGCACTGTCTTGATATATGCTTGGCTATTTTATGATTTTGTGTATCTTTTCTCTTCCTTTTGCCTGCTGTCTGCCTGCTATCTGAACTCAGTCTTGGCTTTTGATTTGCATAATCTTTTTCTTCTGTCTTCCCTACTGTCTGCTGTCTGCTGTGCTGCTGAACTGCTATCCTGAGTTGAGTTGGCTTTTTGTGTATATTTGTTTTCTTCTATCTCCTCTGAACTGTCTTCTGAACTGTCTTGGCCTGTTGCTTGCTTTATCTCTCTTTACTCTCTCTCAAAGTACAGTTTGAATTTTAAATATGATTATATTCTGTACTATTTTGAAGGGGCCCTATGGGAAATGATGAAAAGATCACTTGCATAATACACTACTGCATCTCCTTTATCCAGTTTTTGTGCTTTGCTCTTTTCCTTGATATCTTGGCAAAAGTCCCTTTTTGACAGCTTGTAGGCTTGTGACAGCAAATGTACTTTTGAAATCTTTCTTTGAGTGGACTTTGTTTTGGATTGAAAGTTTGGATTGAACTTTTTCAGTTTAGTTTGGATTTTGAATCTTGAACTTCTATGCAGCTTTGAAATTTATGACTTATGCATTTGCATTTGCATTCATGAAATAAAATAATCTTCCCTCTCTGTGAACCGGGAGAAATCCCGTGATTTGCAGAGAGGGCAACTGATCCCAGTCAGTGGCCCCTAATGATGAGCAACTTTTACTGTCTTTTCCAATTTAATGCTTTCTGACTTTTCTTATTTCTTTTTGCAGATGAAAAATGGAATACCGGAGCGGAATGAAGCACGAAGAATATTTAGAAAATAGGATAGTTTTTCATTCTATGTAATATTTAAATTAAATGTAAATTATTGTTTGTAACAACAATTTGTAAATAATTCAAATATCAATAAAAATCCAAATTATCCAATTGGTTCCATTTTCTTTATTGCTTATTTATTTATTTAAAATTCTTAGAATTAAAACAATTGAAAAATAAATTCAATCATTTAATTTCAGAATAATAAATAACTAAAATAAAACAACATTGATCCAATAAACCTGTCTTATCCAATCATCCAAAGCAAAGCAGCAATTAACTCAAATGGACTGATCAAACGCAAAAGCACTGTGAATTCAAAACCGCATCTTGTATCTGACTGGCCCAATCAAAACGTACTGAATTCAAAACCATTGTCTCTTTTGCTGATTAAACCAAGATAACGCGAATTTCAATCCGAATCTTGAAATAAACCGCAAAGTGCTGTGGAATTCAAATTCTTCTGAGAATATGCCCATAAAACCCTAATTCCCGATTAAATGCCAAATCACGCTCGCTTGATCAAAATTGAACCAAAAATCAACCAAACCCTAAGCCCACTGTATGAAACAATTCAGAGCTCTGAAAATCAGTAAAAACCCTAGTTTTGCTTGACTGTCAAGAAAAGTCCGTTTGTCCGATTCTTGAGCCAGTTTGAGAAGTCAGGAAATGTTTGAAGCTGAGATTTCTTGTGGAAAAGTGCGAGGGCAAATTTTGGGGTACAACACAGATCAACACCTGTATCTAGCCAGGAAATATCTGTGAGCGACTGATTGTAGATTCGATACCTGAAACCAGACAGGAAAGTTATCTACATTGAAGAGATTGAAGATCAATACCTGTAGCAAGCCAGGAATAGGGATGTCAGTTTGGACCTGTTAATGGGGATCCCCGCGGGGAACGCCCCGTTCGGGGCCCCAAAGATGGGGAATTTTCCCCCGTGGGGGCAGGGATGGGGAGAAAAATTCCCCCGAGAGCATTTCGGGGACGGGGACGGGGAATACACCCCCCGCCCCGCGGGGACCCCGCCCCGCCTATTATTTTAATATAGTTAATTTAATATATATATTTTAGATTAGGTTTTTTAGTCATTTCCTTTATGTTTATTTATAAAAATAAATAAATAAATATTCATGTATTTATTAAGAGAGAGAAATGTATATATTAGAATTTTTTAATAACATAATAAATATGTGAATTCTCTATGCTTTTTATTTATATAGAAAATATAAACATTTTAAAAAAATAAAATATTAATGAATAAATGTAGGATCTATGGGGATCCCCGCGGGGAACGGGGATCCGCGGGGAACGGGGATGGGGATAGAAATTCCCCCGTGACGGAGATCGGAGACGGGGACGGGGAATGAATTTGATGGCGGGGAAAAAGATGGGGAAGTGTCCCCCCGGCCCCGCCCCGCCCCATTGACATCCCTAGCCAGGAAGACTATCTTTATTTCTCAGGTCATAGATCTATACCTGAAACCAGACAGGAAAGCTATCTCGACCAACCTTTCTTAAGTTCCAGATTAATACCTGTATCTAGCCAGGAAATATCTGCGAACGACTGATTGTAGATTCGATACCTGAAACTAGACAGGAAAGTTATCTACATGAAGAGATTGAAGATCAATACCTGTAGCAAGCCAGGAAGTCATCTTTCTTTCTCAGGTCAGAGATCTATACCTGAAACCAGCCAGGAAATCTATCTCGACCAACCTTTTTTAAGTTCTAGATTAATACCTGTATCCAGCCAGGAAGTATTTGTGGACGATTGATTGTAGATCTTTACCTGTAACTAGCCAGGAAAGTTATCTACATCAAAGAGATTGAAGATCAATACATGTAGCAAGCCAGGAAGACTATCTTTCTTTCTCAAGTCAGAGATTAATACCTGAAACCAGCCAGGACAACTATCTCATCGACCAACCTCTCTTAAATTCTAGATCAACACTTGTAACTAGCCAGGAAATATCTGTGAACGACGGATTGTAAATTAATACCTGAAACCAGACAGGACAACTATCTACTCGACCAGCTTAAACAATTCAACAATCACCCTTGGATGGCATCCTTAAGCCCATCTCCACAACTATCTATTACATTTCCAGATGGCATCTATAAGCCCATCCCCGACAAGATTCTGTCACATCTCTAGATGGCATCGATAAGCCCATCCTCCTATGCATCATCTCCAAATGGCACCTGTAAGCCCATTCCTGCCATCGCATCGCTGATACTACACCATGCGAGTGCAAATTTCTGGGCACTTTAGTGTTCAATCATCTTCCACCTTCGGATCACGAAAGGCACGCAAGCCAACCTACATCCTCAGGTTTAAGAAGATTGAACAGGGGCAACTGTTGTACCCCAAAATTTTCCCTCCCATATTCTTCAAAGTTCCTCAAGAATGACCCTCAAATTGCTCAAGTCTACTCAAGGATTGCACAGTCCAAATACCTCCTGAGACAGCTGAAATTAGGGTTTTGGTTCTTTCAAGGAATTTGAGGTTTTCAATGGTTCAACCAAGTATCATAGACCTATATGCATTCTCAAGCACCTACATGCCAAGTTTCAAGGCTCACAGTGTCAATTTGCACAGTCAAAAGCTTCATTTGATCTACAATCAACTACAGGGGCAAAATGGTCATTTGGCAGTCAAAAGTCAGAATTTTTTGTCAACATCTTATTTTGAGTCCACAATCATCATTTTATCAAGTCTTGATCATGATTCTACAAGGATAGCTCAAAAATCATCAAGATGCAAAAAGTTACTATTTTTGGACAATAGAAAAGTCAACTGTATCTTGACCAGGGCATAACTTTTTCATGGTTCATCAGAAAAATTCAATCCAATTTTAATTTTGAAGGGGATGACATTTCCTACAATCCATCTTCACATTCCAATTCCAAGAAATGCTCGCATAAAAAGTTATTAATTTCTACATTATAGGTCATATTCAAAAGTCAACAAAAGTGTACTTTAAGTCAAAGACCATAACTTGAGATTGGTAAATCCAAATGACATGGGACCAAAGGCATTGGTTAGAGGACTTCAATACCTTTCCAAAATGTCAAAGAACATGTTCATATGATCAAAATTGAGCAAGATATGCATTGGAGAAGTTGGGAAATTTTTATGAACTTGCAAAAGTCAACTTTGCTCAAAACACCTTATTTTTGCTAATGGGCCTCAAATTTCTTCTTGAAACTTTATACATGGCCTATGCACGACCCATCAAGCTTAATTGAATTTATTTTCTTATTGTTATTAATTAATTGGATTTTTAATCAATATTAATTCATTTAATTAATTTAAATTGTAGGAAAATACAAAGATTTGATTTTTCAATCTTTTTGTGAAGCAAGAATGACCTAAAAAGGCTGGCAGTTTCGTGCACAAATCAAATATGCAAGAATCTCCAAGTTTGGCAACTTTTTCCAATCATGAAGATTCAAAAATATATGATTTCCAATCAAATATTCAAATCATCATTCCATGGATTTTTGCTCAAGATTCTGACCTAATCTTATTCTCCTATAAATATACAAGCTAACCCTGATCATGCACACGTGAAATTTCTGCAGAAAAAGCCATAACCATATTGAAAAAATTCAAGAAAATTGCAAAACTGATTTCTATATTCCAGGGCGACTTAAAGACTTTTGTTGATTCTAATCTATTGCAGGAGTTCTCAGGGGCGTTTTGCAATCAAAACCAAGCATTGAAGCTAAAAGAATCATCAAGAACAAAGTCACGGTTTGCATTTTATTTTGAGAATCGTACATCTTAATTCATGCATCATTAACGTGATTTTTTGTTTGTTTTGCATTGCTTGAATCCATATGAAGCTAATGGGATAAGTTAATTGAATTATAATGCACAGAATCAAAAGCTGCCATGGACGAATTCTAGGGTTCATAAGCTTTCAAATTAGGGCTTTGCAATCCAGGAACAATTAGGGTTCATAAGGCATGTGATTGGAATCGTTGAGTCCAGACGAACACGATGCAACCCTCGCGAAACATTTATGTTCACCCTATTCCTAATCGCTATTTTTCCTCATGGTATATAGTGGGGGTTAAAAACCCCCGCTATCTAATGTCCTTTTTGCAGGTTAAGCGAGGAAGATGATGATGTGTTGATACATCATTGGTTAGTTCAAAAAACGCGCGCTTGTTTTTGTGTTTACAGCATATTTATTAATTTTTATATATTATATTAGCTTCTTATTATAATAACAAAAGCGTGCAAATGGTGTAGTGGTTGATGTGCTGGCTTGGGATCATTGGGACCTGGGTTCGAATCCCAGGTCCCCCAAAATGTTTGTTTCTATTTTTCTTTGCATAATTACATACAGGTCTCCAAAAGCGTTCCACCATACGCTTCTTATCTCAGCACGCCATGTGTCTGTAAGCTCAAATCTGAAGGCCAGGATGGAGTGATCACCATACTCCCAGTCAACCATGCGCATGGACAATCCCCCAAAGTCAAACAGGCTTGTGTACAAATGGGCTTGGAATTTACAAAGTAACCTCCTAAATGGGCCAACACCCCCCTGGGTTCTTTTTCTTTTTTCTCTTTATATTTTCTATTTATTTAGTTAATTATTTTATTAATTATTATTATTATTTAGTTAACTCACAAATTAATTATTTTCATAATAAATTCAGAAAATTAAAATATTATTATTATTATTATTATTTATTAATTTCATCTTTCTTTTTATTATTTTGTAAATAAATACTAACAAATTAATTAGTTAATTAGGTTAAATTTGACTTCTTTTTTTCACAATAAATAAAATTAACATAGAATTAGGGTTTTGACAATTTTAATCATCTTTTTATTTTATTTTATTAAAAACATAAAAAACTAAAAAATACTTCTTTTTATTAATTAGTTAATTAGGTTTAATTTAATTCAACAAAAAAACTCATTCTTTCTCAAAAAAGGGTCAAAACCCTAAGGACTTCTCTGATTCACCTTTTATTCGCGCATATTATTTTGATCATATTTATGTAACTGCTCCGAGGATGTAATAGCGTAATTAGGACTTTTTATCGCTTTCCTTTAATTTCTCGCATTTACTTTTCAAAGGGTTTGTTTTTGGCGATGTAAATACCCGACGCCTTGTAATAGCGTAGATTTACTTTCCGCATAATTATTAACTGCTAGATGTATGTTAATTACGCTATGCATGACAAGACTTACCTGAAAATTAAAATCAAAACGTAGCTCACCATAACATGTGCAAAGATAATTTAATTGAATCCTGACACACTCGCACATGCCACTCCTAGGGTACGCCTCACTTGGTTGCCTCGACATGGTCATTGAGTATAGGGTGTTTTAGAGGTCGCCCTCCTGTCTAAAGATCAAAGTTGCCTCGAAACGGCTGCCTCGATAAAAAATGATCTAGGACATTAGGGTTACCGCTAAGGCGTCCTACTATTGCTTTGGTGACCACATGTCCCTATAATCGAATTGACCCGAAAAACTCCAACGACGGTGCTACCTACTTCTCAATAGTGGGATAGTACTGTCTAAAGGACATTTACACAGCTTAATTTCTTTTGAGTAGGTAGAGGTTCTAAGGTACTTGCTCTTTCAAAAAAAACAAAAAAATACTTTTCGCACTTACACTTTTCTGACAAAAGTTTTCAAACAAACACTTCATACACTCTTGAGGACAAATACAAGAGTTAGAACGAAGTTTTCAAAACAAACTTTTTCAAAACCCACAAACACAAGAAAAGAAAAACATTTTGAAAACATAGTGAGCAAGTACCTAAGAGCCCGTGGATAACCACAGATAGAAAGGGTGCTAACACCTTCCCTTTCTATAATCTACCTCCCGAACCGAGAAACATCTCGAAAAGGAATTTTGCTGTGCTTTTGTCCTTTCCTTGTTGGAGAAAATAAAAGACGGTGGCGACTCTTGCTTACCGCGACATTTCGGGAACCAGCATTAAAAAACAGTCAGTTCTCCGATCGAAGCAAAGCCTACAATTTGTGCAGGAGTGCTTCTGTCTTCAGAGTTATTACCAGGTTTATGTTTACAAATTCTTATTGCTTTTTAATCAATATAATCATGTTTATTTTTGTTTATCCCTTAAATTATTCTGCGATTTGGTTTAATATTATGTTAGGCTAGAAATCCTATACTGGTATGTAAAGTCACTCAACCAAGGGAACGAGTAACTTAGTTGGGATTATTTTTTACTACGAAACTTTCTTTTCTGGCCTAAGTTACTATTTTTCAATCATTAAATTGTTTTGTTACGGAAGTAAAAAACAGATAGAGGTTAGGGTCAACAAAGCGGAAGTTTGAGATCTTTTAACTGGACAGTAGTAATTAGGCATTGGCTTAAAATACAACGGAAGCACTTTAAAGTTAATTAAGATTTTATTTAGTTTTCAAAAAGTGTTTTTAACTCCTGCGGGATGGCGGAAGCGTATGTTAGGACTTAACTGCATAGCCTAGATCAACAAAACGACAGTGTGAGACGAGGGTTTTTAAACTAAATAAGTTTTACTGAAAGCTGTTTTGAAAATATAAAGACGCCCAACAGGTCGCTAGTTCCCGAGGTACGACTATTGCATACTGGTAATTAAGCTAATTGATTATCAAAAATCCAATTTGATTTAGTATTTAGTTTTCCCTACAACCCAATCGAATATTCATTAGCTTTAGATTTACGAAGTAACAATAGAAGACGGTAGATCGATTCATCAGTCTCTGTGGTTCGATATCTTTTAAAACTACATGATAAGACTGTGCACTTGCAGTCTGAATCATTGGATACATAAGTATAATCCTGATCGATGTGCAGGCCTATAGCTACGGACATACGTCCGTAGGTAAAAGTGTTCAACTTTTACCAACATATGCAAGGAGGGAGACAAAGACGTGGCAAGCCATCACTCGTCCATTTGAATTTTCGCGCAAATATTTTATTGTTTCGCTTGTTTTATATATAATAATTTATGTTTATATTATATGCAACAAAAACAAATGGCGCAGTTGGTTACAGGGCATGTGCCAAACGCTTCAGGACCTGGGTTCGAATCCCAGGTCCCCCACTTTTCTCATATTATTTTCTTTCAGGCAATCTCATGCGTACACAACACTAGGGACTATCATAGACTCTCAAGATCTAGCCCTTGGATCTCCAGATGACCAAATCTGATGGCCATCATCTGAAGGTGCATCATGAAACCTAGTCAACACAAAGCATATGATCGTGCAAGTCAACGTGGACTACTTGGTTTTGGGCCCAAATTTGGCTATTTGCACCCCCTCCAAATTACTTCCAGGCCCAATTTCTTCACCTTTTTCTTTTTATATTTTATTTTAGTTAATTTATTTATTTTACTAACCAATTAATTATTTTCTTTTTATCAAAAAATCATAAAAATAATACTTTTCACAAATTAGGTTTAGATTTTATTTTTTATCAAAAAATTAATTAATTAAATTAGATTTTAATTTTAGGTAAACTTTGATTCCTTTTTGTAAATAAATTTAAAATCAATTAGAACAATTAGGTTTTATCTCTAATTTAATTATATTTTCCTTTTCTTAAAAAATAACAAAAAACCAAAAAAATAGGCCATGTAATTATTTTCATTAATTAATTTAAATTAGCTAATCAATTTGTAAATTAAATTAAAAACAACAAAAACAATTTTCCTTTTAATTGGGCTAGAAGGGTCAAAACCCTAGTTCTCTCTCGATCTAATTTTTCATCGCACGCTTTATGTTATTATTTTTACCCTATTATTGTAACTGCCTACAAGTTGTAATAGTTAATTAGGTCTTTACTTTCATTTATCGCTTTATTTTCAAATGATTTGTTTGTGGCTATGTAAATACCCAAAGCCTTGTAATAGCGTAGTTTAATTTCCGCACTTTAAATTCTGCAAAATATTAAACTGTTACATGTATGATATTAGGATGCATGACAAGAATGTATGTAAAACTTTAAAATGGTTAGATAACCCTAAAATGTGCAAAGATAAATAATCTGAAATTGAATCACTCGCACATGCACACTCCTAAGGTACACTCCCACTTGGTTTTCTTCGGTAAACGGTCATTAGGTATAGGATGCTTTAGTGGTCGTCCTTTTGTCTCAAAGATCAAAGTTGCCTCGGAATGGTTGCCTCGGATATTGTTGCCTCGGATAATTGATATAAGCCATTAGGGTTATTACTAAGACGTCCTAACATTACTTTAGTGATCGTACGTCCCTTTCGAATTGACCCTCAAAACTCTAACGACGGTGATACCATCTCACTAATAGTGGGATATCTCTGTCTAAAGGAAACAAACATAGAACGATTCTTTTTTCGAGTAGGTAGATTAGCTCTTAAGTACTTGCTCAATCAAAACAAACTTTTTTTCACACTTACACTCCTTTACAAACAAAGTTTTCAAAAACACTTCGTTACACTCTTGAAGACAAATGCAAGAGTTAAATCAAAGTCAAAACAAAAGCTTTTCAAATCACACAAACACAAAGAAGCAATTTTGAAAATGATGAGCAAGTACTTAAGAGCCCGTAGATAACTATGGATAGAAAGGGTGTTAATACCTTCCCTTTCTATAATCTACCCCCCGTACTCAGAAATATTTCGAAAAAGGAATTTTTCTGTGCTTTTTTCCTTTCCTTGTTGGATAAAATAAAAGTCGGTGGTGACTCTTGCTTACCGCGGAATTTTGCAAACACAAACGCAAAATAAAAACCAGCAAATTCTTAAAAGAAACCAAGTCCCGGTTCTAGCCACTGTATCACAGAAATCCTTCAGGAGATATGAGTACAACACCTATACCGTTTCCGAGTGCGTTGGATGCCCCATCAAAAACCAGGGTCCATCGGGATCCTTGTTCAGGTCCGTCATGTGGTCTGAATTCTTCACATTTGTTTACCATCATGATGTCTTCATCTGGGAATTCGAACTTCATAGACTGGTAGTCTTCTACAGCTTGGTGAGCAAGGTGATCAGCTAGTACACTTCCCTTTATTGCTTTTTGGGTAGTATATTGTATGTCATATTCTGTCAGGATCATCTGCCATCTCGCTATTCTCCCAGAGAGAGCAGGTTTCTCAAAGATGTATTTTATTGGATCCATTTTAGATATCTGTTGTACCCCAAAATTTGCCCTCCCATATTCATCAAGAAATTACCAAGTCAAGGCCACAAAATTCCCCCAGGGTTGTGCAGCTCAACTGTCTCCTATACAGTCAAAACTAGGGTTTGAGTTCTGGTCAAGCAAATGAACTTTTCAAAGGCCCAATCAAGTCTCATATGCTTACAAAGATGGTCAAGTATCCTCATGTCAAGTTTCAAGGCATTCAGCCCAAAATTGCACAGTCAAAACCCTAGATTGCACTACAGTCAACTGTAGGGGCAAAATGGTCATTTGACAGTCAAAAGTTCAAATTTTTGGTCAACATATCATTTTGAAGCCACAAACATCATTTGATCAATGCTTGATCATGATTCTCAAAATTTGGCTCAGAAATCATCAAAGATGCAAAAGTTGCTATATTTGGACAGCTGAAAAAGTCAACTGAAATTGACCAGGGCATAACTTTCACATGGATTATCAGAAAAATTCCATCCAAAGCTCATTTTGAAGAGAAAGACATTTCCTACAACTCATCTTCATATTCCAAGTCCAAGAAATGCTCTCACAAAAAGTTATCAATTTCAACATTATAGGTCATTTTCAAAAGTCAACAAAAAGGGACTTTAAGTCAAAGGCCATAACTTGATATTGGTAAATCAAAATGACATGGGACCAAAGGCATTGGTTAAAGGACTCAAAGACCTTTCCAAAATGTCCAAGAACATGTGAAAAGCTTAAAAATTGACCAAGTTATGCCTTGTGGAAGTTGGGAAATTTTTGGGAATTTTGAAAAGTCAACATTGATGCAAAAGGCCTAAATTTGCTATTGGGCCCATTTTTCTTCCAAGTTCCTTCATGCCAAGCCTATGCACGACCATTAGGCCCAAAGGGAAATATTTTCTCATTTTTTAATTATTTATTTGAATTTATATCAATATTAATTCATTTAAACTAATTAAATACATGAAAAATATCAAACTTAACCTAAAAAAATCTTTTCATGCATGTTTATTCTTAATATTTCGTGCATATCTTAAATAGGCAAGTTTTGGTGTGATTTGGCATGATTGAACAAAATTACACATGAAAAAAGATTCAAAAATATCTTGTAAAATCAAATCTTGAAACCATTGAATACAAGAGATTTTGTGGAATTTTGTTAACCTAAAATGATCACTACATATGCAGGATGGAAAACCTAATTGCATTAGACTGCAAGCTGCGCTCAAGAATAAAACACACACTTGAAAAATTGTCCAAAAATTGAAAACTGATTTCAAGGTTATAGGTAGATTCAAGCTTCAACTTCCATTCCAATAGCTTCCTTGGGTGATTCTGAACGCGTGCCAATCATTAGCATCAATTCAAACACGAAGAATCGGTACATTGAGTGTGAACTGCATCAAAAAAATTTCCTAACCGTATTTTGGTTTTGAAGCATGATCATTGCATTTTGTTTATATATTCATGTTCCTGATGAAGTTTGTGAACTAACCATCATATTTGATTGAGTTTTCATGCCATCCACGCGATTTCGCCATTAACAAGCATTAGGGTTTTTCAGCTTTGGAATTAGGGGTTTCCAAGTACAGCAAAATTGGATGTTCTCAATACCATGGATGTACTCAGAGCATAGAGACGAAGAGATTCCTACCCTCGCGCTCAATTTATGAGCGTCGAGGGTCTATTCGCTATTTCTTGGTATACGGCCTTAGGCAACGTTTGCTAAACCGTTGCCTTATGTTTTTCCATTTTCAGGCATATGGAGGAGACGAAGACGTGTTGGAACGTGATACGTTAATTCAAATCAGCGCGCGCTTTTGTGCTGCTTAGTGGCCATTAACCAATTTCACTTTTTATTATTTATTTACTATAATATATTAACATGAACGTGATGGCTCAGTGGTAACACGCTATGCATGTGACATCAAAGACCTGGGTTCAAGTCCCAGGTCTGGCAAATGCTCAATATTATTTTTCAATAGTTAATCCTATGCAGGCACGTTCTTAAGGACCATCATACGCTCACCCTCTCAGGCCACACACGCGTCCATCTCACCCAGATCAAGGGCCAGGATTCAAAGAACGCTATGAGCACCAGTCAACGCGTCACACACAATCCAAAAAGTCAGCGAAATTCAAAGCTAATGGGCCAGAAATTCCAGGCCTGCACCTCATATTTGGGTCTACACCCCACCCTGGTTTGCCCATTTTATTTATTTTTCTTATATCTTTTAATTGTTATTTTAATTGTTATGATTGTTTTAATTATTGTTTATTTAATCTCATTAAAAATCAGAAAAACATCAAAAATATAATTTTTATTTTAAATAAATGTTTGTAATTACTTAGTTTAATTAGGTTACAAATTTAATTCCTTTTAATAAATAAAAATATAAAAATAGAGTTTAGGTTTAAATAACTTTTTATTTTCTTTTAATTTTTCCTTTTTTTTCAGAATAATAATATTAGTTATTTATTTTCATAAATTAAAAATTGTATATAAATAATTTAGGGTTTAATTTAGGTTTTAATTTAATTTTTTACAATAAACTTAAAAAACATTAGAATTAGGGTTTGCCTTTTAATCTAATTTCAATTAACTCCTTTTTTCTTTTAAATCTTTAAAAACACAAAAATACCAAAACATTTAATTTTTAATTGTTTATTTTAATTCATTAATTTAATTTTTTGCAAAAGGGTCCAACGCCCATTGTTTTAATTATTAATTTCGCGCATTTTACTTTGTCGCTTATTATAATTATGTACATGTCCCAAAGCCTTGTAACAATTTTATTTCTCGCACTTTTATTGCTTTATTTATTTTTCAGTCAAATCGGGTCCGGTTTAATTTTGGCGATGTGGACCCGCGCCATTTGTAATAGCCTTAGATTTATTTTCCCGCAAACTTTATAACTGTTAAAAAGCATGCAAGAATGAATGTCTTAATTAAAATCAAGCGTAGAACACAAATAAACATGACAAGACAAATAACTGAAACATGACACACAAATCGCACACACCACCCCTAGGGTACGCCTCACTGTTGCCTTGCCTCGAAAGGTGATCGTCGAGTAGAGGACGTCTTAGTAAGTCCTCATGATCCGGGAACCTGGCATGAGGGTAGCTTCTAAGGTATCTTCCCATTGCTCCGGTGATCACCATGTCCCTAAAATCGAATTGACCCAAACACCTCCAATGGTGGTGCTACCTACCTCTCAATGGTGGGATGGCACTACTTTTAAGGACTCTTACACAGACGAATTCCTTAGGGTAGGTAGGTTCTCAAGGATACTTGCTCTAATTTCAAACAAAACAAAGACTTTTCACACTGACACTTTTCAAAAGCTTTCAAAACAAACTTTTCAAACACTCTGACGTACGAGTCGATCTGAAATTTTTCAAAGAAACTTTTAAACCCACATTGAAAAGCAAGCAAACAATTTTGAAAACACATTGAGCAAGTATCTAAGAGCCCATGGATAACCATGGATAGAAAGGGTGCTAACACCTTCCCTTTCTATAACCTACCTCCCGAACCGAGAGCGATCTCTTAAAAGGAATTTTTCTGTGCTTTTGTCCTTTCCATTTGGAGAAAATAAAAGACGGTGGCGACTCTTGCTTCCGCGACATTTCGCGAACCAGCTTTAAACAGTCAGTTCCAGATCCACCGATCACAGAACTGGCGACTCTGCTGGGGAATCTTATAAAGTGAGGTGTACCTTAGGGCTAGTTCATAACTGTGTTTTCAATTGTTTTCCTTGTATGCTTTACTATTGTGGGTTGCATCGGAGATACATAGATCCTAACTCGGATCTGGGGAGACCCTGTTTAGGTAGCATAAGCTGTGAGGGACCTGTCCGGCGTAGACCGACACGGGTGAAGCAGTGGCTACGTTGGTGTGGCGCCTTGGTCTGTACCGATATCCCTCGTGTTGAAACGGGGAGAATATGGGTCTTCCAAGGAGTCATTAAGCACCAACAGACCTTAGAACCTTAAATGACCCAACTTGGCCAATAGAAACAGTAGCAGTATGCTACGCCCATTGAGGCTAAACTCTCGTGATGGTTCTGGCCGCAAGAAAAGATTGCGATGCTGGAGTTGTGACCGATTGAGGATAGTCAGTGATATTGGGATCCTCTAGAACCCGGTTACTTCTGATAGGACAGGTCTTAACCAACAAACTGAAAGAGGGTACTACCCAGACCTCATGCTGGCCTAAACCCTAAGGGTTTCTCTTGTGTGACTTGTGTGCCTTTGTACTTGCCTACTTGCGTACTTGTTACCTGACACTTGTTTCTTGCAGGTCTTGTTTATAGTCCTTAATTGGGACTCCTAACAGGGTACTAAGTTTCTTGCAGATCTTGTTTATAGTCCTTAACTAGGACTCATAACAGGGTTTACTAGATCTCTTGCAGGTTTTGTTTATAGCCCTTAATTGGGACTCATAACAAAGCATACTGAATTTCTTGCAGGGTCTGTTTATAGTCCTTAATTGGGACTCATAGCAAGGTTTACCTACATCACCCCATGCATAGCATGACATCATACCATTGCATACATCCTAACCCATTTCAAGGATCTCCAGGGCTTGTGATGCAGGTCATGACGAATCAACTGTCTAGTCAGGGGCAAAGAGGATTTATTTTCCTCTAGCCGAGGTTGTCAGGGGCTATGACCCACTGGATATGGTGAGCCTTTGACCCTTGACGAAGGGCTCTCTACAACAGGAAGTTCCTTCAATCAAGTTGCTAGTTCTCAACTCTAACAATTTCTCTGTTTATCCCGCGAGGTCCTTGAAATCATTGCATGCATATCATACATCTCATTGCATTGCAGGTATCCCTTTGACAGGTTGCTTACCCTTCTCCGCTGTTTATTTCAGCCGATCGCCATGAATCCGGAATCATCAGCCGAACAGACTATCAAGGACCTCCAGGCTCAGAACGCCCAGTTCCAAGAGCTGATTATGAATTTGACCCAGGGGCAACAAGACCTGAAGGCTCTCCTTTTGAAGAAGGACAAGAAAAAGAAGAGGACTGTTCTGTTCAGCCCTAGACGTAGATCTGGGAATACACCGCAAGTTGAAACTGAGAGGACAACCCCATCTGTGGGAAAAAGCAGTCATCATGAGAGAGAGGTTCCCAGTCCAGTGGTCTCTGACAACGAGACAGATTTTGATGAAGAGCAGTACCCTCCTGCTGATGACAGATATAAGCAACTGGAGGACAGAATGAAAGCTATGGAGGTTCAACAGGTACCTGGGCTGGATTTCGGAGACCTGGGTTTGTCAACTGGTGTGGTTATTCCCCGGAAGTTCAAAGTACCACCCTTCTCTAAGTATGACGGGGCGTCTTGTCCCAAGCTGCATCTAAGGTCCTATGTTCGGAAGATCCAACCATATACGGTGGACAAAAACTTGTGGATCCACTTCTTCCAGGAAAGTCTTTCAGGGACTCACCTCGAATGGTTCTATCAACTGGATGGGACCAAAGTTCGTAACTGGGAGGAGTTGGCAACTGCTTTCTATAAGCAGTACCAGTACAATGCCGACCTTGCCCCCACGCGTACTCAACTCCAGGGTATGTCGTTAGGCGCAAGCGAAGGTTTTAAAGAGTACGCTCAGAAATGGAGGGATCTTGCTGGAAGGGTACAACCACCTCTGACTGATCGGGAACTTGTAGACATGTTCTTGGGGACCCTATCTGGGCCATTTTATAACCACCTGATTGGGAATTCGTCTGCTGGATTCACAGATCTTATCTTGACTGGAGAGCGAATTGAAGCTGGTATCCGGTCTGGGAAAATTCAAGAGGCTGCACCTTCGGACAAAAAGCCTCATCATGGAAAGAAAGAATCCAATGCTGTGCACGGTAAAAAGAGCCGTCATGAGGCAGGGGCAATCCAGATTTCCAATCCCGGACCTGCTCAACAAGGACAGGGGCAGCAGCGTAAGGAGAAACGGCAGTATACCAAACTCAACATGTCGTTGGATCAAGCCCTGCAACAACTGTTGAAGACAGGGCTGATCACCTTAAGGGCTCCTCTTCGGAATCCGAACACTTCTGCTCCCAACTATCATCCCAACGATAGGTGTGCATATCATTCAGATAGCCCGGGGCATACTACAGACAACTGCTGGCCTCTCAAGAACAAGATCCAAGATATGATCGACGCCGGGGAGATTCAGTTTGAAGTGTCTGAGACTCCGAACATAATCACTGCTCTGTTGCCCAATCATTGAAGCCTTTTGTTTATTTGAATTTTTGAGCTGTACTTTTCTTTGCTTATACAAACAATTAATGTCATAGCAAACTCTTTTATTCTATTAATGCATTGCATATGTCTGTTTTGGAAATTAATACAATTGTTTTCATTATGTTCAAATATCTTTTCATATTTTTTCTGATGTCAACTCTCGGTTAATAATTCTAAGCCTCTTGAGGGAGGATGACGAAAACGATACCGCAATCTTTACAGTATGCTTTTGAACAAACCCCGCTGATGAGGTACAGGCATTGTTTCAAATCCTAAACACTGGAGTTATAAGGAAGATAATCCCTCGTCAACCCCTCTGAGCCAAAGAAGTAGGAGTTTTTTATCTTCGAAAATTAAAACCCTTAATCATAACCTGGGGCAGGGTAGTCTCTCAGTTGATCCAAGTGCATGACGAATGGCACCGAAGAGATCTTTACAAAACGAACAAAGACAGTGATGGTTCAGAACAATCAAAAGGACAGGCAGTCATCATCAAAATTCATAAATGAAAAGCCCAAAAAGTCTAAACCTACAAAGGGGACTTATGAAACTGGGGCATCCCGCTGACTGTAATTCCCAAAAAGGAAACAGTTCAGGCAAAAAAAGAAAGGGATAACAAAAAAGGAGGTTCTACAAACCCTCAACCAAAGCAAAAAAGGAATGACTGCCTATTCAAAATAAGTTATCAACATCTGAAACATTATTGGAACATCAAAGTAAAGACTCAAGCAAGGTCTAACGCACGATCAACTGAGTTTAGGTTTGGAGAACATCACGAAGAGCGGGTGGGTACAAATAAAATTTGAGCCTTTATCCTTTTGTTTCTTAAACCATGAACCAGGCCACGTTATAATCCTCAAAAGTCCTAGCTGAAGCATGGGTTGGCTCGAAAGCATACTGTCACGAAAGGTATCCTGACTCCTTAAGGCCTACGGTAAATACGGAGTTGACATCACGTTTTACAAACATTCACTTGTTTTATGAAAAAGAATGCATCTTCAAAATCTTCAAGACAGACATAAGCTTTGCATTTTTAACATAACTTTGTTTGCATATGACTTTTTGTTTGAACAGCAGGGAAATTCGCACGAAGAATACCTAGTGAACAAAAGCACTTTCAATCAAGGGGCATGGCATGACTATTGTCCATCATCTGGGGCAGTTAAGTCAAGATCCAGAGAATCTCTCAAAAGGCCAAAAAGCCTGGGGCAAATCTCTGCCTGAGTCACTTGGGGCACTCCAACAACAAATCTCGCCTGATCAAACATCTTCTGGTGACAAAACACTTCTAAAACAGGGGCAACTCCCCACTTTCTGAGAACGGACATAGTCGGAAAAATACTACGCAAAATCAAAGACCCGCTAGGTTGACATACCTAGGCAAAAATAAGGGCTTCCCGGCGAACCAAAAGGGTTCGGGCAAAATGAAGGGATGAAATGAAAAAATCTGTACACCCGGCAAGTCGAAAACCTGAAAAGGCGGCTTGAGCAAAAATGGGTATCCCGGTGGACTGAAAACCCGAAAGGGCGGTCCAGGCAAAAGTTAGGGATTAAAGCGTACGACTATGTCCTGCCATCTGTCTACCAGAAGAAGGTTTGTCCATCAACGACTATCAGCACCCCACAAGTGTCTCCTCCATAAGAAACAGGGGCAATAAAGGTTGGTCTGAGCAGTCTGATCGTTCTATCCTCCAAAATATCAGGGTAGGTACTGTTGAAGAACGTAACCAATACAGTTCAATACCTCCCCAGGAGAGTCCAATCCAACTCCCCCAGAAAAGTTGGAATTCATATCCCCAAGCAGTAAACTTATCCCCTCACAGAGCACGAACGCGTCGCCCGGCTTTATTTAAAGAGTTATTTCCTTAACAGGATATAACTGGGTTATCCTCAGCCAAAAGCCACGGAAAGATCGTCGTCGACAGAATCTTCTTATCCCCGGCGAAGTCCATTCATACTTCCAATACAGCAAGGTATCCTCAGCGAGTCATCCTCAACAATTCAGCAAAATCATCCCCCCACAGAGTATTTCTTCCCAGCATGGTCGCTAGAATATCTTTTTCTCCCCGCAGAATCCTCCATTCGCCAAGTTTATTCCCCAACGGAGTTATCTTCTCCTACCGGTATACTTGCAACTATCATCCCCAGCGGAAGCAAAAGCTATTCTTCCACATCAGCCCAGGATGCGACTTCCCGGCACCCGTCAAGGATTTATTTTCCTACGACGAAAACATACATTCATAAAACGTCACATACATCATTATAGCATGCATATGCATCATACTACACGAACCTCATTGATTTTGAAAACATACAGTTCATGCATCATGATTTTGCATACAATTATGTTTTGCCTTTTCAGGAAAAAGATCAATACAAAAATGACTACTATCAACTAATCGCAATTCATTCTAGATATAGTTTCAGATGTAAACCCAGCGATGGTGACATTCTGATGCTGCTTCCAGATTCCTTCTAGATATAGTTTCAGATGTAAACCCAGCGATGGTGACGTTCTGATACTGCTTCCAGAATTCCTTCTAGATATAGTTTCAGATGTAAACCCAGCGATGGTGACGTTCTGATACTGCTTCCAGAATTCCTTCTAGATATAGTTTCAGATGTAAACCCAGCGATGGTGACATTCTGATGCTGCTTCCAGATTCCCTTCTAGATATAGTTTCAGATGTAAACCCAGCGATGGTGACGTTCTGATACTGCTTCCAGAATTCCTTCTAGATATAGTTTCAGATGTAAACCCAGCGATGGTGACGTTCTGATACTGCTTCCAGATTCCTTCTAGATATAGTTTCAGATGTAAACCCAGCGATGGTGACGTTCTGATGCTGCTTCCAGATTTCCTTCTCGATATAGTTTCAGATATGACCCAGAGATGGTGACGTTCTGATGCTGCTTCCAGGTATCCTTCAGATATAGTTTCGGATATGATCCAGAGATGGTGACGTTCTGATACTGCTTCCAGGTATCCTTCAGATATAGTTTCGGATATGATCCAGATATGGTGACGTTCTGATGCTGCTTCCAGATCTCCTTCCAGATATAGTCCAGATGTAAACCAGATATGGCAACATTCTGTCACTTATTCCAATTGAAGATATTTCAAGACCTCCTCCAGTCCAGCTAAATCGATGCCCAACAGATTTTTTTGATAAAGACTCAGCAGTCCCCTATGGTTCCCTCTCCAGCGGTGTGTGAGGTAGTAATCCCTTTTTCAGATGTTTCCCTCTCCGACGATGAGTGTGAGGTGATATTCTCCCTATGGTTCCCTCTCCAGCGGTGTATGAGGTAGTAATCCCTTTTTCAGATGTTTCCCTCTCCGACGATGAGTGTGAGGTGATATTCTCCCTATGGTTCCCTCTCCAGCGGTGTATGAGGTAGTAATCCCTTTTTAGATGGTCCCCTCTCCAACGGCGAGTGAGGTGGTAATTCCTTCTTCAGATAGTTCCCTCTCCAACGGTGAGTGAGGTGACTCTCTTTGAGATTATAATGTCCTTCGGTTCTCTTCCTGACACTACGAAGATGGTAATTCTCACCAAGATTTTCTCAACGAGCGTTGTTGAGGTTGAAATCATTCAGGATTCTCTTACCATCCATGCTAAGGCAGTAACCATCCCTGGTTCATTCATCAACGTTTGAAGCTCCAGACCCAGCTCCTGTAACCAGTCAGGACATATCTATATCAAGCATCTAAAATCAGCTCCTGCGACGTGTCAGGTACTCATTTTTCTGTTTTGCAGGTATGCAGGTTCTCGCTAAGGAATCTCCTACGCGATCAACGTCCAGATGGCATCTATAAGCCCATCATCCTATCCAAGCAACATCCAAATGGCATCTATAAGCCCATTCCCTCATCATCATTGCTACTATGTGAGCGCAAATTTCTGGGCACTCTAGTGTCCAATCATCTTCTACCCTCGGATTACGAAAGGCACGTCAGCCAATCTGCATCCTCAGGTCTAAGAAGATTGAACAGGGGCAACTGTTGTACCCCAAAATTTGCCCTCCCATATTCATCAAGAAATTACCAAGTCAAGGCCACAAAATTCCCCCAGGGTTGTGCAGCTCAACTGTCTCCTATACAGTCAAAACTAGGGTTTGAGTTCTGGTCAAGCAAATGAACTTTTCAAAGGCCCAATCAAGTCTCATATGCTTACAAAGATGGTCAAGTATCCTCATGTCAAGTTTCAAGGCATTCAGCCCAAAATTGCACAGTCAAAACCCTAGATTGCACTACAGTCAACTGTAGGGGCAAAATGGTCATTTGACAGTCAAAAGTTCAAATTTTTGGTCAACATATCATTTTGAAGCCACAAACATCATTTGATCAATGCTTGATCATGATTCTCAAAATTTGGCTCAGAAATCATCAAAGATGCAAAAGTTGCTATATTTGGACAGCTGAAAAAGTCAACTGAAATTGACCAGGGCATAACTTTCACATGGATTATCAGAAAAATTCCATCCAAAGCTCATTTTGAAGAGAAAGACATTTCCTACAACTCATCTTCATATTCCAAGTCCAAGAAATGCTCTCACAAAAAGTTATCAATTTCAACATTATAGGTCATTTTCAAAAGTCAACAAAAAGGGACTTTAAGTCAAAGGCCATAACTTGAGATTGGTAAATCAAAATGACATGGGACCAAAGGCATTGGTTAAAGGACTCAAAGACCTTTCCAAAATGTCCAAGAACATGTGAAAAGCTTAAAAATTGACCAAGTTATGCCTTGTGGAAGTTGGGAAATGTTTGGGAATTTTGAAAAGTCAACATTGATGCAAAAGGCCTAAATTTGCTATTGGGCCCATTTTTCTTCCAAGTTCCTTCATGCCAAGCCTATGCACGACCATTAGGCCCAAAGGGAAATATTTTCTCATTTTTTAATTATTTATTTGAATTTATATCAATATTAATTCATTTAAACTAATTAAATACATGAAAAATATCAAACTTAACCTAAAAAAATCTTTTCATGCATGTTTATTCTTAATATTTCGTGCATATCTTAAATAGGCAAGTTTTGGTGTGATTTGGCATGATTGAACAAAATTACACATGAAAAAAGATTCAAAAATATCTTGTAAAATCAAATCTTGAAACCATTGAATACAAGAGATTTTGTGGAATTTTGTTAACCTAAAATGATCACTACATATGCAGGATGGAAAACCTAATTGCATTAGACTGCAAGCTGCGCTCAAGAATAAAACACACACTTGAAAAATTGTCCAAAAATTGAAAACTGATTTCAAGGTTATAGGTAGATTCAAGCTTCAACTTCCATTCCAATAGCTTCCTTGGGTGATTCTGAACGCGTGCCAATCATTAGCATCAATTCAAACACGAAGAATCGGTACATTGAGTGTGAACTGCATCAAAAAAATTTCCTAACCGTATTTTGGTTTTGAAGCATGATCATTGCATTTTGTTTATATATTCATGTTCCTGATGAAGTTTGTGAACTAACCATCATATTTGATTGAGTTTTCATGCCATCCACGCGATTTCGCCATTAACAAGCATTAGGGTTTTTCAGCTTTGGAATTAGGGGTTTCCAAGTACAGCAAAATTGGATGTTCTCAATACCATGGATGTACTCAGAGCATAGAGACGAAGAGATTCCTACCCTCGCGCTCAATTTATGAGCGTCGAGGGTCTATTCGCTATTTCTTGGTATACGGCCTTAGGCAACGTTTGCTAAACCGTTGCCTTATGTTTTTCCATTTTCAGGCATATGGAGGAGACGAAGACGTGTTGGAACGTGATACGTTAATTCAAATCAGCGCGCGCTTTTGTGCTGCTTAGTGGCCATTAACCAATTTCACTTTTTATTATTTATTTACTATAATATATTAACATGAACGTGATGGCTCAGTGGTAACACGCTATGCATGTGACATCAAAGACCTGGGTTCAAGTCCCAGGTCTGGCAAATGCTCAATATTATTTTTCAATAGTTAATCCTATGCAGGCACGTTCTTAAGGACCATCATACGCTCACCCTCTCAGGCCACACACGCGTCCATCTCACCCAGATCAAGGGCCAGGATTCAAAGAACGCTATGAGCACCAGTCAACGCGTCACACACAATCCAAAAAGTCAGCGAAATTCAAAGCTAATGGGCCAGAAATTCCAGGCCTGCACCTCATATTTGGGTCTACACCCCACCCTGGTTTGCCCATTTTATTTATTTTTCTTATATCTTTTAATTGTTATTTTAATTGTTATGATTGTTTTAATTATTGTTTATTTAATCTCATTAAAAATCAGAAAAACATCAAAAATATAATTTTTATTTTAAATAAATGTTTGTAATTACTTAGTTTAATTAGGTTACAAATTTAATTCCTTTTAATAAATAAAAATATAAAAATAGAGTTTAGGTTTAAATAACTTTTTATTTTCTTTTAATTTTTCCTTTTTTTTCAGAATAATAATATTAGTTATTTATTTTCATAAATTAAAAATTGTATATAAATAATTTAGGGTTTAATTTAGGTTTTAATTTAATTTTTTACAATAAACTTAAAAAACATTAGAATTAGGGTTTGCCTTTTAATCTAATTTCAATTAACTCCTTTTTTCTTTTAAATCTTTAAAAACACAAAAATACCAAAACATTTAATTTTTAATTGTTTATTTTAATTCATTAATTTAATTTTTTGCAAAAGGGTCCAACGCCCATTGTTTTAATTATTAATTTCGCGCATTTTACTTTGTCGCTTATTATAATTATGTACATGTCCCAAAGCCTTGTAACAATTTTATTTCTCGCACTTTTATTGCTTTATTTATTTTTCAGTCAAATCGGGTCCGGTTTAATTTTGGCGATGTGGACCCGCGCCATTTGTAATAGCCTTAGATTTATTTTCCCGCAAACTTTATAACTGTTAAAAAGCATGCAAGAATGAATGTCTTAATTAAAATCAAGCGTAGAACACAAATAAACATGACAAGACAAATAACTGAAACATGACACACAAATCGCACACACCACCCCTAGGGTACGCCTCACTGTTGCCTTGCCTCGAAAGGTGATCGTCGAGTAGAGGACGTCTTAGTAAGTCCTCATGATCCGGGAACCTGGCATGAGGGTAGCTTCTAAGGTATCTTCCCATTGCTCCGGTGATCACCATGTCCCTAAAATCGAATTGACCCAAACACCTCCAATGGTGGTGCTACCTACCTCTCAATGGTGGGATGGCACTACTTTTAAGGACTCTTACACAGACGAATTCCTTAGGGTAGGTAGGTTCTCAAGGATACTTGCTCTAATTTCAAACAAAACAAAGACTTTTCACACTGACACTTTTCAAAAGCTTTCAAAACAAACTTTTCAAACACTCTGACGTACGAGTCGATCTGAAATTTTTCAAAGAAACTTTTAAACCCACATTGAAAAGCAAGCAAACAATTTTGAAAACACATTGAGCAAGTATCTAAGAGCCCATGGATAACCATGGATAGAAAGGGTGCTAACACCTTCCCTTTCTATAACCTACCTCCCGAACCGAGAGCGATCTCTTAAAAGGAATTTTTCTGTGCTTTTGTCCTTTCCATTTGGAGAAAATAAAAGACGGTGGCGACTCTTGCTTCCGCGACATTTCGCGAACCAGCTTTAAACAGTCAGTTCCAGATCCACCGATCACAATATCAATAAGGTAGTATGAGTCAGCATATACTATCTTAGCCAGCGGGAAGCCCATGCCAGAACGCAGCAAGTTTTCTCGAGCAGTGAATATCTTGTTTCACAGTCGGTAAACTTTTTGCTCAGGTAATAAGTAGTATGCTCTTTTTGGCCAGACTAATCATGCTGCCCCAGCATACACCCCATTGAATTTTCCAAAACAGTTAAATACATGATCAATGGTTTTCCCTCGACTGGTGGCATCAAAACAGGAGGCTCTTGTAGGTACTCTTTGATCTTGTCGAAGGCAGTTTGGCCCTCATCATTCCATTTGACTACTTGATCTTTCTTCAGTAATTTGAAGATTGGTTTACAAGTAGCTGTCAGGTGAAAAATGAATCTGGCAATGTAATTTAAACGTCCCAAGAATCCTCTGACTTCCTTCTCATTACGAGGAGCATGCATCTCTTATATCGCTTTCACCTTGGAGGGATCCACTTCGATACCTTTATTGCTGACGACAAAGCCTAGGAGTTTACCAGACCTCACCCCAAATGTGCATTTGTTCGGGTTCAACCTCAGCTTGTACTTATTTAGCCTCTCAAATAATTTCTGTAAATGATCAAGATGCTCTTCTTCTGTTTGAGATCTAGCTATCATGTCGTCCATATAGACCTCTATTTCGTGATGTATCATGTTGTGAAATAAGGCTACCATGGCACGCTGATAGGTTACCCCAACATTCTTCAACCCGAATGGCATAACCTTGTAGCAGAATGTGCCCTACTGTGTGACAAAGGTTGTTTTCTCCATGTCCTCAGGCGCCATTTTGATTTGGTTGTAACATGAGAAACCGTCCATGAAGGAAAACACTTTGTGTTGTACCGTATTGTCAACTAGAATATCAATGTGGGGATGTGGGAAATCATCCTTAGGGATTTCCATATTCAAATCTCTGTAGTCCATGCACATTCATACCTTGTCGTCCTTTTTGGGCACGGGAACAACATTGGCAACCCATTGCGGATAGGAGGTGACGGCCAAGAATCCAGCGTTGAATTGTTTCATGACTTCTGCCTTAATCTTCTCCGACATGTCTGGTTGCATGCGACAGACCTTTTGTTTAACCGGTGGATAGTATTCTTTTGTTGCTAGATGATGTACCACGATATCTGCATCAAGTAATGGCATGTCTTCGTACGACCATACAAAGACCTCAACATAATCGTGTAACAACTGAATCAGACGCTCCTTGACACTGGGTTCCAGATTGGCACCCACCTTGACTTCTCTTTTGTCTTCTTCGATACCTAGGTTGATTGTGTCCACTGGTTCCTCGTGAGGCTGAATGGTCCTCTCTTCTTGTTGCAGTAACCTGGAGAGTTCCCCTGGTACATCACAATCTTCCTTACCTTCTTCTTCGGCTCGGTAGATTAGATTTTCAGAGTCACAAAAGGCCATAGAAGAACCCTTACCCATGGGATCCCGAATGGATGTATACCTGCATTGTGAGTGTGAGTGTGTGTAAGAGTATAACTATCTTTGAAAGAAATGAAAATGTAAAAAGAAAAACAATGAGCACAAAGTTTGTATGCAAAAAACATGCATGATTCATTGATGTCATATGGAAATGAGATAATAACCCTTACAAATGGACCATTGTGCCTCAGGTAAGACACAAGGTTTTAAGAGTCTGAATTGTTTTAATATTACAGATCCGAAAAAATTTAAAGACAAATTATTGTGGGATAAAAGTGATTGGGATGAAATATCTAGCTTCCCAGATGTTGAGCCCTCTACTAACAGTTAGGAAAATCCAATCCTCCAGGTTGTAGTTGTCTTCATCATCCTCCACTGCACTGAGTTGATGGTTGCTGGTCTTTAAGGATGGTCCCCCGGCACGAGCGCGGCGTACAACTTTATGGGCTCTTGAAGTGAAACCCAAACCAAACTTGTCATATTTGTATGGGATATCTAGGAGTTGGCCCCAAATAGTGCACCCACCTTCTTCTATCACTGCATTGGCATCCTTCAAAGACGACATCTTGAGCGGAGGCCTTATAATATTGGGAACTTGAGACACAACCTTGGTTACTGCCACAGTTGGCGGGACTTCTTCAAAGTGCTGGAATGGAGTTTCAATAAATTCCCCATCTAATTCCATTAATCTAAGGGAATTTAGATGGCTGACCATATACTCTTCTTCTCCATGAACAGTGATGATCTTCCCCTGAATTGGATATTTTAGCATTTGATGCAACGTAGAGGTAACAACACCAGCATTGTGAATCCACGGTCGGCCTAATAAGCAGGAGTATGAAGGGCGAATATCCATTACATAAAAAGTTGAATCAAAAGTTTGGGTTCTAACTTTTATGGGGATTTCCACTTCCCCATGCACCATCCTTTTTGAGTTGTCGAAGGCCCTCACTACTATGTTGCTTGGTTTCAGGGTCAATCCCTCACAATCAAGCCTATCAAGATCCTTTTTAGGCAACACATTCAGAGACGAACCAGTGTTAACCAAGACATGGGACAAGGTTGTGCCCCTGCATTCGACTGAGACATGCAATGCCTCATTATGCTTCCTCCCCCTTGGCGTTAAATCAACATTCGAAAAACCTAAACCATTATCTGCGGTCAAGTTGGCTACGCAATCTTGGAACTGATCGGCAGATGTTTCTTGGGGTACATGGGCAGTTTTAAGGAACTTTACCAAGGCCTTTGCATGCGCCTCGAAACATAAGAATAAAGCCAACATGGAAATTTTTGATGGAGTTTTCCCCAGTTGCTCGACTACGTTGTAGTCGCTTCTTTTTATAATCTTTAGAATTTCCTCCATCTCTTTTCGGGAGGTCTCAGGGTTAGCTACTGATTGTGCCTTCGTCCGGACAGGCTCAACCAGAATACCTTTACCTCGAGTCTCAGTTGACTCGGCAGCAGGAATGTTAGTAGGGGTGATGACAGGGATTGTAACAGTTTTGTCAACAGGAGTATTAGAGGAGATGATTGCAGGACTGGGAATAACCTTTGGAGGAGAAACAACAATAAGAATGATTACGGGTCCAGAAATAGCTTTTGGAGGAGCAATTTATGGAGAGAAAACCCTTCCTCTCCGGGTTATCTTACTAGTCCCTGCGATATTACTGATATCGGAGTCAACTTTCTCAGAACTCGAATCTTCAGCAGCTGGCCAATCTTGCTTGATACCATGGTAGTAGACATCACCTCCATAATTCCATGGGACGGTTTTGTCTGACGAATACGAGATTGGTCCATGAATTGTAATTATCAAAGGAGCTACTTTAGGAATTGATGTAATTCTAACAGGTCTTTTGGTGGAGACCCTGGAAGAATTGTCGGAAATGGTCAGGATGGAAACATCATTATAAGAAACAGTTGGAGCAGAAGTCTTTTCGAACAAAATTTCCTTGTTATCTATTAGGCACTGAACGCTTGCTTTTAACAACGAGCAGCTGGTTGGTGAGGATAAACAGAAATGACAGCTTTCATCACAGCCTAGGAATACACCGGCATTCAACAAGTTCTTTTTGATAGTCAGGAGTGGGGTCACAAGTTCATCAACTGAAGTAACAAACATATCTTCCTCAACGGTGTTGACATCACGGTCGTGCTTGGGCATAAGGGCAGTAATAACATTGGGAATTTCTGACGCATCAAATTCAATCTCTTTGTCTTCAAGTAGGTCTTATACTTTGTTCTTCAGAGCCCAACAATTGTTAGTGTCATGGCTGGGACTCTCAGAATGGTATGCACAACGGGCATTCGGATGATAGTGAAGAGAGGTTGTGTTAGGTTTCTTTGGAGCTTCTTTCAAAGTCACTAGATTGGATCTTAACAAATGTGGCAACACTTGAGATAGCGTCATATTAATTCGAGTGAACTGACTGACTGGCCTTTCAATTCTTGGTTGATTGCTTCTTTGTTGAGCAGGCGCTGGTTTAGGAATCATGACAGCCCCCACCATTGGATGGCGTTCAGCCCTATCTTGATTTCTCTGAGGATATACAACAACAACTTCTTTCTTTCTGATAAATGGTTTCCTTACAGCAGCAGAGGATGAATCTTTTTGAATTGTCTCATTCTTTATCCTGACTTGCACCCTTTCTCCAGTCAATATCAATTCAGTAAAACCTTCTGATGAACTCCCAATTAAGTGGTTGAAGAAAGGACCGGACAAGGTGCCCAAGAACATGTCTACTAATTCTCTTTCAGATAGGGGAGGCTGGACTCTTCCTGCTAAGTCCCTCCATTTTTGCGCGTAGTCCTTAAAGCCTTCACTTGAAACCATGGCCATACTTTGGAGTTGAGTACGGGTGGGCCCAAGATCAGCGTTGTATTGGTATTGTTTGTAAAAGGCAGCGGCCAAATTTTCCCAGTTATGAACATTGGCTCTTTCTAACTGATAAAACCAATTAAGTTGAGTTCCAGATAGACTGTCTTGAAAGAAGTGTACCCATAAATCCTTGTCAGCGGTATGAGGCTGGATTTTCCTCAAATAAGACCAGAGATGCATTTTGGGACATGAAACTCCGTCATATTTGACGAACACAGGTGCTTTAAATTTGGGAGGAATTACAATCCCCGATACTAATCCCAACTCCTCAAAGTCCAATCCAGGCACTTTTTGGATTTCCATTGCACTTAACCGTTCTTCTAGATGCTTATACTTGTCGTCGGCTGGAGGGTATTGTTCTTCAGAATAATCTTCTTCTTCCTCTTCCTCTTCTGAATCATGATGAATATCTGTTTCCTTGCCTTTCCCATCTTGATTGTCTTTCTCATCAGATGATGTTGCAAAGTTAGGGTCCTTCTTGCTTGTCCTTGAAATCTTCTTCCCATGTTTATAACTCCGGTTATTTTCTTTGTCTTCTTCTTTTTCTCTTCAACCAGCAAGGCCTTCAACTCTTCTTGTCCTTTGGCTAGAGTTAAGAACATCTGTTGAAACTGAGCATTTTGTGCTTGAAGGTCCTTCACCGTCTGTTCGAGATCCATCTTACTGAAATAAATAGTAGAAAGATGAGGAGACTTGTTGCAAGAAACCTGTTTATGTTATGATGAATGGTAAATGCATATGCAATGATTTCAAGGATTTTAAAGATTCGAATTTGTTTTAGACCAAAAAGAAACACACGTTATATTAATAAATTAAAGCTTGAGTACATCAATGCCTCTTTGGGCAAAACAAATACAAAAAATCTAAGATAGAAAGGTTGTATGCATCCTCTTTGGTGCGATGTAGGCATTCAGGTTCCGCTCCTCATGAAGTTGCTTAGTAAGTTCCAAAACCTTCTTCTCGCTAGCGTAGAATCGGGCTTCGAAAGTATTTCGCCCCCCTTGAGTTTTATCCAATCTCTTTGTAAGTCTTCAAGAGAGGTGGGCATGTCAGGATGTAGGATAGTGTATGGAACATCTCCTCCCATAACAGGCTCAATAATTACCAGGAGAATAAAAGGATAAGGCATCAAAGACTCTGAGCACGAGTTCGTATCCATTTGAGGTAAGGCTCAAGAGGGATGGAATTCTTGTGCCCCAATGTCTTGCTATCTACCTTGTTCAACATCCTCCAATCTCGAATAAACCTCTGGCGAAGACCTTGATCGTCGTTCTCGTAGTCAAATACCAAACTTTGAATGAGCATCTCATAAGGGCCATCCCTTCAGGCGTAACCAAACTGTCTTAAGGCTAAGCAGGGGTTGTAGGTGATACCTCCCCTAATGCCAAGTAAAGGGACATTAGGGAATTCTCCACAATGGTCGACAATAGTAACATTCTCTATAGATCAGGAACACCAATGGATGTCTGAATGCTTGAGCGTCATCAACCTTTGTGACCACCTTGAACCTTGCTCGTTCTTTAATACAGATTGGGGAAGATGCGAAATAAACCATCTTGCCAAGAGAGGAGTGCAACACAAAAGGACACCCCTTTTCCTCATAATGCGAGTGTGAAAAGAATGTAGAATGTCCCCTAGAAAAGTAGGCACCGGGTTGCGGTATATGAAGATTTTGACGGTGTTCACATCTATGAGTTGGTCAGGATTTGGAAACAAAACCATCCCATAGATGAGGAGAGCCACAATTTCCTCAAACGCTTGCAAATCCAAGGAGTTCCAACAGTTTTGGGATTTCTCAAACAGGAACTTTGCTAGGAAACCTTTGACACCACTCCTTGTTTCCCAATTAGTTGTGACATCAGATGATTACAAGTGTAGAGCTTGAGCAATCTTTTTTGGCTTTGTGTATCTTTCCGTACCGTTGAAAGGTAGTTGATTAAGAATGGGAATCCTCAAGAGTTGGGAGAATTCTTCCAAAGTTGGCGCAAGTTGATAATCGGGAAACGTGAAGCAATGGTGTAAAGGATCAAAGAACTGAAAGAGCACCTTCATCATGTCTTCATCAGTGTTGTAAGTGACCAAGTTGAGTAGGCGACCATGTCTTTTGGTAAATGGAGAATTTTCTGGAATCCTTGAAGCTAGCTCCTTAAGTTGTGGAGGGATCTTTAGAAGATTGACTTGAATGGTTTTTCTGCGAATAGAATCCATGTCCTACAAAACAGAAACAAAGATAAATCCCAAGATCCTTGAAATGGTTAGTGAATGAATATTATGTTATGATGTTCATGATGTTATGTACAATTAAATATACACAAACAAAGCAAAGAAGTCCTTAGGTTTAGGCTTGCATGGAGTCTCAAAGGTAAGTACCCTCTTGAAGTTTAGTTGGCTCAAACCTGTCCTAGTAATAATAATCGGGTTCTAAGGAGCTCAATATCATTGGTTTGTTTCCTTGGTCATTGTTTTAGCACAAGCATCTTTAATGGTGACCGAAATATCCAAAAACCCAAACCTCAATGAGTGTAGTATCGAGTATCTACCAACTTCAGACTGCACCAAAGCCGGTCATCTCACTATGTCCTAATGGCCAAGTTGGTCAAGTAAAGGTTCTAAAAGTTCATTAGTGCTTTATGACATCACTCGGAAGCCCCATATTCTCCTTGATTAACTCAAGGGCTACCAGTACCCACAAATATGTCGCACTAACGTAGCTATTTCTTAGACCATGTCGGTATACCCCGCACAGTTTCCACAATGTATTGCTACTTACCTATAAGGTATCCCAAATCCGGGTAGAGGATTCAAACCCAAACAAAACCATAATGTAAAGCATACAAGTCAAACAATGAAATCAAGTAAATGTGATCTAACCCTAAGGTAACCCCACTTTTAGAATCTTCCCCAGCAGAGTTTCCAGTTCTGTGATACTGTGGGATAACTGACTTGAAGGTTTTGTGTTTGACCGTAAATGTTACGGTTAGTAAGAGTCGCCACTGACTTTTCTTTTATCCAAAAGGAAAGGTGAAAAAGCACAAGAAAGACCTTTGAGATTATTTCTTGAGTTCGGGGGGTAGATTATGAAAAGGGAAGGTATTAGCACCATTTTCATCCATGGTTTTCCATGGGCTCTTAGGTACTTGCTAGATCACTTGCTTTTGTTTGAAATTGTGCTTTGTGTGGTTTTTGAAAGTATTTTGTAAAGAGGCCACTGTTTAAGCAAACTTTATAATGATTCTCATTCGTAAGAATGTATACAAAGTGCTTGATCTTTTGAAAATGTTTTCAAGTTTGTTAAGATGTTTTGAAAGTGTAGGTGTTTGTTTTGAAAATAGAAAGGATGTTTTGTTTTGAAATGGAGCAAGTAATTAGGAGCATTCTACCAACTCAAAAGTCTTTCTTATTCATTTTCTTTTCCTTTGACATTGTTATCTTACCATTGATTTGGTAAGTAACCCTATCTTTAGATGTAAACGGGATGGGCGTGGGTCATCGTATAACCATGATTAGCAATGTTGCAAGGTATCTTAGCATTCTCTTTTAGGGACTAAGATCATTTAAAAGGAAACATAGATAGCATCATCGAGGGACTATGATCTTGTATTTTGCTTATTTTTGCTAAGATACTTCACATGCGTAATATGGCCATTTTGTAAGGCAAACAAATGGATTTTACCCTAAGGATGCTTGTGTGCAAGTGTATTGTTTTCATGCTTGATTGTGTCTTTAGGGTTTTCTAGTTGAATGTTTTTAGTCTTCTCATACAAACCCTAATAACTAGCATTTGTATATAAAGCGATAAATCGCGGAATTTAAAATTACTACGCTATTACAATACTTGTGGTATGGGGTGTACAAATTATAAATGGGGATTGCAAGAAAATAAACCTAATTAATATATTACAACCATATTAAATTTATACAAGAATTGAATAAATAAATGTACAAGAATGAATAAATATACAAGAATGTAAATATGAAGAAAATGGATATTTTGTTTGGATTTTTTAAGGAAAAGGGGTTTTGATTTTAACCTAATTAATTAAAGGGAAAAATAATTAATTAAAATAGTAAAAGGTAAAACCTAAATTTACTAAGAAAAGATTTTAAATAAAACCCTAAATCTATTAATTGATTAAAAGAGGAAATTAAGTTTATAAGAAAAGTATTTTTGGTATTTTTGTCTTGAAAATAAATTATAGTATTATAAAACATTTTTGGTCTATTTTATATTAAAATAATATATTTTAATGGTGTAAAAGAAAATAACTAAAACCCTAGTTTTTTAATTAAATTTATAAAATATTTAGTGAAATAAATGAAGTATGATAAAATAAAATAATTCTTGTGAGAAAAAATAAATAAACTATGTCCAAATATAAATCTACTATTTTTATTTTTTTAATGATTTTTTAGTATTAGAAAAAATAATTAAGGAAATAAATAAAATGAAAATAAGAAAAGAAAATAAAAACTGGGCCAGGGGTATGAATAACCTGCAAGGGGGTTAGAGGTAAGAAAAAACATAAGGCTCAAAGGAGAAGGCCCGGCGCTTGTCCAAAAAGTCAGAATAGAAAAAATATGAAAAATAAATAAAAAGGGTACCACTGGGGCTCGAATCCAGGTCCCTTAGGTTATGAGCGCGCGCTTCTACCACTGGGGTAACTATATATCCATTTATATAAATAAAACCATAAATATATATGGTAAACACATTCCTGAGGTCAACTTCATCTTCAACCTCACGCCCATCCAGAAGCTCTGTATCTCATTCAAATCTCAACAAAAATGAAAACTGTAAACATGAAACTTGTAGCAAATTTCCTCACGATTTCAGAAATGCAAAGCAAAATAATTATAGCTCAAAGATAAACATGAATTTAAATGGCCCTATTCTGAACCCTAAAAATCTCAGAAACTTAAATCTTAAAATTCTCTAAGTTCAAACAAAATTAATGAAAACTATGGACATGGTTAGCTTTAGGGCAATGATATCTACATGTTTCATTCACAAATAAATCATTGATGATGCTTGTATGAAAAGTTCCAAAGTTAGAAAACTTACCTTGCAAGAGGGTATCGAGTTTGAAGTTTGAGCAGCTTTCAGTGAGTTCTAATGATTGGGTTAGCTTCCTCAAGTTATTTGAATTTTCAATTGTAATTTCTTTTTCTTTCAAACACTTATTTATTAATGTAAAACTCTGTTTCTTTAATGCATTGAATATGTTTGTCTTGAATTCATCCATTCGTTTTCACTATATCTAAACTATGCTTTTTACTCTCAACTCTTGCTAAAAGTTACAAGCCTTTAGAGGGAGGATGACGAAAACAATGCCTTAATCTCATACAGTATGCTTTTGGACAGACCTTGCTAACGATATACAGGCGTTCTTTCAAATCCCAAACATTAGAGTTATAAGGGAAGAGAGACCTAGAAGGCAATTCACTCCCCTCAGCATGACCTTGTCCCAGATATTGCCACAATTGCTGAAGACCAATTTGGTAACTCTGAGGGACCCTCCTAAGAATCCGAACAAAACACCTTCAAGGGTTATATATATATATATATATATATATATATATATATATATATATATATATATATATATATATATATATATATATATATATATATATATATATATATATATATATATATATATATATATATATATATATATATATATATATATATATATATATATATATATATATATATATATATATATATATATATATATATATATGTGTGTGTGTGTGTGTGTGTGCGTGTGTGTGTGTGTGTATATGTTACCTAATAGTCAAGACCCAAAAGCATAGCAGAAAAACAGTTGAAAGCAGCGAGCAGTCGACTCAAGAAGTAAGGGGGTCGGCGCGTCACAACCCGCATACGGAGGAAAGCTATTTTTAAGTATAGTCCACCGACTGCTACAGGGCTTGCATCGATGCAATATTTTAATATTTTGATTCTCAGAAACCCTAAAAATTTCAGAAACTTAAATCTTAAAATTCTCTAAGTTCAAACAAAATTAATGAAAACTATGGACATGGTTAGCTTTAGGGCAATGATATCTACATGTTTCATTCACAAATAAATCATTGATGATGCCTGTATGAAAAGTTCCAAAGTTAGAAAACTTACCTTGCAAGAGGGTATCGAGTTTGAAGTTTGAGCAGCTTTCAGTGAGTTCTAATGATTGGGTTAGCTTCCTCAAGTTCCCATGAAGCTAATGGGATGCTTAGCTTGAGCTGAAAGTGCCTGAGGAGTTTTGGAGAAGTCCAAGTGCAAAGCTCTATTTTTGAAAATGGTGGATGATGATGGAGTTGTTACAGTGGTGTTGCAGGTGTTGGGATTGTTTGTTTATGTTGTTTAGAATCTTTTAAAAGTAAAAGGCTAAGAAACGCGCGAGTAGATTTGAAGATTGGCTTCAAAACTCAAAAATGACAAGTTTTGAAGTGTTTTTGGTGATTCTGTGTTCTAGGTGTTTTCATGGATTTAGCATGCGTGTGTTTTGTGGCAAATGGTTTGTGTATGTATAAGCAAAAGGTCTTGAGTGCATTGGCAAGTTAGAAGTACAAGTTACAAGCTATTTGCTATGTTACTTGATTTTCAAGAAAAGTGAGAAACCAAGTTTCAATGTGAAGTACAAGCATGGGATGGGTGATTGTAAGTGTCTAATCCATTTATCATGTGTTATGAGACATGTATGGGGTGTACCCTAAGAGTGCGCATGTGCGAGTGTGTCGTTTTCAATTATTTTTATCTTTGCACATGTTAAAGGTGATATAGTTTTGATTTTAAAATTAGCATTCAGTCTTGTCATACAAACCCTATTATCAAACATCTAACAATTATAATTTGCGGAAATAAAATGCGGAATTTAAATTACAAGGCGTCGGGTATTTACATCGCCAAAGATAAACCCTTTGAAAAATAAAATAAAGCGATAAAAATAATAAAAGTCCTATTTAACTATTATAATCCGGGAGCAAGTACATTATAGGATAAAAATAAATAACGCGTGCAGGAAACTAAATCGAGCGGGTGATTAGGGTTTTGACCCTTTTGGTTAAAGAAAATATTTTGTTTTGTTTTTTATTTTAAGAAAGAAATAACCTAAATTAATTACTAAATTAAATTACCAAATTAATTAAATGAAAAATAAATTATTTTTTTGAGTTTTGATTATTTTTAAGAAATAAAATAAAATTAATCGAATTAGTAATTAAAACCTAATTAAATCTAATTAATTTTAATTATTTGCAAAATAGGTTAAAATTATTCTAGAATTAAAACCTAGATTAATTAATTAGTATTTATTAATAAAATAAAAGTTAAAATTTGATTGAATAAAAATATTTTTGGTGATTTTATTTAATAAAAGAGGAATTTTGATTGGTTAGAATTTAAATAAAAATAATAAAACAAATAATAAAACTAAATAAATGAAATAGAAGAGAGAGGGGTTTGGGCCTGTTTTGGGAGTATGAGTAGCAATTTGAAGGCCCAAAAACGCTGGCCTTTGTGGACTTTCTGGGATCTGGTGCTTGTGCATTGACCAATGCCTTGGTGGACCTTCAGCTTTGAACCACCAGATTTGGCCTTTGGCCATCTGGCCTTTGGATGCATGAGGATGCACGGTGGATAACAAGCCAACGCGCACATAGGAACACCTGAAAGAAAAAATTAATAAGGAAGTGGGGGACCTGGGATTCGAACCAGGTCCTGAAGGATAATGCGTTGCACGTTTGCCACTACACCATGTTGTTCTGTTTGTTAGTATAATATGAATAAACAATAATATAATAAAACAAAGTTAATGGCCAGAACAAAAATAAAAAACACGCGATATTTGAATAACGCAATGGATGGACGCCACGTATTGTCCCTGTCCTCCCAACCGTGGCTAAAAATGCAAAAACTTATACCAACGGACAGGGGTCCGTCACTACAAGCCTGGTCCATTCCAAAATCTTGCATAGGCTATGAAAATGCAATCTAAGAACATGGTTGAACTCGTCGTCTCCTCCTGATTATAACCATGCCCGTTATTGGGGCCAATTTTCCCTGAAACGAAAATCCCTAAAACCAGAAACAAAACCCTAACAATGGTGGTTTGTGCTACAGCGCATATAAATGGAATTGGTTGTTACAGAAGGTTAGCAAATGACATGGTAATCACAAATATGCAGTTATTTCATGAAAGTAATGCCTAATTTATGAAACACGAAATCAAGAACAGGGTGGTTTTATGGACCACTTACAGCGCTTTGGAGGGTCTGAAAACACGTTGTCTTGATTGGTTTAGCTTGTGAGAATTGCCAGGAATCAATTGATATATGTCTCAGCTCTTGAAAACACCTCTAACTATGATTTCGATCTCAAGCTTTTTTGTGAATTTTTCAAATCTTGTTCTGCCTCTCTGCACTTTCCAACCCTGATCTCGTATCCCTTGGCTTGCTTATGTAATATGCTTTGTATTAGGGTAACAAATATGGTCCAAATCTCTTCATATCAATGCACGTGAATTGGATTTGATTCCACCATTAAACCTTTCCAAATTTGATTCAACTCATATCTTCTTGTACACTTATGCCTTGATACGAGTTTGGAGATGTGCTAGCTGTCCATTGAAGCCTATAATCAACAAAAAATCTTTGGTTATCAATACTTTTGATTTTATGTGATTTAATTTTATTTAAAATGAGTAAATTCAAATAAAAATCAAATTAAATAATAAAAATGAGATATGGACACATGGCTGAAGCTAGGGCACGTGGGAAATAATGCAAACTCAAATCAAGTGGAAAAGAATGGGCCCATTTGACAAAATTTGAAGTTTTGGGGATAGTTGACTTTTGGCAATTTTGCAAAAAAGTCCAGCTTCAACAATGCATAACTTCTTCAATTTTGGACTTTTGGAAGTGTTCTTGGACTTTTTTGAAAGCTTGAGATTTCCTATAACCAACCCTTTTTGTCTTATCTCATTTTGATATTTCATGTGCAAGTTATAAGCTTTGTAAAAAAAGGTGTTTTTGTTGACTTTCAAAAATGACCTATAATGTCCAAATTCATGACTTCTTGTGAGTGCATTTTTTGATCTTGGGGTATGAAGATGGATTGTAGGGAATTGAATCTTATTCAAAATGATCTTTAGATGGTTCATTTCTCATAAAGTATGAGAAAGTTATGCTTGGTCAAATTTGAGTTGACTTTTCCTACAAAACCCTAATTTAGCAACTTTTGAATCTTGATGAATTGTGAACAATCCTTGATGAATCATGATCAACCCTTGATCAAATGGTGAAATTTCCTTCAAAATGAGAATGTTGACAAAAAATCTTAAGGTTTGACTGTTTGTAGGTCACATTTGACTTTTGCCCTAACACATTCGATTTTTGGACCTTTGGGCATTTAACTGAGCAAACTTCCTCTGCAAGGCTTGAAATTTGTCATGGATGATATTTAGAACATATTAGGACATTAGTGAGCACTTGAAGTCATTTGGATTCAAAGATCTTGATGCAACACAAAACCCTAATTTGGGGTTGACTGTCTTAGGAGATAGCTTGTCTATCCAACTCTTGAGCAAATTTGAGCAGCTTGGAGATTTTTCTTGCAATGTTTTGAGGAATATGAGAGGGAAAATTTTGGGGTACAACAGGCGCTTCCAATTTGCGCTGATAATTTCGCTGCTGATTTGGCACAGGATTAGAAATCATAATAGCCCCTACCGCTGGGCGACGGTCAATTTTGTTTTGATTCTTATAGTCATATGCAGCATTGACCTCCTTTTTTCCAACAAATGGCTTCTTCATCATACTTGAGGATGCATCTCTTTGAATTTTGCTGCTTTTTATATCGGCCTCGACCCGCTCACCGGTCATGATTAATTCAGTAAACCCAGCTGAGGAACTCCCAATCAGGTGATTGAAAAATGGTCCCGACAAGGTGCCTAGGAACATATCCACTAATTCTCCGTCAGATAGAGGGGGCTGGACTCTGCCTGCGAGATTCCTCCATTTTTGAGCATAGGTTTTGAAACCTTCACCTATTCCCATAGACATACTTTGCAATTGCGTCCTAGTTGGAGCTAAATCAGCATTGTACTGATATTGTTTGTAGAAAGCGGCGGCCAACTCTTACCAATTGCGAACATTGGTCCCTTCCAATTGATAGAACTAATCCAACTGTGTCCCGAATAAGCTCTATTGGAAGAAATGCACCCACAGATTCTTGTCATCCGTATGGGGTTGAATCTTTCTGACGTATGACCTTAGATGTAGCTTCGGGCAAGAGACACCATCGTATTTGGCGAAAGTGGGGATCTTGAACTTTTGTGGGATGACGACCCCTGAGATGAGTCCTAATTCTTCAAAGTCCAAACCGGGTACCACCTGAATCTCCATAGCATTCAAACGATCCTCTAGCTATTTTTATTTATCATCAGCGGGAGGATATTGCTCCTCAGAGTAATCAAGCTCTTCCTCTTCTGCAGATGTTGGGTCGTTGTTCACTTCCTGGGTCCCGTCTCCTTGATTATCTCCTTCACCCGATGATGTTGCAAAGTCCAGAGTTTGTCTGGATTTTCCTTTAAACCTTCTTCCCATGATCACAACACCGGTTGATTTCTTCGCTTTCTTCTTCTTCTCTTTGGCCAACAGAGTCTTTAACTCCTCTTGTCCTTTTGTCAGAGCCAAGAGCATTTAGTGAAACTGGGCGTTCTACGCCTAAAGATCTTTCACAGTCTGTTCAACATCCATCTCACTAAAATAAACAGTAGAAGGATAAGGTGACTTGTTATGAGAAACCTGTATGATGTTATGATGAATGAAGATGCAATATGCAAATGATTTCAAGGAAAGTTAGAGATTTAAATTTGTTCAAACCAAAAAGGAACACACGTCATATTAAAAATCCAAGTTTGAATACATCATGCCTCCTTGGGCTTACAATGAAAGAAACAAAATACAACCAAACTCCTAAGACAAAAAGACTGAACGCATCCTCTTTAGAGCAATGTAGGCATTCAGGTTTTTCTCTTCATGAAGCAGTTTGGTGAGCTCCAGAACCTTCTTCTCACTGGTATAATATTGGGATTCAAAGGTATCTCGCTCTTCCTTCAACTGAACCCAAGCTTTCTGCAGGTCTTTGAGAGAGGTAGGCATGTCAGGATGAAGAACGGTGTATGGGATGTCTCCTTCAATAACATGCTCTATGATGACAGGAAGGATGGAAGGGTAAGGCATCAAGAGACTCTGGGTACGAGCCTTTACCCACCTAAGGTAAGGCTCGAGAGGGATAGAGTTTTTATGTCCCAAAGTCCTACTGTCCACCTTGTTCACCATTCCCCGAGCACGTGTAAACCTCTGGCGGTAACCTTGGTCTTCTTTGTCGTAGTCGAACACCAGACCTTGGATGAGCATCTCGTGAGGGTCGTCTCTTCAGGCATACCCAAATTGTCGAAGAGCTAAGCAGGGGTTGTAGGTGATACCTCCCCTAATACCAAGCAGAGGTACGTTAGGGAACTCCCCACAACGGTCAATGATAGAAACATCTTCCAAGGATCTCGAACACCAACGGATATCAGAGTGGGTGAGAGACATCATCCTTTGGGACCATGTCAGTCTTTGCTCGTTCTTCAATGTTGATTGAGGTAAGTGTGAAGTGAACCACTTAGCGAGTGGGGGGATACAACATAAAAGAGTACCTCTTTTCTTCATGGTGCGGGTATGAAGGCAATGCAAGATGTCTCCTAGTAAGGTAGGTATAGGATTACGAGAGAGAAAAACTTTGATGGCATTAACGTCTATGAATTGGTCCAAATTGGGAAACAGAACCAAACCATAAATGAGAAGAGCTAGGACGTCTTCGAAAGCTTGGAAATCCATGTCATCCCAGAATGAACGAGCTTTTTCCAATAGAAACTTAGCTAGAAAGCCTTTAACCCCGCTTCTTGTCTCCCAATTGGCTATGATGTCGGCCCTCTTCATATGCAAAGCTTCGGCGATGACTTCAGGTTTTGGAATCCCTTCTAGACCGGTGAATGGTATCTGATCAAGCACGGGCACCCCTAAGAGTAGGGAGAACTCTTCCAATGTAGGTACCAACTGATAGTCCAGGAAAGTGAAACAATGACGTACAGGATCAAAAAATTGGAATAGTACACACATCATTTATTCTTGGAAGTTGGATGTAGCCAAACCGAGGAGTCGACCATACTTCTTGGTAAAAGTAGAATCCCCAGGAACTCTTGAAGCTAGCTCTTGAAGTTGAGGGTGTGCTTTTACAAAGCTGATTCGAATGGTGTTTCTTTGGAGGGAATTCATGATCTACAAAACAAAAACAAAGATAAATTTCTATATCCTTGAAATGATATTTTTCTCCTTAACTTTCCACCAAGCCAAATATCATTTGTCGGCCCACTAGAAGATTCTGATCAACTGGAAAGATCAGTAGCTATTATTCTTATTGTCTTTTATTTAAATAAGTAGCTATTGTGCCTAAAGTAATTATTATAGGCAATATGTGCAGAAGTTAAATTTTTTGAAAAAAAAGTTTAAAATCACTTTCATACAGTTTTTTAATGTGCTTAATATTTACTGTGTAGTTCTTGCTCCTTTATTCCCTAGCTTCAATCAGAAGGAATGATTCTGTATATGTCTGTTCTCAAAGATTCAACATGTGAGGCTTTATTCCTCCCCTTCTACTTTCACAACTACTTGTATAAATCGTTTGATGTAAGACTGTAGGTTATCCTTCTCCTCTTGAATGATCATGTTCAAAGCAGCTACTGTCATTGATTGCTTTTTCTGAGCGATAAAGTGAGCAGAAAATCTTCATAAAAATTCACCAAAGATTTAATACTCTCGTTTGACAAACTGTTGAACCATAACATGGTCGATCCAACTAGTGTTAGCGCGAACAACTTGTATTTAGAGGCTTCGTCAGCACTGAAGTAATTCAATCAAACATTGATAAGTTGCACATGCTCGTCTAGATCTCCCTTTTCATTGTACTCGCTCAGATTGGGAGGGTTCTCCATACATTTTGGTATTATATTGTCCAATTTATGAGTGCAACGAGGATGTTTCTACTGGTCCTTTGGTGGTTATTTCTACTTGGTTTAGGAGAGGAGTGTGGCTGCCTCGATCTCCCTTGGAGCTTTGGAGAGGATTTTGGCGCTTCTTGCTCTTCTGTTGAGTCTTCAACTTTAGAACTTCAACTCTTCTAGATGCGGTCTGCTCAGGAATGAAAACGTGACTTCTCCTAGATATAGCCTATTGAGAAGTTTATCCTCATGGAGGCGAGTTATGTTAGAACATAGTTTGATTCTATAATCCTTGTAAGAATTTTGATGATAACAAACACAAAGAACAATTATGCTCCCTAAATTTATATTTTGTTTTGCAGAGAAGTTCTGATGGTAGAAGATCGGAAGATGAGTTAAAAAGTTGTTTCAACTCTGATTCTAAACATCTCTTAAAGAAGTTCTAACGCTGCAAATAGGACTCCGTGTTTTTGATCCACAAAGCTTTGGAAAGAAGCAACAGATACTTTCATATTTTGAAGAAAGAATGTTCAAAAGCATTACAAATCAATTATTACCATTTCAAAAGTAACGGCTGGAGGGGAACAAGGATCTCTATCTTTGGAAAGCTCTTTAATTGTCATTGATCAACATTCCAAAAGCACCTACGTGCTTCGCCTATTTAAACAAAGTTTGAAGGATAAATCATTCACGATTTCTCACGCACAGTAACGAAGCTATCTTTTTCATCCTCAAACATTCAAAATTTAAACTGTGTAAAACATCACTTGTGATACTGTTTTATTAGAAAACATTCTTGTACTCTCTTTTTAAATGTTGTTTAGTGAAATTACTTGAGAAAACCGGCTTGTGGTTTATAATCAAGAAGAATTTGGCGATTGTCATGGTAGTTTTGTAATCAAGATTGATTAGTGGATTAAGACCTCGTTGAGAGAGACGAAATCCTCTTGGAGGGTGGACTGGAGTAGTTTGAGTTCAAACGAACCAAGATAACCAATGTGTTCTTTTCTTTAAGTTTCAAAAACCCCAATTCAAACCCCCCTTTCTTGTGTTTTTCCATTCTTCAATTGGCATCAGAGCGTCTGGTTCTGAGTACAAGCAATTAACCATGTCAGAAAAAGATCCAAGCTAAGAAAAACACTATGGTGGGACCAAGTCAGAACATCAACAATGACTACCATGACGAGAAAGACAGAATCAATGGCAAACCTCCAATCTTTGATGGAGAGAACTTCGATTACTGGAAAGACATAATCGAAAGTTTCTTTCTGGCTCATGATGCTGATCTCTGGGATATGGTGACTGATGGGTACATGCATCCTGTTGATGAAAGTGGTCAGAATATTGACAGAAAAAGAATGTCAGATCATCAAAAGTGAGATTTCAGAAATCATCACATGGCCAGAACTATTCTCTTGAGTGCTATCTCATATACAAAGCATGAAAAGATTACAAACAGGGAGTTAGCAAAACACATGTTTGATTCCTTGAGAATGACGCATGAAGGCAACACACAAGTCAAAGAAACCAAAGCTCTTGCGCTCATTCAGAAGTATGAAGCCTTCAAAATGGAAGAAGATGAAACCATTGAAACAATGTTCTCAAGATTTCAAATTCTGGTTGCTGGGATGAAAGTTTTGGGTAAAGGGTACTCAACTGCTGATCATGTAAATAAGATCATCAGAAGTTTACCAAAGAAATGGAGACCCGTGGTCACTGCTCTCAAACTGGCCAAAGATCTGAACAAAATCTCTCTCGAAGAACTTGTCAGCTCCTTGAGAAGTTATGAGATAGAGTTAGAAGAAGATGAGCCCTAGAAGCAAGGTAAGTCTTTATCCCTTAAATCTAACAAAAAATATGAATCTAAAGTTTTGAAGGCAAAAGAAGAAAACTCTGATGGATCCTCATCAGAGGAAGACGAACTATCTCTTCTCTCCAAAAGAGTCAATCAGCTGTGGAAGCACGGGCAAAGAAAGTTCAGAAATTCCAGAAGAACAGCGAATAAGTCTAAACCATCATCTGGATACAGAAAGTCTGAACCATCTTCTGGATACAGAAAGTCAAGTAACAAAGACATTGTCTTCTACAAATGCAATTAACAAGGGCACTACAAAAGCGATTGTCCAAAGCTTCAAAAGGAGAAACCTAAAAAGAAGTTCTTTAAGGAGAAGAAGAAAATTATCATGGCAACATGGGATGACTCAGACTCTTCTGAAGCAGACACATAATCATAAGATGAAAGAGCCAACATAGCCCTTATGACCAACATGTCAGATGATACTAAATCATCTGGATCAGAATCGCACTAAGAGGCAGAAGAGGTATTTTCTAATTTTTATAGATCTCAATTAGAAGAAAGCCTGTCAAAAATTCTAGAAAGATATCAGAAACTTCGAGTCATAAACAAGAACCTGAAAAAGGATCTAGTTTCTGACTCTGAAGAAACTAAGAAACTGAGATCGGAAAACTCTGAGCTAAAAGAAACAATTCCAAAACTTGAAAATAAATTACAAAATGCTCAGAAGGAAACTATCTTAGAAGTTCCTAGTAACCTTGATAAGATCATAGAGAAATATGATCATAGCTTTTAGAAATTTCTTGCTAAAAACATAGATAGAAGCAAGATGGCTTCAATGATCTATCGAGTTAGCAGAAATGGAAGAAAAGGAATAGGATACAAAGGTAAAGTATCTCAACCTAAGAAAGTTAGGGATTTGGTAATTAAACGCACTCCTCTGAATTATCACTTTACCTATGGGCACACACATGACTTAAAGTATACTAGTAATGCTTTTTCTGCTAAACCAAAATTCAAACAGAATTTTGGTAACTCTAACAAACAAGGACCCAAAAAGATATGGGTACCTAAGGATAAAATTGTCTATGTTGCAGACATATTTAACAGCAAGACTGAAACACCAATCCTGGTACCTGGACTCTGGATGCTCTTGACACATGACAGGAAGAAATCATATGTTCCAAAGCTTGGAGATTAAATATGGAGGCTACGTAGGTTTCAGAGGCAATCAGAAGGGGAAGATCATTGGCTCTGGAACTATTGGTAACGGTATTCTCCCCTTTATAACTAATGTTCTGTTAGTAGATGGATTAATGCATAACTTATTATCCATAAGTCAATTAAGTGATAATGATTAAGATATAATCTTAAATCAAAAGTATTGTAAACCAGATAGTCGGAAAGATGGATCTATCCTCTTTAATGGAAAGAGAAAGAACAACATTTACAAAATAAAATTTTCTGAACTGAAAAGTCAGAATGTAAAATGCCTATTGTTTGTTAACGATGAGCAATGGGTCTGGCACAGAAGATTGGGGCATGTTAGTATGAGAAGAATATCTCAGATTAACAAACTTAATTTGGTTAGAGGACTTCCTAACCTGAAGTTCAGCTCAGATGCTCTACGTGAAGCATGTCAAAAAGGCAAGTTTGCAAAACCTTCTTTTAAAAGCAAAAATAGTCAGCAAGGTTATAGTCAGCAAGAGGGGATAGACTACACAGAAACCTTTGCTCTAGTCGCCAGGTTAGAATCTATCAGACTTTCAACTTCTTTTGGTGTAAATAATGGCATCACTCTCTATCAGATGGATGTCAAAAGTGAATTCTTAAATGGTTACATTGATGAATAAGTTTATGTGCACCAACCCCTAGTTTTGAAAATTCAAAACATCCAGAATATGTCTTTAAACTAAAGAAATCATTATATGGGCTGAAACAATCTCCCAGAGCTTGGTATGAAAGACTAAGTAACTTTTTGTTAGAAAATGAATTTACCAGAAGGAAGGTGGACAAAACTTTATTATGTAAGCCATTTAAAAATGACATTCTAGTTTGTCAAATTTATGTAGATGATATCATTTTTGGATCTACTAAAGCCTCTCTGGGAAGAGAATTTGCTAAGTCTATGTAGGCGGAGTTTGAAATGAGCTTGATGGGAGAACTCAAGTTCTTTCTAGGCATCCAGATCAATCAAACTCCATAAGGAACATGCACACATCAAAGCAAGTATGTAAAAGAACTTCTGAAGAAATTTGACCTATCAGAATGTAAGCCAGCCAAAACTCCAATGCATCATACATGCATTCTGGAAATGAAAGAGGTAAGTAAGAAGGTGGAACAAAAGATCTACAGAGGCATGATTGGTTCTCTCTTATATCTTACAGCTTCAAGACCTGATATTCTGTATAGTGTATGTTTGTGTGCTAGATTCCAATCAGATCCTAGAGAATCTTACTTAACAGCTATTAAGTGAATTTTCAAGTATCTGAAAAATACTACTAACCTTGGTCTACTTTATAGAAAAACCAAAGAATACAAATTAGTAGGATACTGTGATGCTGACTTCGCTGGAGACAGAATAGAAAGAAAAAGTACTTCTGGAAGCTGTCAATTTCTGGGAGAAAATCTGATCTCGTGGTCTAGTAAGAGGAAATCCACAATTGCATTATCAACCGCTGAAGCTGAATATATAGCAGCAATTGGATGCAGCACACAGATGCTCTGGATAAAAAGTCAGCTTGAAGACTTCAACATATTTGAGAGTAACATCCTTATACTCTATGACAATACTTCTGCCATTTGTTTATCTAAAAATCCTATTTTACATTCTAGGGTTAAGCATAGAAATAAAACATCACTTCATTAGGGACTATATTCAGAAAGGAATTCTTTCATTAAAATTTATTGACATAGACCATCAATGGGCTGATGTCTTCACTAAACCCCTTTCTGGAGATAGGTTTAATTTCATTTTGAAACATCTCAGCATGAAATTATGTCCAGAATAAAAGTTTTATTTATGTATTCTTTAACCCTCAGAATTTTATGTTTTTTTGTGAACATCTGATCAATAATTCTTCAGAAGTTAGAAGGACAATTGTATCAGGATCTATCTAAGAAGATCTGAACAGCTCCCAAACGGTTCATTTCAAAGATAGAAGCATGCAGTTCACAACATCAACATCTGTCATCCTCTCACAAGAGTTTCTTCAAAGGCTGAACACGCGTTCAAATTCTTAAGAGACTAAAGCGTTGATTGGATGCATTGAGACTCGTGTCATATCAGTAACTGTTTTATATCTCTACGCCATCTCCCTATTTTCAAGAATCATTAATATTATGTAATCATTTATTTTCACTCTTTTCTTGTTAATTAAGTTTTCTATTTTTCTATAAATACACCGCTCACTTTCACTTTCACTTTCACTTTTTCACTCTCACTTCTTCTCTCTATTACTTGTGTTCAATTTTTTCTTTAAAAATCCTCAAAAGTCTGTGTGAACAATGGCTTCTTCTCAGACTGCTGAAAGCTCTCAAAGTGTTCCTGGCTCTTCTTCTTCAACAACATACAAGTATGAAGAACCTTCAAGAACACTCCTGACTCCCATTGATTTGCTAGAAGTTCTTTGTGAACTCATTGTGGACTTCGCCAGTGTGAAGGGAAAAAATTACGACCTTACTCCTGATGTTAAATTTCAAGGGTGGACAAATTATTTTGATCGTCTACTGGGTCCAGTTTTTCCAAGATTAGTTAAAGAATTCTGGATTCACGCTACTTCTTTAAACCATCAAGTTACTTCTTTTGTAATAGGAAAGAAAATAGTAATCTTTAAAGATCTTATTGCACGTTTGATAGGTCATGACGACGGAGACATTCGTTGTAGCGACATGGAAGATAAATGCTCTGACCTAAAAAAGATTTCAAAAGAGATATTTTCTTCTGGACAACCTTCAAACAAAATCAAAGATCTGAAAGACTACTTCAGAATTTGGTCAAAAATCATCTTGGGTTGCATCAACCACAGAAAACCCACAAGTTCTCCAGACTATATCAACATTGATCAGCAATTTCTTCTGTACTTCATAGCAACCAAGGCAAAGGTCAATCTTCCTCATCTACTGTTTAATCATCTGAAGACCAGCGTCAAAGAGACTAGAGAATAAGAAAGGACAAAGAGGGACTGGATACCTCTGGACAGACTCATATCAGATATTCTGACAGAAAACAAACTGGTAGAATATCTGACTGAGGCTCAACAGGTCAGCACTCTGGAAGCATGTGATGGTAAACCTCTGAATATGAAGAATCTGAAGAAAATGAAGATCATTGACACCGTACCTCTAAAGGATTTTCCTCTATTCTCTCAAACAGGTGCTTCTCCAGAAATTATTGTCAGATATCTGGAGGCTTGCAAAATGGACGGGACTAATCCAGAAGTGAACATTCGCGATCTGCGACAACAGGCTCTAGAGATTGTCCTCAAGAAATCAAGGAAAAGGAAAGCTGGTGGAGAAGGATCTTCTCAGAAGGTTCCCAAGGCTGCTAAGAAGAAGGGTAATTCTTCTTTTATTTCTGTTATGGAATCAGTTCTTTTATCAACATCTGAAACCCCCTCCTCTCCAAAACCCACATAAGACCCTTCACCATAAACCTTTGATGACTTTGATATTGAATTCGACCCTTCACTTACTCTAGAAAACATTCTAGACGAACCACCTTCTACCCATCTTGACCAAAATCAGCCAGAACTTGCTCAAGTTCTTTCTGATATTGATCAATTTGATCCGGTGTTCCAAGCTCCCCACTCAGAAAATCCAAACTTTCATGCTCCGCACTCAAAAAATCCAAACTTCCAAGCTCCCCACTCATAAAATCCAAACTTACACACTCCAAATCCAAATTTTGACTCTGATACCACTACATCCATTCCTGAAATAACATGCCCTCTCATGGTCCAACAACCAATCACAATCCACGACATCCCAGAAATTCCATCTCCCTATAATTCCACTCCACCAAAAACACCATATTCACCCATTATCATCTATGACTCTCCCTCTCTAAACAACCACCCAGAAGATCACCTTTGCACCATTATAGACCTAGAAGCTCTGGACAATCTTGTCTCATGCTCTCAAAAATTTCCATACCAAAACTAAAACCAAAAATCACCAAAGCAGATGTTGGTAAAAATTTGCTGATTTTTGAAACAGAAATACTTGAATGGATTAACTCTCTGAAGCTAGCCTGCTTAGAGAATCTTAATACTGCTGCTTCTGATTCACACTGGAACCAGTTTAGAAAACGGTTCAGCTCTGAGTCCCAGAAACTTAAGGAGTTGAGTTATGAAATTTCTCAACAGAACTTCTGTGATCATCTGAAAGTCTTCAAAGATCAAGTTTTGCATCAATGGGAAGAGAAACCTCTCCTTCTGATGGACAATGCCCCCTGGGAAGATCACCAGCCTTCAGAATATTATGAACCATCCTCTGATCCTTTGCCTCTAGTTACGTTCAAGACAAAGGCAAGGAAGTTGAAGAAGTTATTGAGTCAGAATCATCCGCAGCCTATTCTGAAAAGGTGGCACCTTCTATTGATATACCCTCTTCATCTCTGGTTCTACAAACTCTGGAGGAGCTGAAGAAAGAAAATGCAGTGTTCAAGGAGAGACTAGAAAAGAAAGATGACACATGCAAGGAAATCAAAGAGATGCTGCGAAAACAAGAAAAGTCAAACACTCAGATTAAGAATTTGTTGGAATCCTTGTTCACGCGACTTCCTCCACCTCAATCTTAGTTTTGAAAATTGTTTTCTTTACTGTGTTCTTTTTTTTCTTTCTTCTGAATGTGTTATTACAATCCTTTTGAATACAACTCGTCTTTTCTTGCTTAAAGTGTTTATATTGCTTTTTGATTATTAACAAAAAAGGGGAGAATGTAAGATAATTCTAATAACAGTATCGAGACGCAGTCTCAAACATTTTGAATATCATAACTTCTACCTTTTTTTTCTGAAAGCAAAACAGGAACAAACTCTGCAGAAGACAGAAGTAGATACGTCAAAAAATTTGATCAGAATAAATTTCAGGGAAGTATTTCTTCTCTATTTGAGTATTCAACTCAGGGGAGACCTTAAATTGCTTTATGTTATTTCTGTTTCTATTGAAATATCCTAGTTTTTTTCATCATCAAAAAGGGGGAGAGTGTTAGAACATAGTTTGATTCTACAATCCTTATAAGAGTTTTGATGATAACAAACACAAAGAACAATTATGCTCCCTAAATTTATATTTTATTTTGCAAAGAAGTTCTGATGGTAGAAGATCAGAAGATGAGTTAAAAAGTTGTTTCAACTCTGATTCTAAACATCTCTTAAAGAAGTTCTAACGCTGCAAACAGGACTCCGTGTTTCTGATCCACAAAGTTCTGGAAAGAAGCAACGGATACTTTCATCTTCTGAAGCAAGCATATTCTGAAGCGTTACAGATCAATTATTATCATTTCAAAAGTAACGGCTGGAAGAGAACAATGCTCTCTATTTTTGGAAAGCTCTTTAATTGTCATTGATCAACATTCCAAAAACTCTTATATGCTTCGCCTATTTAAACAAAGTTTGAAGGATAAATCGTTCACGATTTTTCACGCACAATAATGAAGCTATCTTTTTCATCCTCAAACGTTCAAAATTCAAACTGTGTAAAACATCACTTGTGATACTGTTTTATTATAAAACATTCTTGTACACTCTTATTCAATATTGTTTAGTGAAATTCCTTGAGAAAACCGGCTTGTGGTTTATACTCAAGAAGACTTTGACGGTTGTCATAGTAGTTTTGTAATGAAGATTGATTAGTGGATTAAGATCTCGTTGAGAGGCGAAATCACCTTGGCGGGTGGACTGGAGTAGTTTGAGTTCAAATGAACCAGGATAGCCAACGTGTTCTTTTCTTTAAGTTTCAAAAACCCCAATTCAAACCCTCCTTTCTTGTGTTTTTCCATTCTTTAAGTTATGCAGGCTTTTCTCGAGATAAAGCGACCTCGCCTCTATTACTAGTGAATTTTGTTGTAGAGTGGTGTTGTACATGCTGCTCAATAACTCATTGGTGCCTTGCATGTCGAGGTTGGCTCGCGATAGTAGGAAATTAGGTGATGTTTCAGGCTGTGAAGTTGGAGGCGATATTATAAGTCTGGTCGATGTGTTGGAATATATCTACAAATCGGAGGAGCCTAGAGTAGATATGGATGTAATGGAGTCTCAATTACTTGATTCGCAACACCTTACGGATAAGATGGTTGAGTGATCGCTGCTTGAGCAGCAACGAGGGCGGTAGCGAGTTCGCGTATTGAGGCAAAACGAGTAGTCTTGGATCCAACCATTATCGAGAAGTGTAGAAATCAGAGATCAGGAAATTTAGAAAATCAAAGTTGATATGCTACTTGATTGGATAGAACACGACGTATCTTCATATTCAATTTTGAGAATTCTTGATCGGATAACCTAATAAGGTTTCAAACTATCGAACTGAGGAACAAACATGAAATCATGGAAAACGTGGAAATAAAAATTTGATTCCCATAAATGGTGTCACTATTCCATATATAAACTTAAAATGGAGTGAAGATTGGTGATAACGTTGGGTTTGAGTTTCTGATACAGCGGAGAGGGGGTTGACCTATTTGGTTAGCACTCTAACGCTTAAGTCGGTATGTGAGTGAGAAGAGTGAATTGAAATTAAATTTAAATTTGTGTACCTGAATTGACACACTTTCTTTATATAGTGGAGATGAAATAACAACATGTTACTTGTTAGACATGAATCGCATAGAGTCATTAGATGTATCTAAAGTTTGGAACTCTTGTACCTATCTATAAGATAGCTCTCATGTGCTGAGAAGGCTATGGAAGAATTGCAACTTTCTTAGAGTTGTCGATCGAGAATCAATACAGTCAGCCTGTAACAAACCACCACATTATTTATAAGTTTATCCCGTCAACTCTCCTTATAATGACCAAATCTTCCACACGTTATACAAAAAAAATGTAATCCTTTGTATTCAATTTTGTATTTCATGCCCTTAATAGTGAACATAGGTAGTAATGGTTTAGACAAATTGACTTCAACATATATTCTCGCATATTTTTCACTATCTAAATTCTTATCAACTTTCACATATCTACCTACGCAGTTATCAATAAATGATAACACCTTGGCATCATAATACTCTATTGACAGCCCTACAATTTGGATCCACATTGCCACTTCTTGAATAATACCACTCTCTGGGTGGAAGTTTGGACTTCAATCTTTCACGGTAAGATAATTATCATAGATGAACCATGGACCATCAACAAATTCATCATTCTTGTCATCCTCGTGAGTAAAGACCACTGAGTAATAATCATTACTCAGGTCAATAATATTGATCTCTCATTTCTGACTCACATCTGCTTAAATCTAATTTCCAGAGTCTTATAATCAATCCTCCTTCCATATAGCTTCACAATCACTCCTTTTGTCCATGGACAATGGATTCATCTTTCTTCTACCTCGGATAAAACAAAGGTTGGTATCAAGCCATACTACCTAATATTAGCCTAAGTTTATTTGATGTACATAATTAGTGATGGTAGTTATGTAAAGTAGCAAGTTGTGTTAGTTATAACAAAAGTGCTGTTAATTACTCATATAAATAGGAACAGCCTTGTGTACAGGATTCTTTAACCAAGTTTTCATAATGAAGATATTTTCTTTACCTTCTAGTTGCGATATTATCATGGTATCAGAGCTCAATGAGCTCTGGTGATCACTCTTTCCCCTTTATTCTTCCTTGGTTCAAGAATTGCGATTTTCCCCTTTCGTCTTCCTCGCGATTTTCCCCTTTTTTTCTCTTGACAATCTCAAACTCCTTCTCTTTTCTTTATGGATCACCAGAGCTATGCCGACTTCGCAACGAACTCTGCGAATCCTTATTATCTTCATCCCAATGAGAGTCCCTCTTTGATTCTTGTTGCTCCACCATTGGACAACAAGAACTATCATGCTTGGTCACGTTCTATGCTTCTGGCACTTATCTCCAAGAACAAGGAAAAGTTTGTTGATGGATCTTTCCCCAAACTGTTCGTCATTGATCCTTTGTTTGCACAATGGATTCGTTGCAACACCATGGCTGTTTCTTGGATTCAGCGTTCAATTTTCACTTCAATTGCGAAATCTGTTCTTTGGATTGACTCAGCGGCGGGAGTTTGGAAGAATCTCCAAATTAGGTTTTCGCAGAGTGACGTGTTTCGCATCTCCGACATTCAAGAAGAATTGTATCGTTTCGCCAAGGTACTCTTGATGTCTCTGACTATTTTACTCAATTGAAAATGCTTTGGGACGAATTGGAAAACTATCGTCCTCTTCCTTGTTGCAAATGTTCATTTTCTTGTTCATGTGGTGTTGTGGATTCTGCTAAGACTTATCGAGAACAAGACTATGTGATAAGATTTTTGAAGGGCTTAAACGAGAAATTTGCAAGCTCCAAATCGCAGATCATGATGATGAATCCGATGCCTAACATTGACAAGGTGTTTTCACTCGTTATTCAGCAGGAACGTGAATTGAACCTTGTTCCTTCTCCGGATACCACTGACTCTGCAGTTTCTGCGTTACATGTTCAAGGTCCTTCGGCTGGGAAAGGCTACCAAAAGGGAAAATGGTCTCAGCAACCTAAAGGGACAGGACGTGTATGCACGCATTGTGGACGCACAAACCACACCGTGGACACATGCTTCTTGAAGCATGGATATCCCCCTGGATTTAAGCAAAAAGGGCGAATTTCTCAACCTCCGGATGGTAATGGACAACCTCAAGCCAACTCTGCGTCCACTGCTCCTCCTACAGAAGACTCTCAGTCCTCGTTTGGTTTCACTCAAGAAGAGCTTCACAGTCTCCGTGCCTTGCTTCAGCAGTCAAAATCCAACCCTACTGCAAATTCCATCATTGCATCTCCTTTAGCCCTTAATTCCCACTCTTCAGTCATTGGTAAGAATCCCAACTTCTGGATTTTAGACACTGGTGCCACTGAACACATCACTTTTAGCCTTGCTATTTTCAATTCGTATCACACTATCAATCCTATATCTGTTACTTTGCCTGATGGTTCCCTTATCAATGCTAACATTGCTGAAAATGTAGACATTTCTCCATCTTTAACCCTGCATAATGTTCTCTTCATACCAAATTTTCATGTCAGCCTTATCTCTGTTCCTAAGTTGACTATTAGCAATAATTGTCATCTTAATTTTTCCTCCAATACTTGTCATATTTTGCAGAACCTTTCGAAGAAAACGATTGGTACAGCTAGCTTGCAAAGGGGTCTTTACATCCTTAACACAACTTGCTACTTTACATAACTACCATCACTAATTATATACATCAAATAAACTTAGGCTAATATTAGGTAGTATGGCTTGATAGTTGGACTTTCATAGTCTCCTACCTTCCTCTCATTTATTTTCATCTCTTTTTCATTCTCAAGAATATTTACATTTAAAACTTCCAGCAATTCAGTATCTTCTAAAGAAATAACGTTGTTCTATGTAACTATATCTTATATGATATTCTCCTTGATTGTTCGTTGCAATAGCACGATCCCTCAGTTGGAGTGATGTAATCATATTTTATATGATATTCCCCCTTGACTGTTTTTAAAAAAAATATTTTATGTGTTCAACGCTGTGTGAGCATGAGTGATAAGAAATTGGATCGTCTCCTGCTATAACTATTATGCCATCTCTCCGGTTTACAATTCAATGGTTAAAAATTCATAAAGATATATTAATTAAGAAACAACCATTTAAAAAGAGAGAGAAAATAATATGAAAGAAACTTTTAGCGGGAACACTAACGTTACATCTTCTGTAGCTTTCCAGGTAATATTTAATTCAATTGTTGTCTTTTGCCAATTAAATAAATTCATAATTTCTATTTTTGTATGTTATGCAGCATAATAAGGGTGTTATTCACAACTTTATAGAAAAGAAAAGTACGATGACATAGGTGATTCGCAAACACAAGTGCATCTATTTGGCTCAATAGTTCTTACAACATACCATCCATGGTAAGTAAATCTCAATTTGAGTGATTTTATGTTTTGTGCAGGAAAATAATAACACAAGTCAATTTGGTATCATTAGTTTTACTAGATTATTGATGGTAAATTTTAACAATTATCGAGGTGATTTTTCATATCTATATTTAAATTATTAACTTATATCCTTTTAATTATAGGAAAAATCTTCATGGAGATGCTACAACATTGAACAATTCATAGAGAAATGAAGAACTGATTTCTATTGGTTTAATGATTTTTCTAGTACATGTTGATATGTGTTGGTCTGTGTTTTATACCAATAATGAATTCGTATGTGTTTTATACCAGTTATGTTTCCTGCTACATGTTGCAGTGTATTATTTTGTGAAAGATTTCTTAATTTAGGATAAATCTCTACCATTTTAATTTTAGATTTGTTAGTCAGTTTTTATGATTCCTCTATTTTAGGAGTATTTATTTGTTTTGAATTACTCTATCATATTATTAGGAGTAGTGGGTTGTAAACGTGAGTATTGCTTTTCAGTTTTCTATCATATGTAAGACTATATATTAGCCAACGTTGTTATTCAATTTTTGAATACTTCCTTTCAATTTTATTATCTTTTACATAACTATTGGTTCTTAACAAGATTAAGGACACTCTTTAAAAATTTGTGGCATGTTGAGTTTTTTTGTGCAGCCAGCAATACCAAAATTTGATGGGCATTATATTATGATCACTGGGCGATGCTCATGGAGAATTTTTTGCGTTCAAAGGAGTACTGGGGTCTAGTGGAGAATGGGATTTCTGCAGCAGCAGAAGGAGAAAATCTCACAGATGCACAAAGAAAGAGTATTGATGATCAGAAATTAAAAGACATGAAGGCAAAGAACTATCTATTTCAAGCATTAGATCGTTCTGTCTTGGAGACTATTCTTAACAAAGATACAGCAAAGGACATATGGGATTCCTTGAAGCAGAAATGTCAAGGCACATCACGAGTGAAACGTGCACAGTTGCAAGTTCTTAGAAAAGAGTTTGAAATTCTTCATATGAAGGAAGGAGAATCTGTGAATGATTATTTTGCTCGGACACTTACCATAGCCAACAAGATGAAGGCTAATGGTGAAAACAAGGGAAATGTTGCTGTAGTTGAAAAAATTTTGAGATCCATGACTCCTAAGTTTAATTATGTTGTGTGTTCCATTGAGGAGTCTAAGGATACAGACACCTTAACCATTGATGAACTGCAAAGCAGCCTGATTGTTCATGAACAACGTATGAATTCTCATGTTGAAGAAGAACAGGCTTTGAAGATTACTCATGGAGATTAATATGCTCAATATGCAGAAAGGGGACGAGGCCGTGGAGGCTTTGGTCGACGAGGACGAGGCAGGCAAAGATTCGACAAATCCACAGTGGAGTGCTATAGTTGTCATCGACTTGGGCATTTCAGTTGGGAATGTTCAAACCAAAAGAATGAGGCCAACTATGCAGAGACTCAAGAAGAAATGTTATTGATGGCCTACACAGATATGAACAAGGCCAATGAAGATGTGTGGTTTCTTGATTCTGGATGCAGCAATCACATGTGCGGGAAGAAGGAGTACTTCTCAAACCTTGATGAAAGTTACAAGGACTCTGTCAAGTTGGGCAATAATTCCAGCATGGTTGTAATTGGAAAGGGTAACATAAGGTTAAACATAAATGGAAAAACACATATTGTTATTGAAGTCTTCTTTGTGCCAGAATTGAGGAATAACTTGCTAAGTATTGGGCAATTGCAAGAAAAGGGGCTTAGTATTTTGTTTCAACATGGAAAGTGCAAAGTTTTCCATCCCGAGAACGGTTTAATCATGGAAACCAGAATATCTTTAAATCGAATGTTCCGGTTGCATGTGATATCTCAACCTGAAAAATTCACTTGCTTTCACACAGTTACAGAAGATATAATGCATCTTTGGCACTGCAGATATGGACACTTGAGTTTTAAGGGTTTAGACACGCTTCAGCAAAAGAGTATGGTAAATGGCTTACCAAAATTGAAGGCACCAACAAGACTCTGCAAGGATTGTTTGGTAGGAAAGCAACCAAGAAATTCATTCCCAAAGAAGAGCACTTGGAGGGCTACACAAATTCTGCAACTAATACATGCTGATATCTGTGGACCAATCAAACCTATCTCCAACAGCAAAAAAAGGTATTTGATCACTTTTATTGATGATTTCAGCAGAAAAACATGGATTTATTTCTTGACAGAAAAATCAGAAGCATTTTCTGTTTTCAAGAATTTTAAAATTCATGTTGCGAAGGAAGCTGATTCATTTATCAAAGGCTTCCGCACTGATCGTGGGGGAGAGTTTACATCACATGAATTCACCAATTTTTGCAGTGAAAATGGTATTCGAAGACAACTGACAGCTGCATATACGCCACAACAGAACGGGGTTGCAGAACGAAAGAACAGAACCATTATGAACATGGTTCGGAGCATGCTGTCAGAGAAGAAAATACCCAAAACTTTTTGGCATGAAGCTGTCAACTGGTCTGTGCATGTCTTGAATCAGAGTCCAACATTAGCAGTGAGAAATAAGACGCCAGAAGAAGCGTGGAGTGGAGTCAAGCCGTCAGTTAAGTACTTTAGAATTTTTGGATGTATTTCTCATGTTCATGTGCCTGATGCTAAAAGAACCAAGCTTGACGATAAAAGCTTGTGTTGTGTTTTGTTGGGGATTAGTGAATTATCAAAAGCATACAAACTTTATGATCCAATTTCACAAAGGATCATAATAAGCAGGGATGTTGTTTTTGAAGAAGATAAAGGTTGGGACTGGGATAAGAAGTATGAAGAAGTTATCTCATGTGATTTAGATTGGGGTGATAAAGATGTGGAAGCTGTTGTGGAAGAAGAAGATGAGACAGGGCATGATTTTGATCATAATACTGATACCGAGGAGGAGGATAATGGTTCCTCTGATTCTGTGGCAGAAGAAAGCACTGATTCTATGGTAGAAGAAAGCACTCCTAATCCAAATCAACTAAGGTGTAGAATACCACCACTTTGGATGGAAGATTATGAAACTGGAGAAGGACTTTCTGAAGGAAATATTGACGTTAATTTGGCCATGTTTGCAGCTGGTGATGGTGATCCTATTCACTTTGATGATGCTGTTCAAATTGAAAAATGGAGGAAAGCCATGGATGTGGAGATGGAAGCAATAAAAAGAAATGGCACATGGGAATTGATGGAATTACCGGACGGAGCAAAGAAAGTTGGAGTGAAGTGGGTTTATAAGACTAAATTCAAAGAGAATGGAGAAGTGGACAAGTACAAAGCCAGGCTAGTAGTAAAGGGGTATGCACAAGAGTACGGGGTAGACTATACAGAAGTGTTTGCACCAGTGGCTCGCATGGAGACAATTCGTTTGGTGGTGGCACTTGCGGCTCAAAAAGGGTGGACAATATATCAACTGGATGTAAAGTCAGCATTTTTACATGGAGAGCTGAATGAAACAGTGTATGTGGACCAGCCTCGTGGCTATGTACAGAAAGGAAATGAGCATAAAGTTTATAAGTTGAGGAAGGTCCTTTATGGGCTTAAGCAAGCACCACGTGCTTGGTACAGCCGTATAGAAGCATACTTTCTCAAGGAAGGTTTTGAGAAGTGTGACTATGAGCATACTTTGTTTGTGAAGACAGAAAAAGGGGGTAAACTATTAATTGTTAGTTTGTATGTTGATGATCTCATTTTTACTGGAAATGATGAGCTGATGTTTGCAAAATTTAAAAGCTCCATGAAGCATGAATTCGACATGACTGACCTTGGTAAAATGAGATACTTTCTCGGTCTTGAAGTGTTGCAACAATCAAATGGCATTTTCTTATGTCAAAAGAAATATGCATTAGAGATGCTGCAAAGGTTTGGAATGGATAGAAGTAATTATGTGCACAATCCAATTGTTCCTGGTATCAAACTCTCAAAAGATGAATCTGGTGTAAAGGTGGATAAGACTTATTATAAACAAATTGTGGGAAGTCTTATGTATCTAACATCTACTCGACCTGATATGATGTTTGTAGTTAACTTAATTAGCAGGTATATGGAGAACCCTACTGAGTTGCATTTACATGTGGCCAAAAGAGTGTTGAGATATTTAAAGGGAACAACTGGGTTTGGAATTTTCTACAGGAAGGGAGGAAACAGTGAGCTTCTTGCATACACTGACAATGATTATGCAGGGGATTTGGATGATAGGAAAAGCACTTCGGGTTATGTTTTCTTATTGTCTTCAGCTGTAGTTTCTTGGTCATCGAGGAAACAACCAATTGTGAGTCTATCCACTACAGAAGCTGAGTTTATTGGTGCAGCTGCGTGTGCTTGTCAAGCCATATGGTTGAAAAGAGTGCTGGGAAAACTGTGTATAAATCAAAGCAAGACAACTGTGATTCGTTGCGACAACAGTTCTACTCTTAAGCTTTCAAAGAATCCAGTAACGCATGGTCGTTGCAAGCATATTGATGTCCGTTTTCATTTCCTTCGTGATCTCACAAAGGCTGGAACTGTTGAGATGATGTACTGTGTGGCTGATATTATGACTAAACCACTCAAGTTGGATGTTTTCTTGAAGCTACGCAGGTTGCTAGGAGTTTGTTCAGAGTCTGATATAAACTGATTGCATAGAGCCTTCAGTTTAAGAGAGGATTTGTTAGTCAGTTTTTATGATTCCTCTATTTTAGGAGTAGTTATTTGTTTTGAATTAGTCTATCATATTATTAGGAGTAGTGGGTTGTAAACGTGAGTATTGCTTTTCAATTTTCTAGCATATTTAAGGCTATATATTAGCCAACGTTGTTATTCAATTTTTGAATACTTCCTTTCAATTTTATTATCTTTTACATAACTGTTGGTTCTTAACAAGATTAAGGACACTCTTTAAAAATTTGTGGCATGTTGAGTTTTTACTGGTTTAATGAATTTCCTGCTACATGATGGTTTGGGTTCTTCCACCCTTTTGTAATCACCATCAGCGTTAATAAATTTCCGACTCGAATAGTGTAAATGAAAGAGAAAGGAAATTCATCGAGATTATGATTATTATCACAATTTTCATCTAACAATTCTTCATAGTTATCGGCGAAGGCGGCAAAATATCTGTTTTTTAGTTACTGGTGTACTATTTTATTTATGAGAAGAGAAGAAAAAGATTAATTCTAAAATGATTTTGTAATAAAAAAACAAAAGATATATCAGTTTCTCTCTCTTCTAACTTCCCATAATAAACTGTTTTCTATCTCTTCTAAATGGTTTAACCATGAGATTAATCAAATAGTTTAAAATTACACTGGAGGAAAAACAGGAGAGATAATGCAGCAGAGGATCTTAATCCGAGTGATAACGAACAATGATGTGTAATCAAACATTGCCCTTGACTCTTTAAAATCTGCATATACTTATCTAGTTATGCATCATGAAATGAAAAGTAAACCAGTTCTCCAAACCGTTTAAAATTGGCTTAAAAATCACTGGTTTTTTTACCAAATGGATTTTATAAATAAGTTGAACCAAAAGTTTGAATTTTGTAACAAGTTGCTTTCATTTAATAATCAAACATACACACCCGTAGCTATCGCCATGCCATCTCCCCGCCTCTTTACTTTTCACTTTACAATCTTTTTTATTTTCTCTTCTAGCTCTTTTTTTTTCCAGCCAAGAGAGATCACATTAGTAAGGAAAATCCTATCCAAACAGCATCCACATCAAAATAGGCTCAAAACATGCATTGGCCTATCAAAACATCATACACAATGTCTCAATAGACATAAACCAATTCATGACAGAGAACCTAAAATACTAATTGATCTTTGGTTCCTACCCTTATACTGTAAGTATATCCTCTTCTGACATATAAGTCTTATCACAATAAACTTCAGCTATTAAACTTATTATACAAGCAAACATGAAGCTGTTCAGTAGTGAATGTGTAAAAGGGAGATTGCATGACTAAACTATATTCCAAGGAAACCAAACATGGAGATTGCATGATTAACTATATTCCAAGGAAACCAAACATTTTATAGACGAGAAGATGATTTTGAAGACTTTGGCTCTTCACTATAGTTATACACACCGACGCCTCGTTTTCTTCCAAGTCTGCCAGCATCAACATACTGCACAAGTAGAGGGCAAGGTGCATATTTATTGTCCCCAAGGCCAGCATGAAGAACTTTCATTATAGATAAGCATACATCCAACCCAATGAAGTCTGCAAGCTCTAAAGGGCCCATTGGATGGTTAGTACCCAACTTCATTCCTGTGTCAATATCCTCTTTCGTTGCAACATTAGTGTACAGAGTATAAAATGCTTCATTTATCATGGGCATAAGGATTCTGTTCACTATGAAGCCTGAGTAATCCTGGGAAGTTATTACGGTTTTGCCAAGCCTGTAAACACATATTGAACCAGCATGAATTTAAAGAACAATAGGAACTGTGCCTAGCTTCCTTGAACAAGAAGAATAAAGCAAAAGAATGTAAAGAGAACATGCGAAGAGAAGAAAATCAGAATGAGTGTACGCAGGTTAAAGGTAACTAAGCATAAAAGAATTAATATGATGCATTGTATTAGAAAAACATAATGTTTTTAACGATAAAATGCTCATATTTTAACGAGCTTATAACGCGCTTCTAGAATTGGCCCCTGTCACTTATTTTTCGCTGGTTGGACAGATAGAAATATGTGTACTTGTTAAAAATCTATTGGGGTTAATGATAAGCATTTTGGGTCTCTTAAACATGTAGTCATTGATTTGACTAATGACTTTTGCAGTTATGCGGGTAGGATAACCAACCAAAAAAGGGTGTGACAAAACCTATGAAGCACGGACACCCCAAATACGATCCCGAGAGTGACACTGGTAATAATTTTAAAAATGAATAAATTAAACGTAATCACAAGTGTCGGTGCAGGTGTGTGATACCGACACGGGCACAGACACTGGTTTTCAGAGGTGTCGGTGCTATATAGGACAAAACAAGGGTCAGTGGCGAATTCTAGAAATATAGAATGAGTATGGACCAAAATCATATTTAACCCTAGATTATATATATACTTGATTGAACATATTAGAAACATGATTGAAAGATTGATAAGGTAAAAGAGTGATGCATTTGGGTTGTGTTAAACATATGAAAGCAATGAGATAGAATAGAAGAAGATATTCCATTTTGTTTTAGTCTATTGTAATGCAAAATCATATGAAAAAATATTAACCTAGATACATAAAGAATGTGGGTGGATGGAAAGATTGCAAACCAGAAACCTGTGTGAGAGTGCTTTTGTAGCAGCAAATGTGTTATCAGAAGTATCAGCACCTCGTACAATCTCAATCAATTTCATAATTGGTGGAGGATTCATAAAATGCATTCCTATTACCTAACAGAAAAGCGGAAGAAGAAAAGAATAGATAAATAGCTAATGGTATGCACATAAGAAGAAGAAGAAGAAGAAGAAGGAATTACCTGTTGTGGCCTAGTGGTAGAAGATGCTAAACGAGTGATGGAGATGGAACTGGTATTAGAAGCCAAAATTGCAGAAGTCTTAACAATCTTATCTAATTGAAGAAACAAAGATTTCTTAACCTCTTCAGATTCTACAATAGCTTCAATAATGAAATCAGCATGAGAGAGATCGTTTAAATTAGTGGTAAAACGCAAACGTTTGAGAGCATCAGAAGCAGTGGGGTGAGAGAGAAGAGATTTGGAAACGAGACGGTTGATGGAAGAAGAGATGGAAGAGGAAGCAGTTGAAAGAGCTTGAGAGTCGACATCTAGAAGACAAACATCGATGCCGTGCATGGCGGTGAGTTGGGCTATTCCTGATCCCATCTGACCGCCGCCTATCACTCCGATCATCTTCACACTCGACATTGATCACACTCTACCTTTCTGTCAACTTGTTTGTCCAAATCTTTATTTTTCTTTTTTACCGAAAAGTTCATATTATCTTTTATAAATAATACTAATAGTAGATAAAATCCAGGTAGTACTTAGGTGTGCTGGCCGACAATCCAAATCTCTATCCAGATTCAATTAACTAAAAAAATATTATTATATTATTATTTCAACTCAGTAATTCCAATTCTTTTTAGGTTTAATTCATCTTTTACTCCTCTAATTTAATTTATTCTTTTAATTTACTCTTACAATTTTAAAACGTTATAATATGGTTCTTTAATTAAATTCAATTCAATTAATAAATTATTTTTGTCAATTTTTAGTAGAAAAACGTTAACAAACGTTTGCGAACTAATATGACAATCTTCTTAATGTTTTGTTTCATTTTTTATTATACGTACAAACTTAGGTGTCATATTTAGAAACATCAAAACTCTTTCATTTCATTTTTATAGTTTTATTGTCTAAAAAACCCTAGCAGCTGCGAAGAAAAGTTCGTGCTTAAAACGATGATTGTTGGAATATAGTAGAAGGTGATTGTTATCAACGTTATCGTTGTCTCATTTCCAAGACAAGGTACGTGTTGTAAGAACAAGATTTGGTTTTGCAATATCATCTATGAGTTTTGATGATAACAAATGAGTATGTTTGTATGAACAATTTTGATACTCTAATGTTTGTTATTGTTAAGTACTTAACAAACAGGTTCTACTTCTCATGAATGGCGTGACCAAGACATTAGAAGAGAATTAATTTTGCTTCTACACTACACAAGTTCTGTTGAACAATAGCAAGACACTCCAGAAGGCTCTGAAGTGTAAGCTCTAATATTTGTCTAAAGAAATCAGTCAGAAGATCTGAAGACAGAAGTTTCTACTTACGTCCAGATGCTAAAGACTCAAGCTTTTAAAGACAACGTGTTCCAAAGAAACAAAGTTAGAAGATCTGAAGACAAAGTTTCTACTGAAGTTCAGATGTTGAAGACTTGTGTTTCTAATAACAAGGTTTTAAAGATAAGGGTTCTATAGACCAAGTATCGAAGACTCTAAAGACAGAAGTTCTAAATATTCTAAAGACTTGAAGTTCTAAAGACCCAAGGTTCCAAGAAAAGGTTCTCACAACCAAGTGCTGAAGACTCTAAAGACGCAGTTCTGAAGACTTGAAGTTTTGATGACCTTGTGTTATGTTCTCGCTTTTAAACTCATGCTCGCAGAAGCCTCTGAAATGTAGAAGGAAAAAGATAATGTTAACGTGGTACAAATAGTACATGGTACAATCAATGTTTCATCCCACTACCATGAAAGGACGAACGCGTCGCACGATCTTATCCACCACGTTATTGTTCAAGCTGCCAATGTTTTTGAAAATCCCAAGAGTACCCCTCAACGAGTATATTATTTTATTGGCTATATAAAGGCTTGAAGACTAAGAGAGAAAGCTGCCAATTCACTGAATATTCATGAACAAACGTTGTTCATAGCTTTCACATTCTTAAGTCAATGTTCATAAAATAGTTTACATATTCAGCTTTTTAGAAGCAACATTCTTGTAAACAAAACTTGTATTCAAACTGTTGTTTGATATTTCTTAAGGGACCAGGTAGGTATGTATTCTTAAGAAGTCTAGGACTTGCGAGTTTTAGAAGTTGTTAGTCACTTGTGGGTAGCTTGTGCATTGTAATAATCACGTTGATTATTGTTTGATATTCCTTAAGGTATCGGGTAGGTCTGTAGCCTTAAGAAGTATTTAACTTGCGAGTCTTAGAAGTTGTTAGTTACTTGCGAATAGCTTGTGAAAATTGTAATCAGTTTGGTTATAGTGAATTAATTCCTCAATTGAGTGAGGCGAAATTACCTTGGCGGGTGAACTGGACTAGCTTGATAATTTTCAAGTGAACTAGTATAAATATACATTGTTCTTTACTTCCTGTTATTACTTATTGTTATTATCAAGAGTGGTTCTTAAAATGATTTTAACTTAAAGGGGAATATTTTTAAAGAAAATTTTTTGTTTTAAAACCCAATTCAAATCCTCCCTTTCTTGTGTTTTTCACACCTTCAATTAGCATCAGATATTCGGTTCTGAGGAGATAAAAAAGCTTGAATTTTTATCAACACTTAACAGTATCTAGTCCAATTGTGTACTATTTGTACCATGTAAACAATCCATCCAAAACATGAATTCACGTATTCATTGCAACCTAGGGAATGAGTAATATGAATCTGACAATTTGCACATCTACCACAACCTAGGGGATAGACGATTAAAAAAGCTTGATAACAACATTACTGCATGGAGACTAACACAATGAGTTATATCGCAGAAAAATCTGTTTTTGATGATCAAATATTTAGATTACTAGATCAAAGATAGGATCATATTTTTTCTTATTGGTTGTGTTTATTCTCAACCAAGGCAATTGTTTAGCTTAAAAAATGCTAGGTTTAAAGATTGAAACTGAAGTTTCGCTGATGATGTCAGTTGTGTCTTTTCTTAACCAAGGTTATCAACATGAAGAAATGAACCCCAAATTCAATGATGATGTTGATTGTGTCTGTTCTCAATCAATACTATCAATATGAAGAAATAAACCCCAAAATTTTGCTAATGAAGTTGGTTGTGTCTATTCTCAACCAAAGCTATCAACATGAAGAAATGAACCCCAAATTTACTAATGATGTCGGTTGTGTCTGTTCTCAACCAAGACTATCAACATGAAGAAATGAACCCAAAATTCACTGATGATGTCGGTTGTGTCAGTCCTCAACCAAGACTATTAACATGAAGAAATGAACCCAAAAATTTTGCTAATGAAGTTGGTTGTGCCTGTTCTCAACCAAGGCCATCAACATGAAGAAATGATCCCCGAATATTTACATATGTACCAAATGTGTGTGTATGCCCCAAAATATTATGAAAAATGTTTTTGATATTCTCTCCTTTTAAACCAATGGTTTTGTGTCACCAACTCCCTGACGTTTGTATGTTGCATCGTCGTGGTATTTTGAATTGATTTAAATAAGATGAATAAATGTCAGCGGGATCTTGATATTTGTATCATAGGCGTAGGCGTAGGTGTGGACGTAGACGTAAACCTCTTTTGATGTTTTTCTAACCAGAATAAACTTTTATGTTTTATCAAACACTCTTTGGTATTTTCGTATGTTATATGCACCAAATGTTATGAATGACCTTGAGAATTTGATATGGTTATGTGTAGGTCATGCTTAATGTGAGGCTTTTAACATGAAATCTAGTGCCGAGATTTCTAAGGAAATTACTTTCGAGATTTGTTAAGAACTACCTTCTGCCGAGGTCTTCTGGATAATCGTCTGTCGAGATTAACCAGGGGAATCTACTTCTGAGATTCGATTGTGAACTACCTTTTGCCGAGGTCTTCTGGAAAATCATCTGTCGAGATTAACCAAGGGAATCTACTGCTGAGACTCGATTGTGAACTACCTTCTACGATGTCTTCCAAAAAATCATCTACTGAGATTAACCAGGAGAATCTACTCCTGAGATTCTATTGTGAACTACTACCGGGGTCTTCTGGAAAATCATCTACCGAGATTAACCATGAGAATCTACTGCGAAGATTTGATTAAGAAATTACCTTCTGCCGAGGTCTTCCAGAAATTCATCTGTTGAGATTAACCAGGAGAATCTACTGCCGACATTCGATTGAGAACTACCTTCTGTCGAGGTCTTCTGGAAAATCATCTACTGAGATTAACCATGAGAATCTACTATCAAGATTCAATTGAGAAAATACCTTTTGCCGAGGTATTCTGGAAAATCAACTGTCGAGATCAACCAGGGGAATCTTCTGTCGAGATTCAACGTAGAATTACCTTCTGACGAGGTCTTCTGGATAATCAACTACCGAGATTAACCAGAGGAATCTACTGTCAAGATTCAACATAGAATTACCTTCTTCCGAGGTCTTTCGGAAAATCATATGTCGAGATTAACTAGGGGAATCTACTGTTGAGATTCAACATAGAATTACCTGATGTTGAGGTCTTTTGGATAATCAACTACCGAGATTAACCAGAGGAATCTACTGTCGAGATTCAACATAGAATTACCTTCTATCGAGGTCTTCTGGATAATCATATGTCGAGATTAACCAGGAGAATCTACTACTGAGATTCAATGTAGAATAGATAACATGATTCGACAATGATGATTGTCTTCACATGCAACATGGTTTATGCTATGTGTTATGATTTTAATTGATGCATGAAATGTAATGATTGATTGATGCATGTAATGAGTCACTTGGATATGTATCAATGGATGTTGGATTTTGCAAATGCGTAATTGGGATCTTTTTTTAGATATGCTCGATCCATGTTGTCGGAATTCGTCAGATGAATGAGATGATAAGTATAGCTTGATTATGGATCTAAGAGCCCCAATGCATGCATGGTAATGATTTATGAAGACTCGTATGCTTTTTAAATGGTGACCTTGTTGTGGGCAAAGAAATGATTAAGACTCAGAGAGGTTATTAGTATAACAAGAATAATTATTGAAAAAATGGTAGGGTATTTATGCTGACATGACTTTCTGATACTCTTTTTAAACTCAAAGATTATGGATGTAGCAGAGAGGTCCCATGGGGATTGTGAAAGTATGAAGAGGGCTTGCCTTATGTGGCATGTCTTTCCCTAACATTTTAATTTTGAAACACCATGCCTTTGATTAACTGACCTTTGGAATGATTTTCCCTTGATGAACCATTTAGAACCAGTTTCTGAGTCTCGCAGTGGTCTACCCCAACATTTGAATTTTGAAAGGCATGCCCCTATCTTTAGGATTTAGAGGAGTGTCCTAAGAAGGAACTTGGATCCCGCCATTCTGTGATATAGGTTACCCCAAGTGTCTGAATCTTGAAAAGTAGGCCCTTTATCAACTGGTGTTTTGAGAAGTGATCCAAGTTGACCAAATCTTAGAATAAGTTCCCCTAGCCAACAGGATCCTCAGATGATGTGCCTCTATGATCATTATAATTTTCCCACGTTTATAGGGGTCCTCTTAGATGATTTCCCCCTAGTTAGAAGCTTCTTGGAAATGTTGCCTTTGATCAAACCATTTTTGAAATCTCCTTGATGCTAAGTATGGATTCGTAAGTAAAATTACCCCCTTTGAAAAGTAATCCTAATGCAATGCACATGCAAGTTCTTGAAATCAAAATTGATTATTGAAAAGAAATGGATGATTAGAGATGAAGAAGTGGCAACAAGGTTTAGTGATAATTTAACAAATATTAAGAGTTAATTTAACACAAATCTTGATGAGTATGCTTTCATAGTGAACCTGGCTTCAATTAGGACTTTTGAAGGTTGTAACATGACCTGGTTCACGGTTTAAAAAAAACAAAGGATATAAGGCTCAAAATTTTATTTATCCCACCCTCATTCTCCTTGATATTCTCAGTTCCTAAATTCAATTAACCCAATGGATGTGTTCTATCTACAAGAGGATTTTCGTAGTCACGATGATGAGAAGAAGCATTGATCAGATTTAAGTACTTGATGAGAAGCATTGATGTTTATTGAGGTGGAAGTCACAAGATTGTTCTCTAATTTATTTATTTTTAATCCCTTATTTTTGCATGGACCAATTCTTTTGACTTTTTCGGTCCATCGGGATGCCCTAACTTTTGCCTAAGTCAAAATGTTTTGCTTTTTGTTTTTGACTTAGCGAGCTCTCTTTTTTTGAAAATTTTCTTTTGATATGTATATTTTTTTTTATTCAGGAACATCGTGACTGCCATGTTTGATTTTTGCGAGCTTCATCTTTATTTCTCCCTAGATGTTGTATGACTTAAGTGAGAAATAAGATGTTGTGAGCTTTATCTTCATTGTTTTCTTGATCTTGGATTATGTATGTGAGGAAGAGGATGTGCTTGAGCCTTTTGCGTAGATAAACTGATTCTCTTGAGATTAGAATGCATCCATGAATTAATTGAAATCTACCCTGCCTCTGGTTAAGATTACGAGTTTTTAGAAAATAGAAATAACTCCAACTTTTGGCTCGAGGGGGTTAACTACGGATTATCTCCTTATTTCTCCATTGTTTAGGAGTGAAACAATGCCTTACATCGTCAGCTAAGTCTTACTACTAAAAATAATACGTCAGCAAAATTTGATTATTTAGTTTTCATCATTCTCCCTCGAAGTTTGTTAAAGTTGTGCAATGGAAGAAAATAAGAGTGAAAATGGAAATTCGTTGATTATTTGTAGAAAGTAATAGAAGAATGGATACAAATGGATCGATTTCAAAAACATGCATGATTATTTATTAGAATTACTTAATCAAAAGATACAAAGTTACACCAAATACAACTTAGCAACTTGAAAATTACAAATTGAAATTGATAAGTCTGATGATCCTATGGAAGTGCCCCTTTATGAAGCCTAGACCCGACCAGATGATAGTATAACCTATGACACCGAAGCCTGGACCCGACCAGATAACATTATACCTCAGATTCAAGTTAAAAGCTTTGACCTGACCAGATAACAACCAAATCACTGAAGCCTGGATACGACCAGATAACAATTCAATGTCTACAATTACTGTGAAGCCTGGAACCGACCAGATCACGAAAGGCATCTTTCTTATGAAGTCAGGAATCCCCACAATATATGGCATCTTTAAGCCTATCTCCAACAATCACTGAAGCCTGAATGCAAATTTCTGGGCACTCTAGTGTTTAATCATCTTCCACCTTCAGATCATGAAAGGCATACAAGACAATCTACATCCTCAGGTCTAAGAAGATTGAACAGGGGCAACTGTTGTACCCCAAAATTTGCCCTCTCATTTTCTTTCAAGATTTTCTTTTACATGGGTGGTTGCAAACTTTGGCTTGAGGAAAGTAAAATTTGAAGATGAACGAAATGTCCTTCGATTGGAACATCAGAGCTTCCTTCGATTGGGATATTAGAGCTTCCTTTGATTGGAACATTAGAGCTTCCTTCGATTGAGACATCAGAGCTTTCTTTGATTGGAACATCAGAGCTTCCTTCGATTGCGACATCAGAGCTTCCTTCGATTGGAACATCAGAGCTTACTTCAATTGGAACATCAGAGCATCCTTCGATTGGAACATAAAAGCTTCCTTCAATTGGGACATTAGAGATCCTTCAATTGGAACATCAGAGCTTCCTTCGATTGGAACATCAGAGCTTTCTTCGATTGGAACATCAGAGATTCCTTTGATTGGGACATCGGTGCTTCCTTTGATTGGAACACCGGGGTGTCCTTCGATTAGAACATCAGAGTGTCCTTCAACTGGAACATTAGAGTTTCCTTCGATTAGAACATCAGAATGAAGTATCCTTCGATTGGCGTATCAATACAGAGGTGTCTTAATCTAAAATGTTCTGATGAGAGAAGTTCTGAACACTTCGAAATAGAAATCACCCATAAAAGAGAACAAGGGCTGACCGAAGGGGCTCTAAAGAGGGAAACTATGAATATTTTCAAATTCGAACAAGGCGCCAAATTGACCTGTCCAGGTTCACTCAGAATTCCAAAATGGTATGAAATATCTCACAATGACAATCTTTTAATTTGTCTAATTTTATTTTCAATGCCATGTTTAATGGTTGGTCTTTAATGCCATGATTCTTTCCTTATTTCCTTGTCTCCTCCACCTCCTATAAATACAAGATGTCAAACACAAATCCGGGGACTCAGAGGCACGCATACTATATCACAAGATCACACATTTTACATGAAGAGATTATACACACACGCTGCCTCAGAAAGCACATCAAAAATCTCAAAACACCAAATACAAAAGCCTCCCAATCGAAACACCTTTTGCAGATCCCCTCTTAAAGAGTCCACACCAACTCCTATGCAAACATTTCCATACTCAGAGCCACAAATCACACACCTTCAATTGGTAAGGGTTTGCAGAACCAAAACTGCACCTTCATACCATTTAGATATACATTACACGTATACTCTTGTTATTTCCAATATTTGTGTTGCACGCAAGCTAAAACACAAGGATGAGATTGTGCCATCTGTTTTACCCCAAAATTTTCCCTCCCATATTCCACAAGGCATGTCAAGAATAATATTCAAGTTGCTCAAGTTGGCTCAAGGGTTGGACAGTCAAATCACCTCCTAAGGCAGTCAATTCAAAATTAGGGTTTTGTGTTGCATCAAGGTCCTCACATCCAAATGACCTCAAGTGTTCCCCAATGTCCTAATATGTTCTCAAGTTCACCCATGTCAAATTTCAATCCTTGCAGAGAAAGTTTGGTCAGTCAATTGCTCAAGAGGCCCAAAAATCGATTGTGCTAGGGCAAAAGTCAACTATGTCCCAAATATAGTCAAACCTCAAGATTTTTTTGTCAACATTCTCATTTTGAAGGATAATTCATCATTTTATCAATGGTTGATCATGATTCATTAAGGATTGCTCAAGATTCATCAAGATTCAAAAGTTGCTAAATTAGGGTTTTGCAGGAAAAGTCAACTCAACTTTGACCAAGCATAACTTTCTCATACTTTATGAGAAATGACCCATCCAAAGCTCATTTTTAAGATGAGGCAATTTCCTACAATACATCTTCACACCCCAAGATCAAGAAATTCTCTCACAAAAAGTTACAAATTTGGACATTATAGGTCATTTTTGAAAGTCAACAAAAACACATTTTTTTCCAAAGATTATAACTTTAGAATGGGACATCAAAATGAGATGAGACAAAAAGGGTTGGTTAGAGGACATCTCAAGGTTTCTAAAAAGTCCAATAACACCTCCAAAAGTTCAAAATTGAAGAAGTTATGCATTGTTGAAGTTGGGCATTTTTCCAAATTTGCCAAAAGTCAACTATCCTCAAAACTCCAATTTTTGACAAAAGGGCCCACTTTTTCCACTTGATTTGGTCTTATCACACCACACACGTGTCCCATCTTTAATTTCATGACAAAACATTTATTTTTCTATATTATTTAATTTTTATTGATTTAATTCATTTTAAATATATATTAATTCAAATAAAATCCAAAAATTAATGGAATGAGATTTTTTTGATCATTACAACTTGAAAATATCATATAACACTCAATCAAATTCGTGCCAAGTCAAAACATGCACAAAATCTCAGATATGATGCAATTATGGAAAGCTTATCAATGGTGATCATATCCAATCTTCCATCTTCAATGCACTTGGATTATAGCCCATGTTTTGACCTAAATTCATTCCATTATATGCACACAAGCCACACAGACCTAGAACACGCACAAAGCTCTGTAGAAACGGCCAGACAAGAATTGGAAAAAGCTTGCAAAAGTGTGAGATCAAAATCTTGGTTAGAGCACGATTCAACCCAAGATCTCAACACTACTCCCTTGCCTGATATCCTGTGAAGCTGTAGCAATCAAAACCAGGCCTTGGGACCCTCTGAAACTCGTTGTAAGTCATCACGAATATGCCTCTGCACATGAAATCGTGAATCATTCTCCTTGCATCTTTTTGCCAATTTGATTGCACTATCATGCTTAACATTCAAATTCTAACAATTCTGCATTATTTAATTTGATTTTCATGACCTGTATTGTGATGCCCGATCCTAGAGTTCTTGCTTTTTAGGCATTTTTTATACAGGGAAAATTGGGCCAAATAATGGTTACAGGGATGACCGGGAGGAAGAGACGAGTGCATTGGTACTCTTGGGTTTCATTTACATGGCCTAGGAAGGATTTTTGAGAGATCCTACGAATCTTCCTGCGGATAAAAATCCGCAGGTAAAGAACCAGGGTAATATGAAGAAGATGATAACGTGGTTGGGCGTGATTGGCCAGTTCAAATCATTGGCGCTTTTTTCTTATTTTTTAGGCTTAGCGTTTTATTTTCTATATATTATTTGTTTCTTATTTCAATATCAATTAGGCAAGCTGGTTGGAGTGGTTGAGCGCGCAGGTAATGAGCATTGGGACCTAGGTTCGAATCCCAGGTCCCCTAAAACTTTATGCAATTTTATTTCAGGTACTCATGTACAGCGCCCCAAAGCGTGAACCATCATGCTTCCCATCTCATCAAATGCCAAGTGGCTTCAGGCCAAGATCCATTGGCCAAAGTTGAAGGACCACCATACTCCCTGGTCAACAAGCGCGCGTTGGATCTCAAAGGGTCAAAGCAGGCTGGTGTTAATGGGCCAAGAATTGCCATTCATACTCCCTCTTCAGGCCCATCCCCCCCTGAGTACTTCTTTACATTTTATTTCTTTCTCTCATTTATTTATTTTATTATTATTATTATTATTATTATTATTATTATTATTATTATTATCTTAATTAATTAATTAACCAATGAACTTTTTTTTATAAAAAATCAGAAAACCAAAAATAAAATAATATTTTCTATTTCATTATTTTTGTAAATAAATTTTAATCAATTAATTTAGTTTTTTAATTAGGTACAATCATTCAAGTTCCTCAGATTTTGCTGATACGAGAATGGTTTAGTAGTCTTTCCCTAATTAGACGATATAAAAGACATGAGATATTATAAAGGATGACGAACATCTCACTGTGAGATATGTGGAAAGATGACGTCTCCTTGTGTCATCTCTCCATAAAAGCCACCAATATGTCATGATTAATACTCTTGTATTCAGTGACATATAAACCTGAAAGCCCCCAATATCGAACTACATTTTAAAACCATTCGTCTGCATTCTGTTCCAGGTTGAAAATCTTTCTAACATGGTTTAAAAATTTATCTTTTCACGCTCCTGTAAAAATAAACGTATCAACATTAATCGCAATTCAATTTTTATGAAACAAATATATCCAAAAGGTTTTCAAGGTGTTATCTTGGTAGCACCCATGTGTAAAATCTCTCTTAAACAAATGGTTGATTCCTCAAATTCTCATTTTTCTAGCTAGATTCTTTCATACTTTACTTATTGTTCCTACTCTTGATCTTGTTTACAAGTATGTGAAAATTGATTATAAGAAAGTTTTTGCTGAAATCAATCTGTTGAGGTATAAAAGAAAACCAGATTAGGGATTATGGTGGAGCTTTTGAGGGTTCTTGATATTTTGAGTAGGAAGCTTTGTGGAATTGAACTTTCTTTTAATGTGTTACCTGGTGTTGTACCCCAAAATTTGCCCTCCCATATTCTTCAAGAAATTGCCAAGTCAAGCTTCAAAATCTCCCCAAAGGTTGCACAGTTCAAGGGTCTCCTAAGCAGTCAAAATTAGGGTTTTGGTTCTGATTAAGAAAATGAAGTTTCCAAAGGTCCAATCAAGTCCCACATGCCTATAAACATGGTCAAGCATCCTCATATCAAGTTTCAAGACCTTCAGCACAAAATTGCACAGTCAAAACCCTAATTACACTACAGTCAACTGTAGGGGCAAAATGGTCATTTGGCAGTCAAAAGTTCAAATTTTTGGTCAACATCTCATTTTGAAGCCACAAACATCATTTGATCAATGCTTGATCATGATTCTCAAAGCTTGGCTCAAAAATCATCAAGATGCAAAAGTTTCCTTATTTGGACAACTGAAAAAGTCAACTGTAAATTGACCAGGGCATAACTTTCACATGGATTATCAGAAAAATTCCATCCAAATCTCATTTTTAAGAGAAAGACATTTACTACAACTCATCTTCATACTTCAAGTCCAATAAATGCTCTCACAAAAAGTTATCAATTTCAACATTATAGGTCATTTTCAAAAGTCAACAAAAAGGGACTTTAAGTCAAAGGACATAACTTGAGATTGGTAAATCAAAATGACATGGGACCAAAGACATTGGTTATAGGACTCAAAGACCTTTCCAAAATGTCCAAGAACATGATAAAAGCTTAAAAATTGAGCAAGTTATGCCTTGTGGAAGTTGGGAAATTTTTGGATATTTTGAAAAGTCAACATTGATTCAAATGACCTAAAAATGCTAATGGGCCTCTTTTTCTTCCACAATTCATTATCCAAGGCATGTGAAAGACCACCTGGCCCAAAGAGAAGTTTCTATTCATTTTTTATTTATTTATTTGAATTTTTTATTAATAATAATTCATTTAAATCAATTAAATACATGAAAAATATTTAACCTAAATTTTTCAATCTTTTTGTGCATGAAATATACTCAATAATTCGTGCATGATCAGATATGGAAGGAGTTGAATTGATTGGATATGATTGAGAGCAAAAGTGCATGAAAAATATTGAAAAAAAGATCCTTGAAAATCAAATCTCAAAAACCATGAATGCAAAGGATTTTGATCAAGTTTTTTGACCTAATGCACTCCATACATAAGCTGCAAGCAAGACCTAATCCTCCTAACCACTAAGCTGCGCTAGAGACCAAGACACAAACTTAAAAATTTTGCTTAAAAACTCAAAACTGAAAACAGGGTTGGAGGTCGTTTCAAGCCACAAAACTCATCCTATTGCCTTCCAAGGACATCAAGCAACCTTCCTGGATCAAAAACATCAATCCTAACACCTTAAAACGGTATACAGAAGTCAAGTTTTTTCCACTTTTTCTGATAATCGTATTTTACATTCTATGCACATTCATGGCATTTTGTTTATAGATTCATGATCAGTGATGTGTTTTAAAGCTAACCATATGATCTGATTGGATTTTTATGCGCTATACAAGAAATTTCCATGGTCGTATTTTAGGGTTTGCAGGACCTCAAATTGGGGGTTTTAAAATAAGGAAAAATGGGAGCACAAGACTTGGACCACTGAAACAAACACGATGAGACGATCATGAATCTACCCTCGCGCTCAATTTATGAAGCCCCAGGGGCTATTCACTATTTTCTAATATAGCGTCTATAGCAACGTTTGAAAACCGTTGCTAAAGTGTTCTTGTTTCAGGGAAAAAACAAACCAACGAGGAAGACGCTTAGGTGGCCTTCCATGATTAGAGCGTTTGAAATTTCGCGCGCAGGCAGCATTAACGCATTATCTTGTATTATAATATTTGTTTGTTGTTTGATATACAGAAAATGCATTTGGAACGGTTGGCAAGCGTAGTGGGTGGTAACGTTCATGACCTGGGTTCGAGCCTCAGGTCCTCACCTCCTTTCACATTATTTTTCAATTAATGGTTCTATGCAGATTATGTCCTGAGGACGCACCATACACTCCTCCATCAAGCCGTCCATACGTTCAATATCATCAATCCAAGGGCGCAGAGTTGAGGAACATGATGCACCCTAGTCAACGCGTGTACACACGTCCTGAAAAGTCAAAGAGGCCAGCAATTTAAATGGGCCAGATTTCTAAAAGACTAACCTCCACTTTAGGGGCAGACCCCCCTTTGGTTTGCAAATTTTCTTTAGTTTCTTTATTTTTCATAATTTTTATTTTCTTTTAAATTGTTGTTTTAATTAATTCAAATATTTTCATAATATATAAAAGACACATAAAAAAATCAGAAAAGAAAAAAATAATAATAAATATTTTGTTTTAGTATTTTTGTAAACAAATTTCATTAATAAAATTGTAGTTTTAAATTAGGCTTTAAATCTTAACTTTTTAATAAAAATCTAAAAAATATAGAATTAGGGTTTAATTAATTTTTCGTCTTTTTTTATTTTTCTTTCATAATAATTAAATATTAAATATTTATTTTTGTAATTAAATTGCATGTAAATTAATTAGGGTTAATTTTAGATTAAACTTTAATATGTTTTCTTAACAAATAAAAATTGTAGAATTAGGTTTAATTGTAGTTAATTATTTTTTCCATTAAAATCATTAAAACCAAAAAATACCAAAAACAATTTCTTTTCTCTCTTAATTAATCAATTTCATCATTTAATTAAATTTTGCAAAAAGGGTCCAACACCCTCGTTTTAATTCTTGTTTAATTCGCATATTTATTTTTTATTCTTTATATTTATGTATCTCTCCCAAGGCCTTGTAATTAATCTGCCGCACTTTTAATTCTTTTATTTGCTTTTACTTTCTTTTATTTTTCTGTCAAATCGGGTTCAAGAAATTTTGGCGATGTGGACCCGCGCCTTTTGTAATAGCTTAGAATTTTACTTTTCTCGCAATTTTTAACTGTTAATCAAGGCATGAAAGAATGTATGACAAAAATAAAAACAAACGCATAGATCACCATAACATGACAAAAGACAAAAATATCTGAAAACGACACACAAATCACACACCACCCCTAGGGTACGCCTCACTGTTGCCTTGCCTCGAAAGGTGATCGTCGAGTAGAGGATGTTTTAGTAAGTCCTCATGATCCGGGAACCTGGCATGAGGGTAGCTTCTAAGGTGTCTTCCCATTGCTCTGGTGATCACCATGTCGTGAACCTCGAATTGACCCGAACACCTCCAACGGTGGTGCTACCTACCTCTCAATGGTGGGATGGCACTACTTTAAAGGACATTTACACAGACGAATTCCTTAGGGTAGGTAGACGACTCGTGGATACTTGCTCTAATTAAATTCAAAACAAATTCAAAAATACTTTTCACACCGACACCTTTTCAAAAAGCTTTCGAAAGCAATTTTTCAAACACTCTTGAGGACCGATACAAGAGTCGAACTGAAATTTTCAAAGAAACTTTTTTAAAACCCACAATTGAAAAGCAAACAAACCATTTTTGAAAACACAAATGAGCAAGTATCTAAGAGCCCATGGATAACCATGGATAGAAAGGGTGCTAACACCTTCCCTTTCTATAATCTACCTCCCGAACCGAGAGCAATCTCTTTAAGGAATTTTTCTGTGCTTTTGTCCTTTCCATTTGGAGAAAATAAAAGACGGTGGCGACTCTTGCTTACCGCGACATTTCGCGAACCAGCGTTAAACAGTCAGTTCCAGATCCACCGATCACAGAACTGGCGACTCTGCTGGGGAGAAAAAGTTAAAGTGAGGTGTACCTTAGGGTTAGTTCATAATTGTGTTTTCAATTGTATTGATTTGCTTGCTTTACTATTGTGGGTTGCATCGGAGTTACATAGATCCTAACCCGGATCTGGGGATACCCTGTTTAGGTAGCATAAGGTGTGAGGGACCTGTCCGGCGTATACCGACATGGGTGAAGCAGTGGCTACGTTGGTGTGGCGCCTTGGTCTGTACTGATATCCCTCGTGTTGAAACAGGGAGAATATGGGTCTTCCAAGGAGTCATTAAGTACCAACAGACCTTATAACCTTAAATGACACAACTTGGCCATTAGAACAGTAGCAGTATGCTACGCCCATTGAGGCTAAACTCTCGTGATGGTTCTGGCCGCAAGAAAAGATTGTGATGCTGGAGTTATGACCGATTGAGGGTAGTCAATGATATTGGGATCCTCTAAGAACCCGATTACTTTTGATTAGGACAGGTATGAACCAACAAACTGAAAGAGGGTAATACCCAGACCCCATGCTGGCCTGAACTCTAAGGGTTTCTCTTGTGTGACTTGTGTGCCTTCCAACTTGACTATTTGCATGCTTGTTGTCTGACACTTGAGTTTCTTGCAGGTTTTGTTTGTAGTCCTTAATTAGGACTCATAACAATGTTTACCGAGTTTCTTGCAGGGTTTGTTTTAGTCCTTAATTAGGACTCATAACAAGGTTTACCGAGTTTCTTGCAGGGTTTGTTAGTCCTTAACTGGGACTCATGACAGGTTTTACTTGAGTTTCTTGCAGGTTTTGGTTTGCAGTCCTTAGTTGGGACTCATAACAGGGTTACCTACATCACCCCATGCATAGCATGTCATCATACCATTGCATACATCCTAACCCATTTCAGGGATCTCAAGGGCTTGTGATGCAGGTCATGATGAATCAAACATCTAGCAAGGGGCAAAGAGGATTTATTTTCCTCTAGCCAAGGTTGTCAGGGGCTATGACCCACTTGATATGGTGAGTTCTGACTCCTGAAGAAGGTTCCTCTAACCGTGGTTGTTTGGAAACCAAAACCAGACATGATGACTAAAGTCAGGGGCTATGACCCACTTGATATGGTGAGCCTTTGACCCTTGGAAGAAAGACTCTCAACAAATATGAAGTTTCTTTCAATCAAGCTACCAGATCCAAATGCTAACAAATTTTCTTGTTTACCCCGCGAGGTCCTTGAAAACATTACATGCATGTCATACCCATCATTGCATAACAGGTATCCTTGTTGCAGGTCACTTACCTTTCTCGCTGTTTATTTCAGCAATGGCCTTCCAACCAGATAACCAGGACCTTCTCGCTCAAGAGACTCGGTTCAGGGAAATCCTCCTGAATCTATCCAAGGGGCAGGAGGAGCTAAGGACACTTCTCATGGAGACTTTTGTCAGGAACAACGCTGAGGACGAAAGGTTGAAACACCTACAAGCTGAGGTGGATGCATTGAAGGTCCAGATGCTGGGGCAGGTGACTGCCATTCAAGACTTAGCTCAAAGACAAGATGAGCTCTGGTTTCTCGTCAACCAACTGCTTCAGGGTAACCAACTGGGGCAAAAGTCTAAGGGTAAAAAACCAGTCATTGTTCAACCACCTTTGAGACAAGGAGGTAAGGGGAGAGCTCCTCAAATGGCTCCAGTGTCACCAATTCAACATCACAACCAACAAAAGAGTGAGAGAAGGCAGTTCACTCGGCTCAGCATGACCTTATCCCAGATATTGCCACAGTTGCTGGAGACCAAGCTGGTAACTCTAAAAGAAGCTCCGAAGAACCAAAATACAACGTCACCGAAGTATAACCCCAACGCCCGCTGCGCTTATCACTCTAACAGCCCGGGGCATACCACAGATGATTGTTGGAGCTTGAAAAATAAGATCCAAGACATGATCGACGCTGGAGAGATTCAGTTTAAAGTACCCAAGACTCCCCACGTGATCACTGCTCCCTTGCCAAAACATGGCTAGGATTGAGAAATTTTTGTTCATTCGAATGTTCAAGTTGCAATTCTCTTTTGTTCAAACATTTACTCCTGTTAAACATTGTTATTTCATTAATGCATCGCATATGTTTGTTCTAAAACAATATATTCGTATTCGCTAAATGCAAATTATTTTCATATTTTTTCTGATGATCAACTCTTAAATAATAATTCTAAGCCTCTTGAGGGAGGATGACGAAAACGATACCCCGATCTACAGTATGCTTTTGAACAGACCCCGCCGATGAGGTACAGGCATTGTTTCAAATACTAAACACTGGAGTTATAAGGAAGATAATCCCTCGTCAACCCCTCTGAGCCGAAGAAGTAGGAGTTTTTCTTTTCGAAATTTAAAACCCTTAATCATAACCTGGGGCAGGGTAGTCTGTCAGTTGATCTAAGTGCATAACGAATGGCACCAAAGAGGTCCTTACAAAACAAAGAAAGACAACGATGGTTCCGAATGACCATAAAGACAGGCAGTCATCATTTCTCAAAATAAAAGCCCATTAAGTCAAAACCTATGAAGGAGACTTACAAAACAGGGGCATCCCGCTGACTGTAATCACAAAAGAACAGTTCAGGAAAAAAAAAGGGATAATCAAATAAAAAAGAAAGAGGTCTTGCAAACCCTCAACAAAAAAGGAAATGACTGCCTATTCAAAATAAACTGTCAACATCCGAACCATCACTGGTATATCAGGACAAAGACTCAAACAAGGTCTAATGCACGATCAGCTGAGTTTAGGCTTGAAGAACATCACGAAGAGCGGGTGGGTACAAATAAAATTTGAGCCTTTATCCTTTGTTTCTTAAACCATGAACCAGGCCACGTTATAACCCTTAAAAGTCCTAGCTGAAGCATGGGTTAGTTCGAAAGCATACTGTTACGAAAGGTATCCTGACTCCTTAAGGCCTACGGTAAAATACGGAGTTGACATCACGTTTTACAAACATTCATTTGTTTTATGAAAAAGAATGTATTTTCAAAATCTTCAAGACAGACATAAGCTTTGCATTTTGATATAACATTGTTTGCATATGACTTTTTATTTGAACAGCAGGAAAATTCGCACGACGAATATCTGGTGAACAGAAGCATCTCCAATCAAAGGGCATGACATGATCATGGTCCAATCATTTGGGGCAGTCCAATCAAGATTCGGAGAATCTCTCAAAGGCCAAACAGCCTGGGGCAAATCTCCGCCTGAGTCACTTGGGGCATTCCAACAACGAATCTTGCCTAATCAAACATCTTCTGGTGGCATGACAAAACACTGCTAGCAGGGGCAACTCCCAACATTCTGAGAGCGTGGACATAGTCGAAAAGATACTACGCAAAATCAAAGACCCGCTAGGTTGACATACCTAGGCAAAAATAAGGGCTTCCCGGCAAACCAAAAGGGTTCAGGCAAAAATAAGGGATGAAATAAAAAAAATATGTACACCCGGCAAGTCGAAAACCTGAAAAGGCGGCTTGGGCAAAAATGGGTATCCCGGTGGACTAAAAACCCGAAAGGGCGGTCCAGGCAAAAGTTAGAGATTAAAGCGTACGACTATGTCCTGTCATCTTGTCACCTGCCTACCAAAAGAAGGTTTGTCCATCAACAACTATCAGCACCTCACAGGTCTTCCTCTCCCACCTCAGAAACAGGGGCAATAAAGAGTCGTCCAAACGATCTAATGGCTCTGTCCGCCAAGGTCCCAAGGTAGATTCATCTAAAGAACATAACCAGACGCCTTAATTCCCCAGAGAGTGAGCCAACAAGTCAGTGCACTCTTCTCCAAGCAAAGTTAGCAAACCTTAAGGAAGTTGGGTATCCTCCAGTGGATCTCAACATCTCCCCAGCAGCATACATATTCATAACAAACATCCCCGGCAGTCTTGGTCTAAAGATTGTTCCCCGGCAGTGTACCAATATTCAAAGGAATCACTTCCCCCGCAGTTCAAAACTTCCCCAAGAGAGTCCAATCCAATTTCCCCAGGAAAGTTGGAATTCATATCCCCAATCAGTAAGCTTATCCCCAGTAGGTTCTGGAAGCTTATCCTCATAGAGCACGAACGCGTCTCCCGGCTTTATTCAAAGAGTTATTTCCTTACCAGGATATAACTGGGTTATCCTCAGCCAAGAGCCACAGAAAGGTCGTCGTCAATGCAGTTCTTTCTTATCCCCAGCGAAGTCCATTAACACTTCCAACGCAACAAGGGTATCCCCAACAAGTTATTATCAACAACTCAACAAAGTATCTCTATCCCCACAGAGTTTTGCTTCCCAGCAAGATCGTTAGAGTACTTTCCTCCCCGCAGAGTTATTCCATTCGCCAAGTTTATCCCCCAACGGAGTTATCTTCTCCTGCTGGTATACTTGCAACTATCATCCCCAGCGGAAGCGAAATCTATTCTTCAAACATCAGCCCAAGATATGACTTCCCGGCACTCGTCAAGGATTTATTTTCCTAAAGACGAAAACATATGTTCATAAACATCACATCTTCATACATTATAGCAGGCATATACGCATCATATCTTACAAATCTCATTTGTATTGAGAACATCATTGCTTGGTCCATATCATGTATTGCATATGACTGACCTTTACCTTTCAGGAAAGATTCAGCTAAATTCTCAATCATATTTCAAGACCTAGACCGATTCAGTTAATCGACTCCAAAGATTTCTTATCCAGTCCAAGGCCTTCTCTAGTCCAGCTAAATCGACCCCAAACAGATTTTTCTGATGAAGACTCAGTAGAAGTTATCAAAGGTTCTTCTCAAACGTCCGCTTTTGAGATTATAATTTCCTATGGTTCTCTCCCCAATGTTGCGGAGATGATAATCCCATCCCAGGTTTTTCTCAAACGTCCGCTGAGATTATAATTTCCTATGGTTCTCTCCCCAATGTTGCGGAGACGATAATTCCATTACAGGTTTTTCTCAAACGTCCGCTTTCGAGATTATAATTTCCTATGGTTCTCTCCCCAATGTTGCGGAGATGATAATTCCATCCCAGGTTTTTCTCAAACGTCCGCTTTTGAGATTATAATTTCCTATGGTTCTCTCCCCAATGTTGCGGAGATGATAATTCCATCCCAGGTTTTTCTCAAACGTCCGCTTTTGAGATTATAATTTCCTATGGTTCTCTCCCCAATGTTGCGGAGATGATAATTCCATTTCAGGTTTTTCTCAAGCGTCCGCTTTTGAGATTATAATTTCCTATGGTTCTCTCCCCAATGTTGCGGAGATGATAATTCCATTCCAGGTTTTTCTCAAACGTCCGCTTTTGAGATTATAATTTCCTATGGTTCTCTCCCCAATGTTGCGGAGACGATAATTCCATTCCAGGTTTTTCTCAAACGTCTGCTTTTGAGATTATAATTTCCTATGGTTCTCTCCCCAATGTTGCGGAGATGATAATTCCATTCCAGGTTTTTCTCAAACGTCCGCTTTTGAGATTATAATTTCCTATGGTTCTCTCCCCAATGTTGCGGAGACGATAATTCCATTCCAGGTTTTTCTCAAGCGTCCGCTTTTGAGATTATAATTTCCTATGGTTCTCTCCCCAATGTTGCGTAGACGATAATTCCATTCCAGGTTTTTCACAATGTTTGCTATTGAGATTATAATTGCCTATGGTTCTCTCCCCGATCCTGCGGAGGTGGTAATCCCAAGATTTTATCAACGACTGCTATTGAAGCAGAAGTTATCCAAGGTTCTCTCACCGTTCATGCTGAGGTAGCAACCACCCCTGGTTTATTCATCATCTTTTGAAGCTCCAGACTCAGCTCCCGTAACCAGTCAGGACATAGCTATACCAAACATCTGAAGACCAACTCCTGCAACATGTCAGGTATTCATTTTTCTTTTGCAAGTACGCAGGTTCTCGCTAAGGAATCTCTTATGCGATCAACATCCAGATGGCATCTATAAGCCCATCATCCTATCCATCAATCTCCAAATGGCATCTATAAGCCCATTTCCATCACACTGCTTCTATGTGAGCGCAAATTTCTGGGCACTTTAGTGTTCAATCATCTTCCACCCTCGGATTACGAAAGGCACGTCAGCCAATCTGCATCCTCAGGTCTAAGAAGATTGAACAGGGGAAACTGTTGTACCCCAAAATTTGCCCTCCCATATTCTTCAAGAAATTGCCAAGTCAAGCTTCAAAATCTCCCCAAAGGTTGCACAGTTCAAGGGTCTCCTAAGCAGTCAAAATTAGGGTTTTGGTTCTGATCAAGAAAATGAAGTTTCCAAAGGTCCAATCAAGTCCCACATGCCTATAAACATGGTCAAGCATCCCCATATCAAGTTTCAAGACCTTCAGCACAAAATTGCACAGTCAAAACCCTAATTACACTACAGTCAACTGTAGGGGCAAAATGGTCATTTGGCAGTCAAAAGTTCAAATTTTTGGTCAACATCTCATTTTGAAGCCACAAACATCATTTGATCAATGCTTGATCATGATTCTCAAAGCTTGGCTCAAAAATCATCAAGATGCAAAAGTTTTCTTATTTGGACAGCTGAAAAAGTCAACTGTAAATTGACCAAGGCATAACTTTCACATGGATTATCAGAAAAATTCCATCCAAAGCTCATTTTGAATAGAAAGACATTTCCTACAACTCATCTTCATACTTCAAGTCCAAGAAATGCTCTCACAAAAAGTTATCAATTTCAACATTATAGGTCATTTTCAAAAGTCAACAAAAAGGGACTTTAAGTCAAAGGCCATAACTTGAGATTGGTAAATCAAAATGACATGGGACCAAAGACATTTGTTATAGGACTCAAAGAACTTTCCAAAATGTCCAAGAACATGAGAAAAGCTTAAAAATTGAGCAAGTTATGCCTTGTGGAAGTTGGGAAATTTTTGGATATTTTGAAAAGTCAACATTGATTCAAATGACCTAAAAATGCTAATGGGCCTCTTTTTCTTCCACAATTCATTATCCAAGGCATGTGAAAGACCACCTGGCCCAAAGAGAAGTTTCTATTCATTTTTTATTTATTTATTTGAATTTTTTATTAATAATAATTCATTTAAATCAATTAAATACATGAAAAATATTTAACCTAAATTTTTCAATCTTTTTGTGCATGAAATATACTCAATAATTCGTGCATGATCAGATATGGAAGGAGTTGAATTGATTGGATATGATTGAGAGCAAAAGTGCATGAAAAATATTGAAAAAAAGATCCTTGAAAATCAAATCTCAAAAACCATGAATGCAAAGGATTTTGATCAAGTTTTTTGACCTAATGCACTCCATACATAAGCTGCAAGCAAGACCTAATCCTCCTAACCACTAAGCTGCGCTAGAGACCAAGACACAAACTTAAAAATTTTGCTTAAAAACTCAAAACTGAAAACAGGGTTGGAGGTCGTTTCAAGCCACAAAACTCATCCTATTGCCTTCCAAGGACATCAAGCAACCTTCCTGGATCAAAAACATCAATCCTAACACCTTAAAACGGTATACAGAAGTCAAGTTTTTTCCACTTTTTCTGATAATCGTATTTTACATTCTATGCACATTCATGGCATTTTGTTTATAGATTCATGATCAGTGATGTGTTTTAAAGCTAACCATATGATCTGATTGGATTTTTATGCGCTATACAAGAAATTGCCATGGTCGTATTTTAGGGTTTGCAGGACCTCAAATTGGGGGTTTTAAAATAAGGAAAAATGGGAGCACAAGACTTGGACCACTGAAACAAACACGATGAGACGATCATGAATCTACCCTCGCGCTCAATTTATGAAGCCCCAGGGGCTATTCGCTATTTTCTAATATAGCGTCTATAGCAACGTTTGAAAACCGTTGCTAAAGTGTTCTTGTTTCAGGGAAAAAACAAACCAACGAGGAAGACGCTTAGGTGGCCTTCCATGATTGGAGCGTTTGAAATTTCGCGCGCAGGCAGCATTAACGCATTATCTTGTATTATAATATTTGTTTGTTGTTTGATATACAGAAAATGCATTTGGAACGGTTGGCAAGCGTAGTGGGTGGTAACGTTCATGACCTGGGTTCGAGCCCCAGGTCCTCACCTCCTTTCACATTATTTTTCAATTAATGGTTCTATGCAGATTATGTCCTGAGGACGCACCATACACTCCTCCATCAAGCCGTCCATACGTTCAATATCATCAATCCAAGGGCGCAGAGTTGAGGAACATGATGCACCCTAGTCAACGCGTGTACACGCGTCCTGAAAAGTCAAAGAGACCGGCAATTTAAATGGGCCAGATTTCTAAAAGACTAACCTCCACTTTAGGGGCAGACCCCCCTTTGGTTTGCAAATTTTCTTTACTTTCTTTATTTTTCATAATTTTTATTTTCTTTTAAATTGTTGTTTTAATTAATTCAAATATTTTCATAATATATAAAAGACACATAAAAAAATCAGAAAAGAAAAAAATAATAATAAATATTTTGTTTTAGTATTTTTGTAAACAAATTTCATTAATAAAATTGTAGTTTTAAATTAGGCTTTAAATCTTAACTTTTTAATAAAAATCTAAAAAATATAGAATTAGGGCTTAATTAATTTTTCGTCTTTTTTTATTTTTCTTTCATAATAATTAAATATTAAATACTTATTTTTGTAATTAAATTGCATGTAAATTAATTAGGGTTAATTTTAGATTAAACTTTAATATGTTTTCTTAACAAATAAAAATTGTAGAATTAGGTTTAATTGTAGTTAATTCTTTTTTCCATTAAAATCATTAAAACCAAAAAATAACAAAAACAATTTCTTTTCTCTCTTAATTAATCAATTTCATCATTTAATTAAATTTTGCAAAAAGGGTCCAACACCCTCGTTTTAATTCTTGTTTAATTCGCATATTTATTTTTTATTCTTTATATTTATGTATCTCTCCCAAGGCCTTGTAATTAATCTGCCACACTTTTAATTCTTTTATTTGCTTTTACTTTCTTTTATTTTTCTGTCAAATCGGGTTCAAGAAATTTTGGCGATGTGGACCCGCGCCTTTTGTAATAGCTTAGAATTTTACTTTTCTCGCAATTTTTAATTGTTAATCAAGGCATGAAAGAATGTATGACAAAAATAAAAACAAACGCATAGATCACCATAACATGACAAAAGACAAAAATATCTGAAAACGACACACAAATCACACACCACCCCTAGGGTACGCCTCACTGTTGCCTTGCCTCGAAAGGTGATCGTCGAGTAGAGGATGTTTTAGTAAGTCCTCATGATCCGGGAACCTGGCATGAGGGTAGCTTCTAAGGTGTCTTCCCATTGCTCTGGTGATCACCATGTCCCGAACCTCGAATTGACCCGAACACCTCCAACGGTGGTGCTACCTACCTCTCAATGGTGGGATGACACTACTTTAAAGGACATTTACACAGACGAATTCCTTAGGGTAGGTAGACGACTCGTGGATACTTGCTCTAATTAAATTCAAAACAAATTCAAAAATACTTTTCACACCGACACCTTTTCAAAAAGCTTTCGAAAGCAATTTTTCAAACACTCTTGAGGACCGATACAAGAGTCGAACTGAAATTTTCAAAGAAACTTTTTTAAAACCCACAATTGAAAAGCAAACAAACTATTTTTGAAAACACAAGTGAGCAAGTATCTAAGAGCCCATGGATAACCATGGATAGAAAGGGTGCTAACACCTTCCCTTTCTATAATCTACTTCTCGAACCGAGAGCAATCTCTTTAAGGAATTTTTCTGTGCTTTTGTCCTTTCCATTTGGAGAAAATAAAAGACGGTGGCGACTCTTGCTTACCGCGACATTTCGCGAACCAGCGTTAAACAGTCAGTTCCAGATCCACTGATCACACCTAGTATGTTTGATGGAATGATGCATTCATTGCTTTTTGGAGAAATTGTTGAGAATGTAAAATTGTTAGAAGTAATATTTTGAAGTGGTTTAATGGTAGAATAACATGATTGTTCTGGTGATTGAGTATTTGAAACAATCAAAAAGTTATTTGCAAGTAGTTTGAGTTCTTCATTGTTTTGTTATCGGCTCTTTTTTCATACTTTGTTAGTTTTTGAATTCTAGAAATTCATATTTTTGCAAACTTCACTGGATTTTGATTTTTTTAAAAAATAAAATTATAATTTAATTTTGATATTTTATTTAAATAAAATTATTTATAATATTACTAAATAATACTAGAAATATTAATTAATAATTTCTTAGGCTAATTGTCATCTTATTAAAGAAAAAGTTTTATCGTTTTATTCTAATCTGCTACATGTGTAAAAGTGAAATAACCAATTTTTGTATAAGAAATATAATTTGAGGGATAAAAAATCTGAATTTAAAATCGAAGGAATTTTAAAAACACAAAAATACACTACGGGACATTTAAAGTGCAGATTAACCGAAAAGTCTCATTTCCATGGCGACCTGGCATTTTTTCAAACAGTTAACCTGCACACTTGGCGCCCATTCCACGGCCATATCCCGCCCTCTAATGCGCTCATCACCTTCTTCTCTCTCACTCTCATCATTACTTCCTTTTCTCTCCAAACACCACCACAAAGTTAGTCACCATTGGCGTTCCCATAACATCCCAATCAAATTCAAAATTCATATCGCAGCAACTTCTTCCACCGCTCTACCACACAAGCCTTCAACTCCATATCATTCGGTTCAGATTCAGTGTCCTAAAGATAATGCAGTAATTACTTTGCTCTTTTCTTTCTTTCTTCCCTTGCTATTGTTGCTGAAATTTTTGACTTTAACTTTTCTTTGTGCTCTCAAGGATATGCTTGGAGAAGCTCTTTTGTGCTTTGGTGCAACTTCTGTTAGCGTGGATCATAATGATGGCTGTCAAACAATAGATGAGGTACTTATAAAGTTATTTGATTTATTCATTTCAAATTTCAAATATTGTGTCCGACACCTACACGGACACTTGTGAATGATTATTTGATTTACTTTGTGTCCGGGTTGTCCGTGATTCATATCATAAACATCTCCTAAATTTAATGTAGAAAGTAAGTAGTATTACTCATTTATGTGAGTTTTATAAGAATATTATTTTCTGCAGATTTGCATTACTTCTATCTATCCTGAAGGTGAGGATATAAATTTAAACATTTCCCATGCGTTTGATTCTATTGGTTTCAAGGAGAAACCAAGGTACGAAATTAAAGCTATTGAGGAGGAGGACTGGATAAAGAGATCCCAGGTTAATGTGATTTGCTAAGTTTGTTCATTTTAGTTATTTTCATTGTCTGTTCTCTTGTTATTAGTTTAAACATTTTATTTATCTTACATCAGCAGTTTACTGGTTTCTATCTTTAATATTTTTGAATGGTTTATGGTGTTTTCTATCTTTAATTTCCCTAATATTGCTGAAAATTGTACATGCTAGAACTTGTTTTTGTAGATAAATTATCAAACTCATCTATTTATGCTTACAGGAATCATTTCACCCCGTAGAAGTTACTAAAGGCTTGTGGGTGGTGCCCGAGTGGAGTACTCCGCCTGTATGACTATCTTAAACTTTATCCGTGGATAATTTGCTATCGTTGCTGATTAAACATGTGAACTCTCTTTATTGTCCCAACTTCTATAAAAATTTGTTTTACATTTTTGGCCCTCTTAACTTGAATACTTTAAGTTAGCTATGTTGGTCCGTTTGTTTTGCTTAAGAAGGAATGAAAGTGAAGGATTGCACACCATGTATGTTAGTCCATGCTTGAATTCTAATGTTGCAATGATAGAAATTAGAATCATAATCAAAGTTAGAGTCGAAGATTAAAACAAAACTCTAAAGTTCTGTTACTTCAAGAGTAAAATACTCATTTTCTTATTTTCTTCCCTGATCATACTTTTTCTTGATTACAATGAGATAAGTTAAGAATTATATTTTAATTTGTGTTATTTTATGATATAATATTATAATTATATCACATTCTTTATATGATCGCCTTGAATAATATGGAAAAAGTCGTAGTTCAAGATGAAATTTCAAGAAGATTAGAACTTACATTTAAATGAAAACTGAGATCTTTTAGTCACATGGAAACTAGAAACTTGATGTAGGGAAGGTTACAAGGGGATTGAAGACCATTGATAAGTCAAAGGACGAAACACCACAAGTAAAATCAAAGCATTAAAGAAATATTCTTTTGTATCATCACTTCAAGATGTGAATTATATTTTCAACTTGAGTTTGAATTTCTGAACAATATTTCATTAAAAATACTGAGGTACATTGATAAGAACCAAAAAATGGAACAAAAATGAAAAGATGAAAACTGAAATTTATATAGATAATTTTGGAATATTACAACACAGGTTTTCGAGAGTCTGTCTCTCCACAGTTCAAATTCTTCTTAATTTTCCTGAATGGTTTCCTAATTCTGGTTTGCTTCTATTTATACTGCATTTAACATTTGTTCCTAATTGGCACAATTAATCTGAAGGGTTGTGACTGTTAGATTTGATGCTGTTTGGTTCCAAGAGTTGCATCCTTTCGGGTGGGTGTGTTTGTTCACCAAGGGTCACGTCCCCTGATTCGCATCTCTTGACCCTACACTCATTGGGCATCACTGCCCGCGGGTGTAAAACTTGGGCATGGGTGGTCTAGGCTTATCAATGGTACATCTTTAAAAGTCAGCAATAAAAGTGACATAAAAATACCTATGCCCAAGGACAGTAGGAACACAACTCAAATGCTGAACATCGAAATGGAAAATACCTAAAGGATATATAATTCACTATTAATACGACTAGAAAAGAGGCTCTGACATGCTTTGCAAGATGACAAAACTCACTAATACAGTGTATGCATACCAGACTGCTACTACCACTTACTATTATGTAATTACCATTAGGTTGTTTGCTTTCAGTTACATTATTTCACTGCTGTTATGGACTGCTATTGGGTTAGTCTAAACCCAAATAACTGTAAATAAACTCTATGTGTGACGACTTGTTTACAAATAGATTTAGTACAAAGTTGGAGTTTTTGCATTTTCTCTCAAAATTCAGTCCTATGGGATTCTATCATGGTATCTGGAGCCGGTGTCATCGTCAAAGCTCATATGTCTATAGACCTCTCTTTTTCACCGCCACCAAAGCTGCTGAAACCACTTGATGCGGGTTTACGAACTTCAGTTCCTGCACAGAAACACACATCAGTGACCAGCCTCATTGCGGCGGGGATCGATGGAATATCAGCAGTCATTTGGTTCCAATCTACAATTTGGGTTTGATTTTAGACCAAATGGGTCAAGGTCATTAAATGTTAGTTTATTGGGGGAAGCACCTAGAAGTTGGCCTGAATTCAATGACGCAGGTCTGAATTTCAATTTTGGGTCTAATGGACTAAGTCCAAGAGAACAACCCAAGTGAAATAACAAGATACAAGAGGCTCATCAGAACCCCTCTTCTTATGCGCAGAAAACAGAAGCTCACTCTTCAATTGTGTAAGGGGCTGTTAGAAAACCAGAGAAGAGAGAGAGTGAAGAGAATGAGAAGAGAGAGAGAGAGAAAGAATGCAAAACATAATTTGTTATTATTCAACTGATTCAGTTACAGCAGATCCTTTATATAGAAAGGATAAGGGATAGAAATAGAATTAGACACTAATCTAATTCCCTTTTGTTAGACTATTACTAGATAATCCTTATATCTCTAATACTCCCCTCTCAAACTTAGGGTGGTTGATCAAGTTTGAGCTTGTCAACAACTCTAAGTTTTGATTTAAGAAACAAGAATCTGTTAGTGGAGAGTGGTTTGGTTAACACATCAGTCCGTTGATCTACTGCAGGAATGTGGGAAACAATCAGGTTCTTGCTAATCACGTACTCCCTGACAAAGAAAATGTCAAGTTCCATGTGCTTGATTCTTGAGTGCAGAACAAGGTTGTGAGCTAGAGACACTGCACTTAAATTGTCACACGGTATCTTGGGAGTCTGATGGGTGATGTGTAGTTCCTGCAGGAGAGATTGAACCAGAGAATCTCTGCTGTAGCTAAGGCCAGACTTCTGTATTCTGCCTCAACACTTGATCTGGCAACAAGTGTCTGCTTCTTTGCCCACCTAGGAAGATGCAGGCTCCAGAAGTGGACCTTCTATTGTCAGGATCTGAGGCCTAGTCTGCATCACAAAGGCCTGTGGTAGTGAGAGGCATAGTGAGGTTAGCAAGTGAGAGAAGTAGACCATGTGAGGTATCTGAGAATTCTCTTAACAACTTTCCAATGGTCCTCAAGAGGGTTTGAGAGAAATTGGCAAACTTTATTGACTGCAAAGGATATCTCAGGTCTTGTTACAGTAGCGTACTGGAGGGCTCCTACCATAGACCTGAAGTAGGTGGAATCAACAACTTGAGCAGAACCTACTTTGGAGAGTTTGGTGCTTGAAGCCATAAGGGAAGCAATCCCTTTTGCAGTAGCCATGTTAGCTCTATGAAGCAAATCCCTGATATACTTGCCTTGAGAAAGCAAAAGAGAACCATTGGGAAGATGATTCACCTCTATGCCCCAAAAATAATCTAGTTTGTCCAAGTCTTTGAGAGAAAAGGCCAGATTGAGTTTAGTAACCAACTGCTTGATGAAAGAAGAAGAGGAGCCAGTGATGATAGCATCATCAACATAAACCAACACTAAAGTGTAGCGGGATGGTGTGAGCATCATGAACAAGGAGGGATCACACCTGATGGCAGTGAAAACCAGCTGAAGAAGGGACCCTTTGAGTTTATCAAACCAGGCCATAGGAGCCTGTTTAAGCCCATATAGAGCTTTGTGTAGCTTGCAAACCAGACCAGGCTCACCCTTTTCAAAGCCTGGTGGTTGCACCATACACACTTCTTCATTAAGCACTCCATTTAAAAAAGCATTATTGACATCAATTTGCTGTATGATCCAACTTTTAGAGATGGCAAGTATTAAAACAGTCCTCACTGTAACGGGTTTCACAACTGGTGAAAATGTTTCAGTATAGTCAAAGCCTTCAACCTGATGGAAACCTTTGGCAACCAATCTTGCTTTATATTTATTAATGGTCCCCTGCATTTTCTTTGACCCTAAAAACCCACTTGCAACCAATGAGTTTTCTGTGATTAGAGGCAGGCACCAAAGACCAAGTGTGATTCCTAATTAATGCTTCATACTCAACTTTCATAGCAGTTTGCCACTCAGGAGTGGATAGAGCTTGTTTATGTGAGGTTGGTTCCAAGTGAGTGAGAAGGAGAATGGGGTGCAGCATAGGTTGAACAATACCATCCTTAGCTCTAGTAACCATGGGATGAGTGCTAAGAGAATGAACAGATGGAGCAGGGGAGGAATGTTCAGTGGATGGAGAAAAGGCTGTGCTGTTGCCAATGACCACTAAGGAGGACTCAGTACCAACTTGAGGAGACACAGCCAAAGAGTCAGCAGAAGTTGTTTCATGATGGACATAATTTTGAGAAGTAGAGGCAGACTGGGAGGGAGAAGCAGGCAGTGTCACGATTAATGCTGCTGAAAGAGGGTTGTCTGCTAAGAGTGAAGTGAGCAGGGATCATGGACACACACACTGATTAGATTCTTGAGAGATATATGGAGAACCAAGGGAATTGTTAGGGGACTGAAAGTGTAAGTGAGGACCAACAGATGTAAGGGGGATATGATGTCCAGATGAAGGCCCGAAAAAAGGAGTAGTGGAGTGTAGAAACAGATTTAGATGATGAGTCGGGAAATAGGGAAGTGTATGGGAACCTGTGCTCATTGAATATTACATCCTTAGATATAAAAATTCTGCCAGTGGGATCAAGACACTTATAGTCTTTGTAGGATGGAGAATAGCCTAAGAATAAGCATTCCTTGGAATGCATAGCTAGTTTGTGAGAATTATAGGGTCTGAGATGAGGAAAACAGGAGCAGCCAAAAGCCTTTAAGAACTTGTAGTCAGGAAGTTGAAAATATAGTAGGAAAAAGGGTGATTTGTTATGCAGGGAAGAAGATGGGAGCCGGTTTATGAGGTAGGTAGCAGTGAGGAAAGCATGGTCCCAGAATTTTAAGGGTAGGTTAGCCTGAGCAAGAAGGGTGAGACCTGTCTCCACAACATGTCTGTGTTTACGTTCCACAGACCCATTTTGATGATGAGTATATGGACATGTGACTCTGTGTGTTATGCCATGCATGGTTAGAAAGTGTGTCAAAGGTTTGAATTCACCTCCACCATCTGTTTGCACAGACTTGATTTTGAGATTGAATTGTAGTTCAACAAGAGCTTTAAACTGAAAAAATGTGACAAGTGTGTCAGATTTTAGTTTGAGAGGATAAATCCAGGTATAACGGCTATAAGCATCAACATAGGTGAGAAAATATGAATGGCCAGAGATGGAGGGAACTGGTGATGGCCCCCACAAGCCACAAAACACAAGTTCAAAAGGGTTGGAGTAAACAGTTTTAGATGAGGTAGATGATAACCTATGTACCTTACCCATGGAGCAGGCATTATAGAAGTCAGAAAACTGTTTATTAGGAATTGAAATATTACAAAGTTTGAGAACTTGTTTTAGAACCTCATGATGAGAGTGACCCAACTTGTGGTGCCACAATTTGTACAGACTAGAAACAAAATCTAAGTTCTTATTATTACAACTGGAATTGAACACAAAGCTAGATTCCAAAGAAGGAGGTTGAGAGCTAGATGACTTGCAAACAATACTGAGGACTTGAGAGGAAGCAGGAGGAGGAGTGCAGTCAAACTTATATAGACCATCACTCCCAAGGGAACCACTCAAAAGCACATTAGAAGTTCCCTGACATTTCACAAAACAGACATTAGCATGGAACTCAAAGAATAAAACATCATCTTTGGCAAACTGACTCACACTTAGCAGATTTTTAATAATGGATGGAACAAGAAGAAGATTATTCAGTTTCAAAGAAGTGTTAGGGCATAAATTTAAAGGAAAAGTCATAGAGCCAAGAGAAGTGATGGACAGACTTTGGCCATTGCCAATGTGAACCTGATCATTACTAGGCAGAGATACAGTATCAATGAAATTTGTGGCATCTGGAGTCACATGATGTGAAGCTCCTGAGTCAGAATACCACGCCTGGTTGTAGAATGAAGAACAATCAGTGCCAGCAATCAGTGCCTGAGGCCTGGCACCAAAGTACTGAGATGCCATGCTAGGCGCCATAGGTCTAGCTTGGTTCACATTTGAAGGACTTGGAGCCCTAAATCCAGGTTGAGTCCACACATTTGGTTGACTAAAGCCAAAATTTCCAAAAGAAGTAGGAGCACCATAAGGGGGGATAGGACACCATAAGAGTCTCGAGAGTGTCTATAGTAGCAATAGCTAGCATCATGACCAGATTTGTAGCATATCTGACATTGCACAGAGTTCCTATACCCGTCGCGGCCACCACGTCCTCTGAACCTTCCTCCTCTATTGTTTCTGCCACGAGAATAGCTACCACGACCATAACTTTGGAAATTTCCACCACTAGAGCCAGTGATATCAGAATTTTGAGGACTGAGATTGAAATTTTTCGCACATTACCTTGAGTAAGGTTCACAGAAACAGCCTCAACAACTTCTTTCTTGGATTTCTCCACTCTAACTTCTTGAGTGAGGAGAAGCGATTCCAACTCATCAAGTGAGATGAAATTAGACTTAGAGTTAACAACAACAACGGCAGAGTCAAATTCTGATGGTAACGCCTCAAGAATCAATTCAATTTGGTCACGATGAAGGACCGGATCACCAATTGACATTAACGTATCTACGATAGTGCGAACGCGAGCAAGCAATTCAGAGGTGGTTCTAGTACCTTTGGAGAAGGAGCGAAGCTCTGATTTGAGTTGACGAGACCGAGTCTTGTGGCAGAACGCATGAATTTCTTCCCAAACATGCCATGAATGACGAAGAAGAACGAAACGAGAGAGGAGCGAATTGGAAATCGTGGATAGCAACCACGTGCACAACAGCGCATCCTGTTCTTCCCACACGACGTAGCTAGGGTTCTCACTTCCGGCGTCGCGATTGGGAACAGTGAGGTACTGTTCCGGTATTTGAGGTGATATGACAAATTGCACCATTTTTGTGCCGCGAAGAACTCCTTCAACTTGTTGTTCCTGAACCCTGCCTCCATTATATACAAAATTTGGCGAACCATAGATTAAGAGAGTTTCACCAACAGAATTCATAAGAAACTTTGCCCTTGAAAGCATTGAATGTTGCTAGAAATTTGTCTTTGAGTGATAAAGCTAATCTGAACTATGAGCTCATCATTGGCTTGGTCAGGACTTTTCTCTTTCGTAACATTAAACAGAGGTAAATCAGAAAATATTGCAATTGCAAATGCTAGAAATGATGATCCTGGCACCATGTTGTGGGCCCAGTAGTCCGAGCAATAGAAGCCAAGAAAGGAGAAGAAGAAAACAAATTGGCTAAACTGTAAGCTGCTAGTGCTACTCCAGCCCAAACTCAACGTAACTGAATGAGCTCTCTCTCTCTCTCCACAACACGAAATTTGTTGGGAATCATGCATTATTCAAGGCCCTATAAATCACCCAAACACGAACTGTCATTCTCTTTTGTCTGAATTATAAATAAAATAGGGATTGTTACTGTGCCTTACGGTACTTGGTTTTAACATATCACCTATCAATTTCTCAATTTTATATTTGGAAATAGGCATGAGGATCAGAATTGTTCCTCCTTCTATCATATTGAATTTATGGGATTATAGATAAAGGAAGGAAAGAAATAATGACTTTGAATATGATGTACACTGATAACTTGGTGCGAAGGACTAAACATAAACCTCTATTTATAGAAGTACAAATACTCCTAATCCTAATCAAATAGGGAAACACATCATGATAATACTTACGTAATATGAAAACTAATCTTTAAAGATACTTAAGATGATGAACTAATCATATGAAATAGTTTAAGATATGCTAAGATAATATCAAAGTATTTATAAGATATTTTATATATTCTAACAAGTTTGTATTTGTCGCCCGAAGAGTTGGATCGTGTTTATCAGGTACTGGCATGCTTGTTTTGTTTCTTAGAGAGCATTAAATTTAACCCAGTGCTTATGAATTTCATCTGACCAATTCTCAATTTTGTATAGGATGTTCAAGCAACAAATATAATTCTCAATCCTGGACATGCTTTTGGAACAGGAGAACATGCCACCACTAAACTTTGTCTATTATTCTTGCATGGTTGTATAACTGGAGGAGAATACATCTTAGACTATGGCACGGGCTCTGGAATTCTTGCAATTGCAGCTCTTAAGGTATTCAATTGATTGTCAGCATACTATAGAGTTGAACATAATTGAAACAAAATTGAAACAAACTGTTTAAAATATATATATATATATATATATATATATATATATATATATATATATATATATATATATATATATATATATATACATATATATACATATATACATATATATACATATATATATATATATACATATGTATACATATGTATACATATGTATACATATATATATATATACATACATATATATATACATATATACATACATATATACATATACATATACATATATATATATATATATACATATATATATATATATATATATATATATATATATATATATATATATATATATATATATATATATATATATATATATATATATATATATATATATATATATATATATATATATATATATATGCGGGGGACAGTGCAGTCCTGGATTCTGGTTTTCCTCCTTATGTTGACCTTAACCTATGTTCTTAGCTGCTTCTCTGTAAAAAGCCCCTAAATTTATAAGCAACTAGTCTTAAGATATTGTCAGTTTTTATGTACTTTCAGAACGTCATTGGTAACTACTGTATAGACTGCTACTTACATTGGTAAATGAAGCCCAAATATTTTAAAAATAGGAAATTATCGATGTACAACATGTATCTGATACTGCTCCATATGTACTCAAGAAATATCAAATATTTTAAAAGCTTTTCAATATTGTTTGTATTATGTATTATGTATTATGTATAGCTGAATCTTCATTTCCATTTTTGACGTGCTTTTGTACTATTAGTTTGGTGCTTCCTTAGCAGTTGGAGTTGATATAGATGCAGAAGCAATTGCATCAGCATATCAAAATGCTGCCCTAAACAACATTGGACCAGACAGAATGCAACTGCAGCTCATTGCTAGTGAAAATACTTTACCCTCCAAGGGTGACGGGACATCTGGAGTTGTAAAAGGAGAAAACACTATTGAGATACAAACTGTTACTGACAAGGATAAGTATGATGTGGTCATTGCAAATATACTCTTAAATCCTTTATTAGATAATGCTGAGAAAATCATCTCCTGTGCAAATCCCGGAGCAATTATTGCTCTCTCTGGTATATTATCTGAACAGGTAACTTAGTTAATACTTATTATTGTTTTTCTTTTTTCAAAAGGCAGTCTTCTGTTAATTGTCACCTAGAATGTTCTGTTGGGCTGAATTGGTTTTCAATTATATACGCACAAGAGTTCATTGTCGTTGTGTTTCATACAGGTTCATCACATCATAAAAAGATATTCCCCATTCTTAGAAGGCATACAAGTTTCCAAAATGGACGACTGGGCTTGCGTGAGTGGTAGAAAAAGTAGGAATTCGGATGCATGCTGACTCATGCTTATAAGTGATCAATTTGGATGTTTGATAATTCTTAGTCAATCTCTCGATGTGTATGTTGAGAGGTAGGATATATATAGTTATTTTAAATCTTATGACAAATTCCAAGGTGTTCCCTTGTTTGTAGGATATGCATTGTGTTCCCTTTGAAATGAATTCTATGTCAGGTTAGTTAATAGTAGGTATTTTTTCAAGATGACTTGATGTATCTTGTTTTTATCATGAATCTTGATCATTTGTTTATTTTCTAAATATAAAAATATATTAAGAGAATCACTAATTTTTGGATCCAGATCGTCATCTACTGTTCATTCTCTCCTGCCCTCTGTCCAGTTTCAATTCCCACCACCCAGTTTTTTTCAATACAGTTTTCTATGATTTATTTCATTCCTTTAAAATCTCCTGGCCATTGGATTAGAGGCAGGACAATGGCAGTATATGAAATACGGTAGACGGTCCATGTTGCTAATTTTTACATTTCAGACCATGTTTTTGGGTAAATAACTTGTATCTGTATCATCTATTTATAATTTTGGAAGCACCACTTTTTGTGCTGGCTTTGGTCATAAATCAATGATCATTTTGTCCTGATATTGTTAAGAGGTTGAACAATAGGAGGGGATGTAAGACAGTCAAAGACTTGCCGATGAGCATCATCAGAATGTCGGTGCCAAATTTTGAAAGTGGAACTGGCAGGAAGGGCGGGAGATGGAGGGAAAGTCTACTAAACATTTTGAACTGGGTATCGGAGAATCTTTTAAATGCCTTAGGTAGCCGGTCATATGAGTATTGTATATTTAGATACTTTGAAGAAAATCTTTTTTCAATATCATAAGCATCATCGTTAAAATGAGAGTTATTGTTGTACCAAAAACAAAAATGAAAAAGAGAGTTAATCAAATACATAGCAAATATAATTGGTATTGATTCTTGATATGTTAGCGGATGGTTCATTGTACTCACTATGAGTTTTTAAAAATGCTCTTCCCCGATGATTGAAATATGAACCCACCACACAATATCTCTGACTAAGTTCTTCCGTGAATATTATTATTTGAACGCATCAGACATATCCCAACGCACTCCAAAGTCCGGAGAATGGAATCCGGACAACCACAATTCATGCATCACACTTTTTTCAATCCTTTCACCCATGCTCATGATCATATAGCATTATTCCTGAACCCTCTTATTGTAATAAAAACTGTTATCATATTTATTTAATAAAGAACTGCACTATTTCCAGATTCTAAGATAGTAAAGTAATTTATCCAAGAATAACTGTGTTCCTCGTTATCGAGTCAATTTACATAAGTCTTTTTTAAAGAGAAAAGATAGTGTAAAAAGGAGCATATTAGATTTCATCGCGCAGTTTCAAAAAGAAAACAAGATGTAATTAACAGTAAGTAGTTGACAATCCTTACACGAAAAAGTTAAAGTGTTCAATTCTAGAACCATGAGCTTGTAGAAAAAGAAAAACGAGTAAAATGTGATATTATTCTAGTTAACCTTGACGTTAATGACATTGTTCCTTTCTTCCTCCTTCATTTTAGGCAGAATAACCTTGAGCACACCGTTCTTCATTTCAGCTTTAATCTCATCATTCTTGTAAAGCTTATCCGGTAAATCAATTCTGCTAGAGAATCGACGACCACTCTCCTCACTATCTTCACCACCTTCTTCACCTTTAATGATAAGAGTGTTGCGTTCCACGGAGATCTTGACGTCTTCTTTACCGAGTCCAGGCATATCCAAACGGAGAAGCAGAGCATCCTCTGTCTCTCTCGCATCCCATCCGCGTCGCGAAGCAGCAGAAAGGACCGGATTGTCCGTCAGTAAATCCACCATGTTTAGGACTTGACTTAAGCTCCGAGTTGGAGAAAACGGATCGAACACATCTAAAATCAATCAATATAAACAAAGAAAGTTAGTTAGGTTATATACTAGTGAATGAAATCAACATAACAGAAGAGGGAGAGCGACAACAACTACCTGAGAGAAGCAGATCATCGCGGCGAGTGCGCGGGGAAGAGCGACGATCGACATCAACGTTACGGTCATCGGAGTGTTGATCGTACTGGCGCATGGCGTTGGTGTTGAAAGAGGCGACGGGGCGAAGAAGAGATCTTGAAAGAGCAGCGGAGGAGAGAAATCGCTTGACTGCAAGAGAGGAAGCCATTTGGATTGCAAGAGAAGATTTGTTTGTTAAAGAAAGAGTAGAGAATGGATACTGCAGATTGTGTTAGCAAGATGCAAGAGGCGGTTATATTTCAAGACTAGTAGGTTCGAGAGCTGATATATTCCGTTGTAACGTTTCTAGAAGGACCTACCATCTACTTACTTGCTGCTCACGTGGTTACATATTTCTAATTAGTTACTTTGTAAGCAAATTAATTACTCTTTTAGTTTTAGCTTTACTTCTGACCATTTTTTAAATAACTTTTTTTATAAAAATATAAACAAAACATAAATTTAGCTACACAATATTCTAACTCAAATAAATCACATATATTTTTTTATTGTAATAGATTTGGACATCATAGTATTTGCAATATCTTTTTTTTTTACGTATCGAATCAAAACATTAAAATATAAATTATTCATTGTAAAAATTCATAAGAGCGAAATATCGGTGAAAAAATGGCAGAAAAGGTAGACATTCACTCTGATCAGAAATAAATAATTTTGCCCTCCAATACAATAATCGTTATCTAATTCAATTAGACAGTTCTCGACATAACACTCAAATGCAAATGATTTCAATCATTCTTAATATATAAAGGAAAAACACGTTTTTTTAAGAGCTCCTGATATATAGGGAGAAAACACACATTTTAGGTATTTGAATTCATTCTCACTCACTCACACACTATTTCTCATTCTCTCACTAACTTAGGTGTTTGAACGCTAAGTTTGTATGTCTACCTGCTCCGTCGCATTGAAGCATTACTCCACGACACTAAGAAACAACTCAATCACCTCATCTTCTATTTCTAATTCCTAACCGAACATTAACATTGTTTAGGAAATTGACTTTTGATTCTCGCTAATTTTAATTTAAAAAAGCAATTGTTTCTCCACCAAAGATCCAAATCATCAATCTCCTTTTTTGAAGATTCAATCTCCTCCTAATATAGATCTATTATCATATTCATCGAACATGGTGACCCAAAACCAGCTGATCTACCGCCCAACGGCAAAATCCCGATGCGGCCACTGAAGCTACCAAAGCTCTTCCTCATTAGTCAATATAATCAAGTTCCCGATGAAGGTCTAAGTCAATGTTGAATCAGGCAATGGATTTGAAGTTATGGAAGAGACTAAGTGTGAACACTCATTTAGTCCCGCGCTTAAGGCGTGTGTGAACAGTCAGTTTAATGTAAAAGGCATTGGAGTAATTCTCGAAGTACTAAGGTATCATACACACTCAAAAGATTTTTTTAAAACCTCTCTGATTTTACTTAAACTTCTTAAAACCTATCGACGCATATATGTAATTGATTACATAGTTTGTCTAATAAAGTATATAAGCTAACTCACTACATAAATTGATTGAGGACTTGATCAAATAAATTAATGCAATGGGAACGCCTTCTAATCGATTATAAGACTTAATAATCGATTAAATAATATAGTCATTTTAGGATTTCCTTTTCTGGAATAGGGTTTATTGTACCCTAAAATTTTCCCTCTCACTTATCAAGAATTTTCTCACAAGATCTCTTTGACTTAAGACTGCATTAGGGTTTGACCAACTCAAGACATCTCTGTTTCCAGTGATTTCTGGTAAACAACCGCTAGTCTTCCAAACTATCGAATAATCTTTCTTACTATTATTCAATCTCTCTGGTAACTCACATGATCGACTAGATTGATCCTAGGACTCCTTGGATATTAAGGTTACTCTCACAATCGAACAATTATTCATGGTTGATATTGTATAAGTGTTTGGCTTATTTCGATCCCTCTCTCTAAGAGTCTAAAAATGTAGTCAAAATGTATGTGAAAACTAAGTTATACGAATAAATGCTAATTGTAATGCTGATTGTAGAGACATACAAAACTGCATGAAAAATGAAGTAAATGGTTTCGATTCACAAAACGTTTAACATAAAAGGTTTCTGGAATGTAGAAGTTTAAAAATGTGAAGAAAGCGTTTAATGCAAGAAAACTGTAAATGATTTTAAGTAAAAGTATGCGCTCGAAGGACAATACTTGAAAGTAAAGGTATTGAAAATGTGACAGTTCTCTGAAATATAAAGTGCTTGAAATATAAAGGAAACAGTAAAACGTAAAACTTTGAGGAAAAGACTTCGAAGTGAAAAGATTGCAAATAGGAAAGCTTGCAAATGTTATTTGACAAAAAAGAAAAGAGGAAAGTACTGGAAATGGTAAAAGGTTTTCATTAAGTTAGAAATACATGGTGCTATCATACATACATTTCTCTTGCATTCGTTTCCCTTGCCATGTGGTAGTTTGAATGTTATTGAGTATTTTGTATAACAGATATGACACACCGAAATCCTAATACTAAGACTTCTATTTATACTAATTCGACCCTAACGGTCTCGCTACAGGATTATGCCACGTTTCGAACATGCAAGACAATGCTCCTTTCATCTTTCCACGTGTCCCCAAATGCTCCAACACATAACTTTCAAACTTTGAAAGTCCCGCTTCCATTTGAATTTTAAATGCTTTTGGTGTCTCTCTATTTCGAGCGTTCTTCCCAAACATAGCCTCGCTGTTGTTTCGAAACTCCTTTGGATATGTTCCCATAATTACCGTTCGAAGCTTCAAGCTTTGACACACTTATTCGAAACACTGCTTCTGTTACTTCGAAATATGGCGTTTAATTCCATTTCGATCAGAACGTTTATCTCTTTTGGCTCCTAAATAACATTATCAAAATCTTCAGCCAACAAATTGCCCCTTTAAAATATGTATTTCGATCTCTTTGAGAAATACCTATTTTAAAGATTTATACAAGATTTTGATAGGATTTTCGAATCATCGTAACATTTAATGCATTTGACTCCAGTCACATCAATCATAGCACCTTTTGGGTTCCTTAACCGCCCAGAGTCACTTCACAGCGTGGTGCAGTTATAAGTAATGATTATTTTTAAATCACGCCTATTAGCTATATCAACTTCACGCCACCTCTTCATCACACCAACCCATGATCTCCACGTATCACACCTTTACTCGGTGGATGCTTAATCTTCTCATTATAAAACATCAATTTAATCTTCCTTTTTCTTTTTTTACACTCTAAACCTTTCATACTCTGGATTTTTACCCTTCTTCTTTCCTAAAACAATCTAAGCTTTCAAACAACAAAAATGTCTTCTTCCACCTCATCCCAACTCAAGAAAGTCTCCAAGAAGAAAGGAAAAACTACAGGAGCAACCATGGAGAGTAAAATCATCACCATTTAAGGCCAATCTGCTCTTGCTCCTCAAATGATTTCCAAAGAAAAAGAAATGCTGTACGCATCACAGGTACTCATCCCTACCCATGTTGCTGGTAAGAGGTTAGCCTTAAATGGCCCTCTTACAGTTTTTGAAATATTAAAGGACACCAGGACAATTTTTCCCGTCTGTTATAGCTTCAAACCCTTATTCAACAAAATGGATGCCCCTAGGGCAGTAGAATCTCTTAGTTCGAATACCGTAGGAACCCCAACTGTTCCTCCCAAGGACCCATTTGTTTTGGATTATGTAAAAAGCAACTTTAAACCATTTCGATCTTGCCCTACTTCTGATATTGCTTATCAAAATTGGTTCACGAAAGTAGAGGCCAAGAAATCCCAGCAATGGGAAGAATTAGGCATTTATAACCTCATTAAGCTATCGAAACCTGGATTCACCTATAGCCATCCTCTGCTGTTTGCGTCCCTTTATTTCTGGGATAGTACCTACAACACTTTCCATCTCCCAGGTGGAATGATTACCCCCACCTTCTTCGATATAGCGGCCATTACTGGGCTGTCGCCAGTGGGAGAAACTTATGTTCCTGACAACGAAGAGCACTCAAGCATAATTGACTTCGAAGTCAAATTAGCCAGCTTTTCCAAATTTATTAGCCACTATCATGCTGAAGGGGACAATGTGTCTGACATAGAGCACATTGCTTTCTTAACCCTGTGGCTGTCTAGATACGTTTTCTGCAGTAGATCCCTGCAGGTAGCTAGTAGGTTCATTCCTCTAGCTAGGGATTTACATGAAAATCGCAAAGTGTGCCTAAGTGAATTACTCTTAGTTGACCTCTATGAGAGCCTGAGGTCAGCTGTTTCGAGCCTCAAATCCCACACCTCCAAAAACATTCTATTAGCTGGCCCATTTTGGTTACTCCAACTATGGCTAAATGCCATGTTCGAACCTTCTTTATCAACCGCCAACACCATAGATGAGCAAGATTCTGAAATAAGTGATAGGATAGTCGAAGGCACTAGGCTTCGAAGACTAACTCCTAATGATGACAAGGATGACTTCAAGGTTCAATTCTCGAAGTACATCATGATACTCTCCAAAAGGCACAAGTTCGAAGAGAGCATGGCGCCTTTTGCTTCGAGGGCTCATGGACCTTCTTGGTTCACCATGGCTCTCTCAGAAGCCATCAAGAGCAAGGAGATTCAGGATGTATGGAGAGCTTTCTTGCTTCCTAGACTCATCTCTTCAAGGATAACCCCAGCCAAGAACCAAATTCTTCTTTTTGCCTACCAACCAAACTTCGTTTCGAGGCAGTTTGGCTTATGCCAACTGATTCCTGAACCTTTGTTCCAAACTGAGAGCGCCATCACTTCTGGTTGAACTTTCAAGGCAAGGGAAGCCAAGATCCAGCAAGAACAATATCAAGGCTTTGCCCAATTCGAGCTGATAGCCTTCGAACCTACCCATCTCGCGGCTAAAGGATTTATGGAGTGGTGGATTAAGTTTTATCAAACTTGTATGTTCGATACACTTACAATTCGACAGAAACTAATTGATGCCTTCGATGTGCAGGTACCAGCAAAGAAAGGTATGTTTACTCATGCCAAAGAGATAAAAGCTTTTCAAAATTATTTTGAAACTACTTACGACCCCACGCGCTTGGACTCCACTGTGCATCAAGCAGCTGAGACCTTGAAGGAAAAATTTAAACAAAAAGTTTCTAAGCTAAAACTTCCTTCAGGGCTGTCACCTGAGGATAGGTATAGGTTGGCATTCGAAATGCATCCACCTAAATTTCCCAGATTACCTACCTCAGAACTGGCTCTGGCTTGGTTTCCCCCATATCCATGGTGGTTTACTTGCAAAGAGATGTTCAAATATCTTCAAAGGAAACCAAAGCCATCTGAGACTGTGACATGGGCTCGATACTGGCTTCATGATTTCCCAGGACACCTTCGATACGACCTTTCTGCCATGTCAATTAAATCTGATCAAGGCACAGGTGCGAATGCTTGGGAAAAATCCCAAATGTCTTTTATTTTCCATATCTTTAACCTTTGCTTTAATTGTTTTGATTTTCAGCTATCAGGATAAAGACAGCTGCCTCGAAATCGAAGGAAGGGAGTGCCTCTCAAGCCTCCATCGAAACTACCGAAAAAGCTAATCCACCCGAAACAACTACTACTGCTGCAACTACAACAACAACAATAACGCCAACAACAACAAGTGCCCCAACTCCAACGGTAATCACTTAGTTTTTGATGTTTCGAATTCACTCAAGCTTTGTGATTTATATCTAACTTCGTTCAAATTCTTTCAGACCAACAAGCTTCCTCCTACTACTCCCAAGAAGCGGAAATTAAGCACTACTGGGGAAGACCCCAAGGCTGGAGGAAACTCAAATACTGCTTCGAAGAAGAAGCTAAAGAAAGATACTCCTAAAAGCACTGTTCCGACTAGTGTCTCTGGACTCGATTCCAGGGATGCTGCTCCCTTACCTAAATCCAAAAATCCACCTTCGACCTCCAACCCAACGTTGGAACGCATAGCTAGTAACCTCTCCTCTGAGGGTCCACAGGTAAATCGAACTTCTTCTAAAAAATGTTTAACTTCTTATTACCTTGGTGAATGTTTTTCTTTAACATTCTGCTGCTCCTTGCAGAACATTTTGAATCCCACTTCTACCATTTCGACCTCACCATCCAGAGCTGCTGCTCCGCTTAACTCCTCTCCTCAAGGAGATTCCAGCAACTTGGTCCAAAACAAAGGTTCTTCCAATGTGGCGGTTCTGGCTGGAACTTCTGAACAGCCAGATGACCAAGGTACCTCAATTCCTCTGAAAGAGGTGAACGAAACGATACTTCAAACGTCTGCAGAGGATTCACAAAGGGTTCTTCAAAAGTCCCCTCTTGAAACTCTTCAAGAGGACCCAAAGGATGCTCAGACTGAAGAAGAAAAAGCTGATTCTGGGCGAGGATTCGAAGAATCTGCAGACGAAGAATCTGAGGAGGAAAACGCCAATGACGAGGAAAACGTCAATGATGGTTCGACTGCCGGGACGGAGTCTAACGCAAATAGCGGCGAAAGGGATGGTATCGAAGTGGTAGATTTGGACGAGGATGAAGAAGACCAAGAGCACGAAGCAGATGAAGGGGATGGTGATGCAATCAACGAAACCCTAGAGGTTGAAACAAACGTGGTTCCCCTATGTGTGGAATTCCCCCGATCCTCTCCGTCTCGAATGACTGACGAGGAACTGGCACTTCTGAGGCGAAATGACCCCATTGGGTACATGAAGGCAAAGTTGGCTCAGAGGGACGTCCCACTCGCTAGAGCTGGCACAAGTTCAACCAGCTATCCTCTTCCCACAGATGAAAGAGTTGTTCTTCTCAACAAAATTAGGAGAACTATTCTCAATGTGGATATATTCGAAGTGCTTAAGCAAGATAGTACTGCTTGCTATACTATGAAGGAGCTGCTCACAAAGGTCAATCTTTCCAACTGCTCCTTGCCAGTTAGTACTCTCTTGTTTGATCTTCAGAATTTGCTGGACAACGTAACTGGCTACCTTCTCCAAGACGAATCTGCTGCCAAGAAGGTTCACGAGAAACGCATTGCCATGGATGCCGCTTATGAACAAGCTTCAAAGCTTTCTCAAGAAGCTGAGGATCAAGCTATGCATCTGAAGCAGGCGAAAACTGAATATGAGGCTCGAGCTGAATCCATTCTTATTTGGGAAAGGCAGATTCTGGAACTTCAGCAGAAAGTTAAGGAGGCTAAGGAACAACAACTAGCCTTCGAAACTAATCCTGCAGGTAACCAATTCGAAGAGCTTCTCAACCAGGGGCTTGCAGAAATGGAGACTGCAGAACAACTTAAAGGAGAAGTGGCAACCTTGGAAGGTGCCAGGCGGTTCGCTCAGCAAAAACTTGAGACATTTCGAAGCACCTTTAATCGATTGAAAAACAATGTTTATTTCTAGATTTTGATGTTTATCTGCCTATAACTTTGGTTTCTTACATGTAATATTCGAACAACGCCATTTTGGCATTCTATCTTGCCATATTGGCTTTTATAATATTTTGTTTACGTTGTTACTATTCGAATCTCCCGCAGGCTTGGCTTATATTTCTTTAAATATTTCCCATTAACCTTTAGGACACGTTTATCATCCAAGAGTTCTTCGACTTCGTATGCATTGTTTGAGAATACTTTTAATATTCGAAAAGGTCCTTCCCAATGAGGTGACCATTTACCTAATGCTTTGTTCTTCTTATCTATAGGCAATATGACTCTCCAAACCAAGTCATTAATAACGAATACTTTTTTCTTCACCCTTTTATTGTATGTTCTGGCCACTCTTTCTTTTTGCCTCATCAAAATTTCCAACGCATGTAATCTAATTTCGTCCAACTCAACTAATTCATTCATCATCATTTCCCAATATAATGCAGCTGGAATTTCGTTTTGTTTCTGAATTCGAACTGATTGCAGATGAATTTCTACTGGTAACACTGCATCATGACCAAATGTAAGTTGGAAAGGCGTAGTGTTAGTGGCTTCCTTAGGAGATGTTCTACAAGCCCATAACACTTGGTCCAGAGTTTTGTGCCAATTTCTTGGCTTCTTGCCAATATGCTTCTTGATTAATCCTATTATTACTTTATTTGCTGCTTCGACTTGTCCGTTTGCTTGAGCATAATATGGTGTTGATGTTAGCAATCTAAACCCCATTTCTTGGGCAAATCCTTGCATCTTTCTACCAGTAAATACAGAGCCTTGGTCTGTAGTTATACTTTCTGGCAATCCAAACCTATAGATAATGTGCTTTTGTATAAATTCAATAATTGCCTCTTGATCAGCAACTACCAAAGGTATAGCTTCGATCCATTTGGTAAAATAATCTACTCCCACCAAGATGTATTTCTGCCCTTTAGACGAAGCAGGATTTATTTCTCCTATCAAATCCAATGCCCATCCTCTGAATGGCCATGGTTTGATGATCGAATGCAACTCACTTGCAGGGGCATGTTGAATTCCTGCGTGTTTCTGACATTCCTCACATCCCTTAGCAAAGTCTATGCAATCTTTGAGCATGCTAGGCCAATACAAACCATATCGAAATAGCAACCATTTCATTTTATGGCCTGCTTGGTGTGCCCCACATGCCCCATTATGGACTTCAGACAATGCTAAATATGCCTCACTTTCTCCTAGGCATTTCAATAATACACCTTCTTGGGTCTTTTTGAACAATTCGTTCCCCATGAGGAGATATGACAATGCTCTATATTTTGTTTTTCTATCCACCTTTAGAGTTGGGTCTGCTAAATAACTCTTTAATGGACTTCGCCAATCTGTATCTGACAAAGTATTTATGGCTAGAATTTCGAATCCCTGTTTCTCAGCATATCCCAATCTCATACTTTCCAGATCCGATGGTGTGAATCTCGTAGCCATAACTCTTCCCCTTATTTCGACCAAATCCTTAAAATTCTTGGTAGATACTTTATAACCTGAAGCCAACTGCGCTAAGTCATTTGCTTCTTGGTTCTCTAATCTTGGTATGTGTTGAATATCCATGTATTCAAACTTCCTTAATAGCCTATTGACTATGATGAAGTATACCATTAAATTTTCCTTTATGCACTTGTATTCCTTTGTGATTTGTTTGACCACTAATTCAGAGTCTCCTTTAATTTCGACTCTGGTTGCCCCCAATTCCAACAAAGCTTCAAGTCCAACAATGAGCGCTTCATACTCAGCTTCGTTGTTCGAACAACGAGGACCATCCAATTTATACTTGAATTTTGTTGGAATTCCTTCAGGAGAAATTAGAAGGACTCCAACACCACTTCCATTCCTGTGGGTTGAACCATCAAAGTACAATTTCCATGGTTGCATTTCGACGTAACTCATGCTTGTCTGCTCAACCAACGAATGATCCACGATGAAATCAGAAATCACTTGACCTTTCATAGCTTTTAAAGGCATGAAAGTCAATGAATATTCTGTTAAGGCTAAAGCCCACTTTCCAACTCTACTATGCATTATTGGCTTTGAAAGCATATGTTTAATGACATCGAAGTGAGATGAAACATAAACATCAACAGATTTTATATAATACTTGAGTTTCATACAAGAGAAATATAAACAGAGACATAGCTTTTCTAAATTGCTATATCTGGTCTCTGCATCATTTAGCACTCTACTTAAATAGTATATGGCTCTTTCGACGCCATTGTTATCCTCTTGTGCTAACATACTACCTATGCTAACTTCAGAGGCAGATATGTACAATCTCATGGGCTTCCCCCATGATGGTGGAGACAAAATAGGAGGCTGAGAAAGATATTCTTTTATTTTGTCAAACGCCTCCTGGTGAGCTTCGTTCCATTCGAAGGCCTGACCTTGCTTCAGACGAAGTAACGGAGAGAAAGCTTGGGTCTTTCCACTCAGGTTTGAAATGAATCTTCTGAGGAAGTTAATTTTCCCTAGTAGAGATTGCAACTCCCTTTTTGACGCAGGTGCTTTCGTCTCCATTATGGCTTTGGTTTTGTTCTGGTTGATTTCAATTCCTTTCTTGTGGACCACAAAACCAAGAAAATCTCCAGCCTGCACAAAAAATGCACATTTAAGGGGATTCATTTTTAAGCCATGTTTTCTCATTGGCTTAAATGATGCAAATGTGCTTCTGCAGATATAGATTTGATGACTATATCATCAATATACACCTGCATGAAGGTTTCGATGAAGTCATGAAAAATTGAATTCATCGCCCTTTGATAAGTTGCCCCAACATTTTTTAAACCAAAAGGCATCACCACCCATTCGTAGGTGCCTAAGGCTCCTGGGCAACGAAATGCTGTTTTTGCAACATCTTCTTCAGCAATGAAAATCTGGTTATATCCAGAGTATCCATCTAACATGCTCAAGTATTCGAATCCTGCAGCAGAATCTACTAGCATTTCTGCCACGGGCATGGAATATTCATCCTTAGGGGTTGCAGTGTTTAAATCCCTAAAATCTATGCAAATTCTTAAAGAACCATTTTTCTTAATAACAGGTACTATGTGTGATCGGTGGATCTGGAACTGACTGTTTAACGCTGGTTCGCGAAATGTCGCGGAAGCAAGAGTCGCCACCGTCTTTTATTTTCTCCAAATGGAAAGGACAAAAGCACAGAAAAATTCCTTAAAGAAATTGTTCTCGGTTCGGGAGGTAGATTATAGAAAGGGAAGGTGTTAGCACCCTTTCTATCCATGGTTATCCATGGGCTCTTAGATACTTGCTCATTTGTGTTTTCAAAATGTTTGTTTGCTTTTCAATTATGGGTTTTAAAAAAAGTTTCTTTGAAAATTCCAGTTCGACTCTTGTGTCAGAGTGTTTGAAAAATTGCTTTGAAAGCTTTTGAAAAGTGTCGGTGTGAAAAGATTTTTGTTTGTTTTTGAAGAGAGCAAGTATCTACGAGAACCTACCTACCCTAAGGAATTCGTCTGTGTAAATGTCCTTTAAAGTAATGCCATCCCACCATTGAGAGGTAGGTAGCACCACCGTTGGAGGTGTTCGGGTCAATTCGAAGTTCGGGACATGGTGATCACCAGAGCAATGGGAAGACACCTTAGAAGCTACCCTCATGCCAGGTTCCCGGATCATGAGGACTTACTAAGACATCCTCTACTCGACGATCACCTTTCGAGGCAAGGCAACAGTGAGGCGTACCCTAGGGGTGGTGTGTGCGATTCGTGTGTTGTTTTCATTTGTATTTATCTTGTCATGTTAAAGTGATCTACGCTTGATTTTATTATGGCCATTCATTCTTGCATGTTTTGTTTAACAGTTAAAAAAAATATTTGCGAGGAAAAGTAAATCTACAGCTATTACAAACGGCGCGGGTCCACATCGCCAAAATTAAACCGGACCCGATTTGACAGAAAAGTAAATAAAGCAAAAGAAATAAAAGTGCGAGATGTAATTGTTACAAAGCTTTGGGAGAGGTACATAATTATTTAAACGAAATGAAATAAATACGCGAAATTAAACAATTAAGTCGAAAGGAGGGCGTTGGACCCTTTTGCAAAATATTAAATTACATGAATTAATTAATTAGAATTAATGAGGAATTAAAATTAAAAATTAAAAAAAAGAATGCTTTTGGTATTTTTAGTGTTTTTAGGAATTTGATGAAAAAAAGAGTTAATTAAAATTAAACTAAAAGGCAAACCATAATTCTAATAGCTTTTAAATTTATTGTGAAAATATTGAATTGAAACCTAAATTAAACCTAATTTTTATGTACAATTAATTATAAAAAATAACTAAATAATATTAAAAAGAAAAAATTAAAAGGAATAAAACTTATTAAACCTAATTCTTCATTTTTTAGATTTTTCTTTTTTATGAAAAGAATTAATATTGCAAACCCTAATTTAACTAAGTTTATTTACATGCATTTATTTATGAAAATATTAGAAATAAAAATTATTTACTATGTTTTTTGTCTTTTCTGAATTTTTATGTATTTTTTGTATTTTGTAAAAAAATAATTAAAGTGAAACCACAAAGAAAATAATATAATTGAAAAAAATAAAACATGAAGAAAAATTGCAAACCAGGGGGGGTTCAGGCCCCAATTGTGAGGTATGCTTTAGGAATTCAGGCCCAATGCTTCAGGTCCATTGACCTTTTTTGAGTAGCGTTGTCACTTTGACCAGGGTTTATGGTGCTCTTTAATCTCAGCCCTTTGGATCGCTTCTGATGGACGCGTGGCCGTTGATCTTTGAGCGTGCATGATAATCCTCAACGTAAGCGCTGCATAGGAATTGTTAACGAAAAATAATATGGGAATTATACAGACCTGGGACTCGAACCCAGGTCTTGGACATTGCACAGGTGTACGTCTACCACTGAACCATCATCACGCGTTTGTTAAACAAGTAAACAATAAATATAATAAAAGAAGACAACACGTGAATAGGTTAAAACGCGCGAAATTCAAACCCACGTATCACACACTGCCACGAGTCCATCTTCTTCCTTTTCCCTGAAACATAAACATGAGGCAACGGTTTTCTATGCGTTTCTTAAGGTCAGTTTCAAGAAAATAGCGACTAGCGCTATGGTGTCCATAAATTGGGCGCGATAGGTGCTTCTACTTCGTCCAGATGCACTGAGTTGGATGGTGGTGGTCTCAAGGCTTAATTTTTCCTCGTTTGCAAATCCCCAATTCCAACCTCTGAAAACCCTAAAATTCACTCATGGCACATTCGTATATACAGCGTAATAATCAAATTAAATGCATTGGTTAGCTTTACAACATCATACTGAGCATGAATCCATGAATAAAAATTGTAAAAAATGCTTAAATTATGATGCACGATTCTGCAATTTTTCTGAAACAGTTTGAGTCATAGGTACCGATTCTTGGCGTTTGAGTGGAGGTTTGTGATTGGAATGTGATCAGTGATCTCCAAGGAAGCTATTGGAATGAAAATTATGCTTTGAATCGACCTGTAACAATGTTTTCAGAATTGAGTTTTATGGAGAAAACTTCAAGTTTGTGGAGAGCTTTCCTGCGCAGCTTTTTGTGTATGGGCATTAGGGTTGTGTTCAAGCATTTGTAGTGAATCAATTAGGTTAAGAAAATTGATAAAAATCTCTTGCAATCATGGTTTTCAATATTTGATTTTTTACCATTATGTTTTCAATCTTTTCCATGTGCTCTTGTATCAATTATGCTCAAATCAGACCAAATCTTTCCCTATTGACCTATGCACGAAATATTGAAGGCAAAATATGCATGAAAAGATTTATTAGGTCAAGTTATATATTTTTCACATATTTAAATGATTTAAATGAATTAATATGAATAATAATTCAAATAAATAAATAAAAAATGAGAAAATACTTCCCTTTGGGCCAAATGGTCGTGCACATGCTTAGAATGATGAATCATGGAAGAAACATGGGCCCATTAGCATTTTTAGGTCATTTGAATCAAAGTTGACTTTTCAAAATACCCAAAAATTTCCCAACTTCCACAAGGCATAACTTGCTCAATTTTAAAGCTTTTCTCATGTTCTTGGACATTTTGGAAAGGTCTTTGAGTCCTCTAACCAATGTCTTTGGTCCCATGTCATTTTGATTTACCAATCCCAAGTTATGGCCTTTGACTTAAAGTCCCTTTTTGTTGACTTTTGAAAATGACCTATAATGTTGAAATTGATAACTTTTTGTGAGAGCATTTCTTGGACTTGAAGTATGAAGATGAGTTGTAGGAAATGTCTTTCTCTTCAAAATGAGCTTTGGATGGAATTTTTCTGATAATCCATGTGAAAGTTATGCCCTGGGCAATTTCAGTTGACTTTTTCAGCTGTCCAAATAAGGAAACTTTTGCATCTTGATGATTTTCTGAGCCAAATTTTGAGAATCATGATCAAGCATTGATCAAATGATGTTTGTGGCTTCAAAATGATATGTTGACCAAAAATTTGAACTTTTGACTGTCAAATGACCATTTTGCCCCTACAGTTGACTGTAATGCAATTTAGGGTTTTGACTGTGCAATTTTGAGCTGAATGCCTTGAAACTTGATGTGAGGATGCTTGGCCATATTGGTAGGCATATGAGACTTGGTTGGGCCTTTGAAAACTTCATTTCTTTGATCAGAACACAAACCCTAGTTTTGACTGTATAGGAGACCTTTGCCCTGTGCAACCCTTGGGGAATTTTGAAGCTTGTCTTGGCAATTTCTTGGAGAATATGGGAGGGAAAATTTTGGGGTACAACAGTTGCCCCTGTTCAATCTTCTTAGACCTGAGGATGCAGATTGGCGGTCGTGCCTTTCGTAATCCGAGGGTAGAAGATGGTTGGACATTAGAGTGCCCAGAAATTTGCGCTCACATGTTAGCAGTGTGATGGGGGAATGGGCTCATAGATGCCATTTGGAGATTGCGGGATAGGATGATGGGCTTATAGATGCCATCTGAATGTTGATCGCGTAGGAGGTTCCTTAGCGAGAACCTGCATACCTGCAAAACAGAAAATGAGTACCTGACACGTTGCAGGAGCTGGTTTTCAGATGCTTGGTATAGATGTGTCCTGACTGGTTACAGGAGCTGAGTCTGGAGCTTCAAACGGCGATGAATGAACCAGGGATGGTTACTGCCTTAGCATGAATGGTAAGAGAATCTTGGGCGACTTTAACTTCAACAACGCTCGTTGAGAAAATCTTGGTGGGAAATACCATCTTCGCAGGATCGGGACGAGAACCATAGGCCATTTATAATCTGAAAGAGAATCACCTCACTCACCGTCGGAGAGGGAACTATCTGGAAAGGAATTATCACCTCACTCGCCGTCGGAGAGGGAAACCTCTGAAAAAGGACTTACCACCTCACTCGCCGTTGGAGAGGGAACCATAGGAGACTATCACCTCACACTCATCGTCGGAGAGGGAAACATCTGAAAAGGACTTACCACCTCACTCGCCGTTGGAGAGGGAACCATAGGAGACTATCACCTCACACTCACCGTCGGAGAGGGAAACATCTGAAAAAGGACTTACCACCTCACTCGCCGTTGGAGAGGGAACCATAGGAGACTATCACCTCACACTCACCGTCGGAGAGGGAAACATCTGAAAAAGGACTTACCACCTCACTCGCCGTTGGAGAGGGAACCATAGGAGACTATCACCTCACACTCACCGTCGGAGAGGGAAACATCTGAAAAGGACTTACCACCTCACTCGCCGTTGGAGAGGGAACCATAGGAGACTATCACCTCACACTCACCGTCGGAGAGGGAAACATCTGAAAAAGGACTTACCACCTCACTCGCCGTTGGAGAGGGAACCATCTGAAAAGGAATGATCGCCTCACTCACCGTTGAAGAGGGAACCATCTGGGATAACTTCTACTGAGTCTTTATCAGAAAAATCTGTTGGGAGTCGATTTAGCTGGACTAGAGAAGGCCTTGAAATATGTTTTGAGAATTTAACTGCATCTTTCCTGAAAAGTAAAGGTCAGTCATATGCAATGCATGATATGGATCAAGCAATAATGTTCTCAACATAAATGGGATTTGTATGATATGATGCGTACATGCATGCTATAATGATGTATGTGATGTTTTATGAATGTATTTTTCGTCTAGGAAAGTAAATCCTTGACGGGTGCCGGGAAGTCACTCCTGGGCTGATATTTGAAGAGTGGATTTTGCTTCCACTGGGGATGATGGCTGCAAGAACACCGATAGGAGAAGATGACTCCGTTGCGGAATAAACTTGGCAAATGGAAGATTCTGCGGGGAGAAAAGATATTCTAGCGACCATGCTGGGAAGCAATACTCTGTGGGAAGAGGGATGCCTTGCCGAGTGTAGATAATAATTTGCTGGGGACACCCTTATTGTTGGAAGTGTTGATGGACTTCGCTGGGGTAAGAAGACTTCGTCAAGGACGCTCTTTCCATGGCTTTTGGCTGAGGATAACCCAGTTATATCCTGTTAAGGAAATAACTCTTTAAACATGGCCGGGCAACGCGTTCGTGCTCTGCGGGGATAAGCTTCTAGAACCTACTGGGGATAAGCTTACTGCTCGGGGAGATGAATTCCGACTTCCCTGGGGAAACTGGATTGGACTCTTCTGGGAAGTTTGATATGCGGGGGAGTGATTCTTTTGAATGTTGGTATACCGCCGGGGAACAATCTTCAGACCAAGACTGCCGGGGATGCTTGTTAAGAATATATGTATTGCTGCTGGGGAATGTTGATATCTGCTGGAGGATACCCAACTTCCTTGAGATTTGATAATTTTGCTTGGAGAAGAATGTATTGTTTGCTGAACCACTCTCTGGGGATTTAACATGTACTTGGTCGTGTTCTTTAGCTGAACCTACCTTGGTACCTTGGAAGATAGAACAATTAGACTGCTCAGGCAACTCTTTATTGCCCCTGTTTCCAGTGTCACCTGTAATTAATTCCTTTGTTTCGTATGCAAATATTTATGAATTAGCAAATTATTGTCAATGCATATATCACAAATTGAACCTTGGACGTTCTTCGCAAAACAAAACAGAAAAAGAAAAACACTTGGCACGTTTAACTGAAAATATATTTGTATTGATTTTTGAATGGCCTGAAAATAGGCGTTTTGTGTACAAGAGGCTGACGTCCTAGTAAGAGGAACGCCGCCGAGCAAAGAGTTTATACAAATTTTGTACAAAAGAAAATAAAACAGCTGTGTGAAGTGAATGATCCCACTGGGTTTCAACTCTGCTATTGCCTTTATAACTCCGAGCGTCTCATCACTTGATGACCTTGGTTGAAGGTGAAGCTGACTGATCGATGCCGTCTGAACTTGATGTAGATACCGGATTCTGTACGCAAAGTGATCCAATGAGACCTAGTATTACGCTTTTATCCCTAATTTTTGCCTGGACCGCCCTTTCGGGTTTTCGGTCCACCGGGATACCCATTTTTGCCCAAGCCGCCTTTTCAGGTTTTCGACTTGCCGGGTGTACAGATTTTTTCATTTTCATCCCTTCATTTTGCCCGAACCCTTTTGGTTCGACGGGAAGCCCTAATTTTTGCCTAGACATGTCAGCCTAGCGGGTCTTTTTTATGCGTAGTATCTTTTTACTATGTCTGCATTGGCGGGGTGAGGAAGGTCGTCACCATCCATGTTGGTTAATATCATTGCTCCTCCTGAGAACACATGCTTAACCACAAATGGCCCTTCGTACGTAGGGGTCCATTTGCCCCTTGGATCACTCTGAGGAAGGATGATTCTTTTGATTACCAGATCCCCGACTTGATATTCCTGTGGTCTGACCTTTTTGTTAAATGCCCTGATCATTCGTTTCTGATACGTCTGACCATGACAGATAGCAGCAAGTCTCTTTTCGTCAATGAGGTTGAGTTGATCAAGTCGTGTCTGGATCCAATCATCCTCGTTCAGGTTTGCATCCTTCATTATCCGGAGAGAGGGAATTTGTACTTCGATCGGTAAGACTGCCTCCATGCCATAAACCAGAGAGAAAGGAGTTGCCCCGGTTGACGTCCTAGCTGAGGTACGGTACCCATGTAGAGCGAACGGTAACATCTCGTGCCAATCTTTGTAAGTCACTGTCATCTTCTGCACGATTTTCTTGATGTTCTTATTTGCTGCTTCTACAGCCCCATTCATCTTCGGTCTGTAAGGAGAAGAATTGTGGTGCTGTATCTTGAACTGTTCGCAGAGCTCAGCGATCATCTTATTGTTTAGATTGATACCGTTGTCTGTAATTATCCTTTCAGGGACGCCGTACCGACAGATCAGGTTGTGCCGAATGAACCGTGCCACAACAGTCTTGGTTACCGTAGCATAGGAGGCTGCCTCAACCCACTTTATAAAATAATCAATCGCCACTAAGATGAAGCGATGTCCATTAGATGCCGTAGGTTTTATCTCACCAATCATGTCTATGCCCCACATTGCAAACGGCCAAGGCGCAGTCAGAACATTCAAGGGAACCGGAGGAACATGCACCTTGTCTGCATAAATCTGGCATTTGTGGCATATCCTGGAATGTTGGTAACAATCAGCTTCCATTGTGGACCAGTAATATCCTGCCCGTAGGATTTTCTTAGCCATAGTGTGTCCACTGGAATGCGTACCAAAGGTCCCTTCATGCAGCTCTTCCATGATCCTTTCTGCTTCAGTCTTGTCCATACAACGCAGTAAGGTTGAATCATGATTTCGCTTGTACAAGATGCCGTTGCTTAAGAAGAACTTGGCTGCGAACCTTCTCAGGAATTTCTTATCGTTGACAGAGGCACCTTCAGGGTATTCCTGAGCTTCCAGATATCTCTTCACTTCGTGGTACCAAGGCTTCTCAGTCACCAATTCAGTTTCGAGATCACAACAGTATGCCGGTTCGTCCAGTTTCCAGATGATGATCCGGGGATCCTCGTTATCCCATTTGACCTTGAACATTGAAGACATTGTAGCTAACGCGTCTGCCAGCTGATTCTCTTCTCTTGGAAAGTGTTCAAAGGTTATCTCTGTGAAGTGGGGGATCAGGGTCAACACACATTCTCTGTAAGGAATCAGGTTTGGATGTTTCGTATCCCACTCTCCTTTGATCTGATTGATCACAAGAGCGAAATCTCCGAAGACACTTAGAAATTTGATCCTTAGGTCGATCGCAGCTTGAAGACCCATGATACACGCCTCATACTCCGCCATGTTGTTGGTACAGTTGAAACATAGCCGGGCAGTGAGTGGAGTATGAGTACCTTGTGGAGATATGATAATGGCGCCGATACCGTTTCCCAAAGCATTGGAGGCTCCGTCAAAGTGCATAGACCATCGGGATCCTGGTTCAGGTCCTTCATCCGGTCCAGGTACTTCACAATCAGTCACTATCATAATGCTTTCATCCGGAAACTCGAAGTTCATTGATTGATAGTCATCTACAGCTTGATGTGCCAGGTGGTCTGCCAATACACTTCCCTTGATGGCTTTTTGGGTTGTGTACTGAATGTCGTATTCCGTCAAGATCATCTGCCATCTTGCAATCCTCCTCGACAGAGCAGGCTTTTCGAATATGTACTTTATAGGATCCATCTTTGAGATCAACAAGGTAGTGTGAGTCAGCATATACTGCCTCAGCCGGCGAGCAGCCCATACCAAAGCGCAGCAAGTTTTCTCAAGCAGTGAGTATCGGGTCTCACAGTCGGTAAACTTTTTGCTAAGGTAATAAATGGCATGCTCTTTTCGGCCAGACTCGTCATGCTGCCCCAGCACACACCCCATTGAGTTGTCAAGCACTGTCAGATATAGTATCAGAGGTCTCCCTTCAACCGGTGGCATAAGGATAGGTGGTTCTTGGAGATACTCTTTGATTTTGTCAAAAGCAACCTGACATTCATCGTTCCAACGTACTACCTGATCTTTCTTCAGCAGCTTGAAGATTGGCTCACAGGTAGCGGTCAGATGTGAGATGAATCGAGCAATGTAATTCAGGCGTCCTAAAAAGCCTCTGACTTCCTTCTCTGTCTTAGGAACTGGCATCTCTTGAATAGCTTTGACCTTAGCAGGGTCCACTTGAATACCTTTATCACTGACCACGAAGCCTGGCAACTTCCCAGATCTTACCCCGAAGGTGCACTTGTTCGGGTTCAGTCTCAGCTTGTACAGTTTCAACCGGTCAAACAATTTCTGCAGATGATCTAGATGCTCTTCCTCAGTCTGGGACCTTGCGATCATGTCGTCAACATACACTTCTATCTCATGATGGATCATGTCATGAAATAAAGCAACCATGGCACGTTGGTAGGTTGCCCCAGCGTTCTTTAATCCAAATGGCATGACCTTGTAACAGAAGGTGCCCCACTGAGTAACAAACGTAGTCTTTTCCATGTCTTCAGGTGCCATCTTGATCTGATTGTAACCTGAAAAGCCATCCATGAAAGAGAACACCTTATGCTGAGCCGTATTATCAACAAGAACATCAATGTGAGGTAAGGGAAAGTCATCTTTGGGGCTGGCCCTGTTCAGATCCCTGTAATCGACACACATTCTGACTTTTCCATCCTTTTTAGGTATCGGTACCACGTTAGCAACCCACTGAGGGTAAGAAGTCACTGCAAGGAACCCGGCATCAAACTGTTTCATGACCTCGGCCTTAATTTTCTCAGACATCTCTGGACGCATCCGACGGACCTTTTGTTTAACTGGAGGGCAGTCTTCCTTAGTCGGCAAATGATGGACCACAATATCGGTATCCAACCCGGGCATGTCTTCGTAGGACCAGGCAAAGATCTCCATATAATCATGCAGCATCTTGGTTAACAGTTGCTTCACGCTGAGCTCTAGGTTGGCACCAATCTTTACCTCCTTTCTGTCTGTCTCTGTACCCAAGTTTATGGTTTCCACTGGCTCTTCATGGGGTTGAATTGCCCTCTCTTCCTGAAGCAACAGTCTTGCAAGCTTGCCAGGCACTTCGCAATCATCTTCACCTTCGTCTTCGGCTAAGTTGATCGGATTTTCGAAGTCATAATTGGCAGTAGCAGAGTTGTTATCAGTGAGATCCAGAGTGGATTGAAACCTGTATGAGTGAGTGTGTGTGTAAATACAGCTGTTTTGAAATATATGAAAAGGAAAGGAAAGACAGAAAAGGAGCACAATATTTGCAATGCGAAAATACGTCCAAGATTTTTATTTATGATATATGAAATGACAGTTTGTATGCCCTCACAAATAGAACCACGGTGCCTCGGGTAAGACACCGGGCCATAGAGTTTATCATTGTTTATTACAAAATAACAAAACATAGGAATTCATTACTTAGTAACAAGAGAAACAGATAAGTTGTCCTTTACACTCCAATTGTTAAGTCCACCGTCGGTTGCCGGGTAGATCCAGCTATCAAACTCAGCTTCATCAACTTCCTCTTCGTCCCCAATAGCATTAACCCCATGAGCAGGTAGGGGAGCTATCACCACATTAGGCTTCTCAGATGCCTCGAACTGTACCTCCTGGGCGTCAATAAGATCCTGCAGCTTGTTCTTTAATGCCCAACAGTCATCAGTAGAGTGGCCCGGGCTTTCTGAATGGTAAGCACAACGAGCATTCGGGTTGTACTTGGGAGATGTTGTATTGGGGAACCTCGGAGCCTCCTTGACAGTCACTAAGTTAGTGGATAGCAACTGTGGCAGGATCTGTGATAGGGTCATGCTTAGCCGGGTAAACTCCCTCCGGGGTCTTTCAGCCCTTTGAGGATTGTTCGGCCGAGGAGTGGCAGCAGGCTTAGCAATCATCACCGCACTGGCAGATTGGCGGTGCTCAGGTCTCTCTGATTTCCTGGAACCATACACGACACTAGACTCCTTCTTGAAGGGTTTCTTCTCGGAACTAGATGATGCACCCTTCGGAATTTTTCCAGACTTCAACCCAGCTTCAATTCTTTCTCCAGTCAGAATCAAATCAGTGAACCCAGCAGAAGAATTCCCAATGAGATGGTTGAAAAACGGCCCAGATAGGGTCCCCAAGAACATGTCTACCAGCTCCCGATCAGTCGATGGTGGCTGCACCCTGCCAGCCAGGTCTCTCCACTTCTGAGCGTACTCCTTAAAACCTTCACTTGCACCTAACGACATACCCTGGAGTTGGGTACGTGTGGGGGCAAGGTCGGCATTATATTGATACTGCTTGTAGAAAGCAGTAGCCAACTCCTCCCAGTTACGAACCTTGGTCCCATCCAGCTGATAGAACCATTCGAGATGAGTCCCTGAAAGACTCTCCTGGAAGAAGTGGATCCATAAATTCTTATCCGCTGAGTACGGCTGAATTTTCCGAACATAGGACCTTAAATGCAGCTTGGGACAAGACGCCCCGTCATACTTAGAGAAGGATGGTGCTTTGAACTTGTGAGGGATAATCACACCGGTTGACAAGCCCAGATCTCCGAAGTCCAGCCCAGGTACCTGTTGGACCTCCATAGCTTTCAACCTATCCTCCAGTTGCTTGTATTTGTTGTCTGCAGGAGGGTACTGCTCTTCATCAAAATCAGTCTCGTTGTCAGAGACTACCGGACTAGGGACCTTTACTTCTGCCTGAGAAGGACTCTTGCCAACAGAAGAACCAGCCTCTTCATGCTGCAGAGTATTGCCAAACCTTCGGCCCGAGTTGAACAGAACAGTTCTTCTCTTCTTCTTCTTCTCCTTCTTCAGGAGCATAGCCTTCAGTTCTTCTTGGCCCTGGGCCAAACCCTTGATTAATTCCTGGAATTGTGCATTCTGCACCTGAAGAGCCTTGATTGATGTCTCAGTTGATGCAGATTCGGGATTCATGATGCTGAAATAAACAGCGAAGAACTGTAAGCAACCTGAAAAGAGGAAAAACCTGCTATGCACATGATGAATGAGATGTATATGCAATGCATTCAAGGGTTCGAAAGTTCAAATTTGTTGTAGACAAAAAGGAACACACGTGATCATTAAGGAAATCATTGTTTAATACATCAAAGCCTCATGGGAAAAAGTACAAAAATCAAATCAATCCCAAAATACACTGCGCATCCTCTTCGGAGCTATGTAGGTGTTGAGATTCCTCTCCTCATGCAACAGGCGGGTGAGCTCCAAGACCTTCTTTTCACTGGCATGTAGACTGGTCTCAAGAGAATTCCTTTCCTCCTTAAGCTGGATCCAGCTCTTCTGCATCTCTTCCCAGGATGTAGGCATATCAGGGTGCTGGATAGTGTGGGACACTTCTCCTTCCAAAACTGGTTCTTTGATCACAGGGAGCATATGAGGATAAGGCATCACTAACTTCTGGGAGCGGGCGCGTACCCACTTGAGATAAGGCTCCAAAGGGATGGAATTCCTGTGCCCCAGTGTCTTGCTGTCTATCCTACTTGGCATCCTCCAGGCTCTGATAAATCTCTGGCGAAGTCCTTGAGTATCGTTGTCGAAGTCAAAAACTATGTCAGGAACTAACATGTCATGAGGACCATCCCTCCGAGCATAACCAAACTGTCTCCAAGCCAGGCATGGGCTGTAAGTAATACCTCCTCTGATTCCAAGTAAAGGAACATTAGGGTATTCCCCACAACGATCAATGATAGTGACATCTTCTCTGGACCTAGGGCACCAATGTATATCTGCATGTGTAAGAGTCATCAACCGTTGTGACCATCTCAAACCCCGCTCATTCTTCAAGACTGATTGTGGAAGGTGCGAAATAAACCACCTTCCCAGGAGAGGAGTGCAACACATAAGGACACCTCTTTTTCTCATGGTTCGAGTGTAACATGAGTGAAGGATGTCCCCCAGCAATGTAGGTATGGGATTCCTGGACATAAAGATCTGGACAGCACTGATATCAATAAGCTGATCTGGGTTAGGAAACAACACCAAACCATAAAAAAGAAGGGCCACAACCTCTTCAAAAGCTTGCAAGTCAAGGGAGTTCCAACATTCAAGGGCCTTTTCAAACAGAAACCTGGCTAAGAACCCTTTGATACCACTTCTGACTTCCCAATGTCCCTTGAGGTCAGATGACTGTAGGTGCAAGGCTTTAGCAATCTCTTCAAGCTTAGGTTCCTTTTCTGTACCGTTGAAGGGTAGTTGCTCAAGGATAGGGATCTTCAGGAGCCGGGAGAACTCCTCCAATGTAGGTACCAACTGATAATCCAAGAAGGTGAAACAGTGATGCAGAGGGTCAAAGAATTGGAACAGAACCTTTATCATATCTTCCTCAATGTTGGTGTTGACCAAGCTGATGAGGCTACCATGCCTTTCACTGAATGAAGAGTTCTCGGGAATCCTGGATATAAGCTCCTTAAGCTGAGGAGGGATCCTTACAAGACTGACTTGAATTGTCTTTCTACGAACAATTTCCATGTCCTACAAAACAAGAACAAAGATGAAAATCCGAACCCCTGAAATGGTTAGTCAATGCATATGATGCTGGATGATGTCATGATGCTATGATTAAACACACCACAAATATTTACAAAGACAAACATGTAAGGCACACAAGGCACACAAGACAAGCCCTTAAGGTTTAAGGCCAGCATGGGGTCTGGGTAGTACCCTCTTGGAGTTGGTGGGTTCAACCTGTCCTAATCAAAGTAACCGGGTTCTAAGGTTCCCAATATCACGGGATTGCTTTCATTGTTCATCGTTTCGATTTAGCCACTGAACTGGCGACCGAAATATTCCAGGAAAGCAACCCTCAATTGAGTGTAGTATCGAGTATCAACCAACCTCGGACTGCACCAAAGTCAGTTATCTCACTACCCTAAAGAGGCCAAGATAGTTCAATTAAGGTTCCTAAGGTCTGTTGATGCTTCACGACACCACGCGGAGGCCCCGTACTCTCCTTGACTGAACTCAAGGGTTACCGGTACACACCAAAGTGCCACATCAACGTAGCAGACTGTTTCAACCATGTCGGTATACCCCGCACAGTTCCCTCACAGCCTTGTTGCTACTTTCTAAGAAAGGTATCCCCCAGATCCGGGTTTAGGATCTATAGAACTCCCAAGCAACCCACAATAATAAAGCAAGCAAAGAAGACAATTGAAAACACAGTGATCTTAATCCTAAGGTACACCTCACTTTATAAGTGTCCCCAGCAGAGTCGCCAGTTCTGTGATCGGTGGATCTGGAACTGACTGTTTAACGCTGGTTCGCGAAATGTCGCGGAAGCAAGAGTCGCCACCGTCTTTTATTTTCTCCAAATGGAAAGGACAAAAGCACAGAAAAATTCCTTAAAGAAATTGTTCTCGGTTCGTGAGGTAGATTATAGAAAGGGAAGGTGTTAGCACCCTTTCTATCCATGGTTATCCATGGGCTCTTAGATACTTGCTCATTTGTGTTTTCAAAATGTTTGTTTGCTTTTCAATTGTGGGTTTTAAAAAAAGTTTCTTTGAAAATTCCAGTTCGACTCTTGTGTCAGAGTGTTTGAAAAATTGCTTTGAAAGCTTTTGAAAAGTGTCGGTGTGAAAAGATTTTTGTTTGTTTTTGAAGAGAGCAAGTATCTACGAGAACCTACCTACCCTAAGGAATTCGTCTGTGTAAATGTCCTTTAAAGTAATGCCATCCCACCATTGAGAGGTAGGTAGCACCACCGTTGGAGGTGTTCGGGTCAATTCGAAGTTCGGGACATGGTGATCACCAGAGCAATGGGAAGACACCTTAGAAGCTACCCTCATGCCAGGTTCCCGGATCATGAGGACTTACTAAGACATCCTCTACTCGACGATCACCTTTCGAGGCAAGGCAACAGTGAGGCGTACCCTAGGGGTGGTGTGTGCGATTCGTGTGTTGTTTTCATTTGTATTTATCTTGTCATGTTAAAGTGATCTACGCTTGATTTTATTATGGCCATTCATTCTTGCATGTTTTGTTTAACAGTTAAAAAAAATATTTGCGAGGAAAAGTAAATCTACAGCTATTACAAACGGCGCGGGTCCACATCGCCAAAATTAAACCGGACCCGATTTGACAGAAAAGTAAATAAAGCAAAAGAAATAAAAGTGCGAGATGTAATTGTTACAAAGCTTTGGGAGAGGTACATAATTATTTAAACGAAATGAAATAAATACGCGAAATTAAACAATTAAGTCGAAAGGAGGGCGTTGGACCCTTTTGCAAAATATTAAATTACATGAATTAATTAATTAGAATTAATGAGGAATTAAAATTAAAAATTAAAAAAAAGAATGCTTTTGGTATTTTTAGTGTTTTTAGGAATTTGATGAAAAAAAGAGTTAATTAAAATTAAACTAAAAGGCAAACCATAATTCTAATAGCTTTTAAATTTATTGTGAAAATATTGAATTGAAACCTAAATTAAACCTAATTTTTATGTACAATTAATTATAAAAAATAACTAAATAATATTAAAAAGAAAAAATTAAAAGGAATAAAACTTATTAAACCTAATTCTTCATTTTTTAGATTTTTCTTTTTTATGAAAAGAATTAATATTGCAAACCCTAATTTAACTAAGTTTATTTACATGCATTTATTTATGAAAATATTAGAAATAAAAATTATTTACTATGTTTTTTGTCTTTTCTGAATTTTTATGTATTTTTTGTATTTTGTAAAAAAATAATTAAAGTGAAACCACAAAGAAAATAATATAATTGAAAAAAATAAAACATGAAGAAAAATTGCAAACCAGGGGGGGTTCAGGCCCCAATTGTGAGGTATGCTTTAGGAATTCAGGCCCAATGCTTCAGGTCCATTGACCTTTTTTGAGTAGCGTGTTGTCACTTTGACCAGGGTTTATGGTGCTCTTTAATCTCAGCCCTTTGGATCGCTTCTGATGGACGCGTGGCCGTTGATCTTTGAGCGTGCATGATAATCCTCAACGTAAGCGCTGCATAGGAATTGTTAACGAAAAATAATATGGGAATTATACAGACCTGGGACTCGAACCCAGGTCTTGGACATTGCACAGGTGTACGTCTACCACTGAACCATCATCACGCGTTTGTTAAACAAGTAAACAATAAATATAATAAAAGAAGACAACACGTGAATAGGTTAAAACGCGCGAAATTCAAACCCACGTATCACACACTGCCACGAGTCCATCTTCTTCCTTTTCCCTGAAACATAAACATGAGGCAACGGTTTTCTATGCGTTTCTTAAGGTCAGTTTCAAGAAAATAGCGACTAGCGCTATGGTGTCCATAAATTGGGCGCGATAGGTGCTTCTACTTCGTCCAGATGCACTGAGTTGGATGGTGGTGGTCTCAAGGCTTAATTTTTCCTCGTTTGCAAATCCCCAATTCCAACCTCTGAAAACCCTAAAATTCACTCATGGCACATTCGTATATACAGCGTAATAATCAAATTAAATGCATTGGTTAGCTTTACAACATCATACTGAGCATGAATCCATGAATAAAAATTGTAAAAAATGCTTAAATTATGATGCACGATTCTGCAATTTTTCTGAAACAGTTTGAGTCATAGGTACCGATTCTTGGCGTTTGAGTGGAGGTTTGTGATTGGAATGTGATCAGTGATCTCCAAGGAAGCTATTGGAATGAAAATTATGCTTTGAATCGACCTGTAATAATGTTTTCAGAATTGAGTTTTATGGAGAAAACTTCAAGTTTGTGGAGAGCTTTCCTGCGCAGCTTTTTGTGTATGGGCATTAGGGTTGTGTTCAAGCATTTGTAGTGAATCAATTAGGTTAAGAAAATTGATAAAAATCTCTTGCAATCATGGTTTTCAATATTTGATTTTTTACCATTATGTTTTCAAGCTTTTCCATGTGCTCTTGTATCAATTATGCTCAAATCAGACCAAATCTTTCCCTATTGACCTATGCACGAAATATTGAAGGCAAAATATGCATGAAAAGATTTATTAGGTCAAGTTATATATTTTTCACATATTTAAATGATTTAAATGAATTAATATGAATAATAATTCAAATAAATAAATAAAAAATGAGAAAATACTTCCCTTTGGGCCAAATGGTCGTGCACATGCTTATAATGATGAATCATGGAAGAAACATGGGCCCATTAGCATTTTTAGGTCATTTGAATCAAAGTTGACTTTTCAAAATACCCAAAAATTTCCCAACTTCCACAAGGCATAACTTGCTCAATTTTAAAGCTTTTCTCATGTTCTTGGACATTTTGGAAAGGTCTTTGAGTCCTCTAACCAATGTCTTTGGTCCCATGTCATTTTGATTTACCAATCCCAAGTTATGGCCTTTGACTTAAAGTCCCTTTTTGTTGACTTTTGAAAATGACCTATAATGTTGAAATTGATAACTTTTTGTGAGAGCATTTCTTGGACTTGAAGTATGAAGATGAGTTGTAGGAAATGTCTTTCTCTTCAAAATGAGCTTTGGATGGAATTTTTCTGATAATCCATGTGAAAGTTATGCCCTGGGCAATTTCAGTTGACTTTTTCAGCTGTCCAAATAAGGAAACTTTTGCATCTTGATGATTTTCTGAGCCAAATTTTGAGAATCATGATCAAGCATTGATCAAATGATGTTTGTGGCTTCAAAATGATATGTTGACCAAAAATTTGAACTTTTGACTGTCAAATGACCATTTTGCCCCTACAGTTGACTGTAGTGCAATTTAGGGTTTTGACTGTGCAATTTTGAGCTGAATGCCTTGAAACTTGATGTGAGGATGCTTGGCCATATTGGTAGGCATATGAGACTTGGTTGGGCCTTTGAAAACTTCATTTCTTTGATCAGAACACAAACCCTAGTTTTGACTGTATAGGAGACCTTTGCCCTGTGCAACCCTTGGGGAATTTTGAAACTTGTCTTGGCAATTTCTTGGAGAATATGGGAGGGAAAATTTTGGGGTACAACACTATGTTTGCTAACCATTCAACGTACCTTGTTGTTCTGATGAATTTGCAGCGCATCAACCTTTCGATCTCAGCTTTAATTTTTGTAAGGACCGCTGGTGCGAATCTCCTGGGAGTTTGTTTGATGGGCCTCTTGCCATATTTGATTGGCAGTCTGTGTTCGACCAACTCCCTCTTTAAACCAGGCATCTCATCATAATCCCATGCGAAACAATCTTTGTTTTCCTTAAGGACTTCGATCACTTTCTTCTTGAGGCCTGGGCTATGTTTAGCACTTATGTAAGTTACTCTTTTCGTTTTTTCATCCCCTAAGTTGACTTCTTCGAGCGGATCCTGTGCCAACATTTTGACACCTGAGTTTATGGGGTCCCTTTCGAAGCCTAAGGGTTCTTTATCATAGATGGCATCCAACCTTTGATCCATCTCCAACTCTTTGACGGGTGAGGATTTCGAACCCCCCCCCCCCCCCCCCCACTAACTTCATTCGCCTTTATAGTCGATTCATTTATTTCAGCCTCTAAGGCCACTTTTGATTCATTCTCAGCCATATAGGCTGAAATCCTTTCGAAAAAGGTAGACTCAGTCATGGTTAAGGTTGTCGAAGTTCCAGCCTGCTGGCCGTTTTTGTATAGCACCTTCAACTTCCTCTTCTTCACTGATTATTGTTCTATCCCAGTAAAGACCATCATGACGAAGTGTCATGTAGTAGTGGGTGTTTCTAGTTTCGTTTATCTCATTATTTGGAACACATGGAGCAATCTTTGCCAGATTTTTATCATAATCCCTTTTGTCAACTAAATTGACAGTTGACATAAAGTAACTCTGGTCTGCTTCGATGTTTTCCACGATTCCATCATCTCTCCACAGAACTAGTCGTTGATGCATAGACGAGGGAACTGCCCCCACGCCATGGATCCATTCTCTTCCCAGCAGCAGGTTATAGTTGGCCTTGGCTTTGATCACCATAAACATGGTGGGCCTGCAACTTGATCCTATTGTCAATTCCAACTGGACCACCCCCAGTGTTTTGCCCACTTTTCCCTCATAATTGGACAGAACCATATTATGGGGCTTGATATCTCCTTCGCGGATCTCTAACCTTTTTAGCATGAAATGGGGTATCAGATTGACTGCAGCACCCCCATCCACTAGAACTTTGTTCACACCATGGACACCTACTTTCACCCGAATGAAAAGTGGCTTGAGATGATTCTTCATTGCAGGTTCTGGACGTTCGAAGAATGCATTTTGTTCCTCAACAACCCCATTGTCCATCACGTAGTAGCACACGGGCCTATGTTTCATTAAATCTGTGGTGTCTTCCTCCTCATATTCATTGATTTCGGTTTCCTGCCCAAATTCGCAGGGAAGCACAGACACCACGTTACAGTTTAAGTTGAATGATGACTCCCCCTCTGATTCGAAGTTATCCGTTATCATATCTTCGTCCTCTTCCGGGCCTGGAGTGTATTCCTTTGGGTTGTCTCGTTGGTCTTCAGAAAAAAGCCTCCTATTGACTGGAGGTTTATCTTCAGTTTGATTTTTTGGTTTGTTGGTGCTCGATTCACCTTGTATTTTCGTTGAAGTATCCCCTTTGTTTGCCGCAGCTTCTCTCTCAGCCTTTCGAATCCTTTGCTGTATGCGCCACTGGGATCTTGACATGGGGTTCCTTCCTTTGTAATTCTCTAGTCTCACTTCCTCCCTTTTTTGTGTGTTGAATTGCCTCCTGTATGTCACAGCATGGCGTGCATTTCGTTCAGCACTCCTCCATCTGTCTTTGCCTTTGTCATTTCTGACTTGTATCCATCTATCGGTTGGCACTTCAGCAGGGAGTTTGAAAGTCACTCTTCGAGCAGCTTTGGGGTGAGGGCTATCAGGCCTTCGCTGTTTGTGTCTGCTGTCGAAATGTGGGCCCATCTGGGCAGTTTCTTGATGGTTCCAGCAAGGGGCAAAGGGAATCGTTTCGAAGGCCCTGGCCATGCTTTGGTCATAAACAGCAGAACACCTTGGGCAAATCAAACACTTGGTTGCCCCTTTGTAGCAGCGAAAAACAAACTCCAGCAAACTCTCTCCAGCCTTGGGATAACACCTAAAAAGCTGGTTATCCTGGCGCCAATTGTTGCCAGTTCGAGCCCTCTGTACCCTTTCGAAATTCGCAGCAATTCTTTGGTTGCAGAGGATGCTGCACCTAGGGCACAATATCATGCCTGAATCTCCTTTGTGGCATGTCATGAGATAATCTTTGAGACTAGCATCTCCAGTGTGATTATCCCCAATTCTGTACTTTTCTTTTTCTAAGTATTTTTCCACTTCCTCCATCTCAGAGCGGGGTCTTTCCATATCCACCATATTTATTTCCACATCCCCCTCTTTAGTTTCGTCATCGCCCCACCCTGTGGGCTTTATATCTTCAATCTGGACCTTCGAACTCTCTGGGGCAGAATATTTGACCAGATAGTCAAATTTTCCACTAGGTTCCCCTAGAGTGTCCCATATTTCCTTCTGAGGGGGAATTGGCTGCGTAATTTGGACTTTCTCCAATTCCAGCCTCAAGCCCTCAGTGACTTGTGTTAGTCCTTCGTTTTGATTCCCTTGGCCTTCAGTAGCCTGGGTTTCTCCTGCAACAGCCACAGGTGCAGCAATCGAAGTGTCTAGCGTATTCTGGATGTCTTCAGTGACTTCCTCGCTGACTTCGACCATCACCCAGTTTTTGACTCCAGTGTCCTTCTCTTCTGTTAGGGCGTCGCTTCGATCAGTTTCCACCATGTTGACCTCTCCAATGCATGCAGGCTCGGAGTAGTTGGTGTCTGCGACGTCCAAAGGATCTTCGTCCACTTTCATCTTCACCTTATCAGCAAACTTTAGTCTGCCATCTTTGATCGCGTTTTGAATCAAGTCCCTGAAAAGAAAACATTGTGAGGTCTTGTGGCCTAGGAAACTATGATATTTGCAAAATCCCCTCTTCTTACTCTGATCCAAAGGAGGTATTTTGACATTTGATGGCACAATTAGTTGGCCATCCTTGACAAGTAAGTCAAAAATTTCGTCACACTTAGTGACGTCGAAGGTATAAACCTTCTTTGGAAACTTGTCACTTTTCTCGTTTTCGACAATATCTTTCCCTTTTGTGGGAACTAACATTTTGCAGGAGTAAGGCGGGGCCTGTTTTAATTCAGCGAGGTCGATTTCGACCTCTTCGAATTCGAATTCAGGATATTCTTCTACTTCCTCAGTCCCAACATAGGAAATCCTTTCTTTCTTACTATTCTTAAAGACTCTGGCTTTTTTGGCCTTTAGTCTTTCGACCTGTCGAACCCTATCGGCTAACTGAGCCATATCCCTCAAATACTGAGTGTCTAGCTTCTTTCGAATAGAATAATCCAAACCCCCAGCGGCCATTTCGACTAACTCATGTTCAGGCACTACTGTGTAACATCTGGATTTCAACAGCCTAAATCTATTCAAATAATCATCTATGGGTTCGGTGAATTTTCTCTTAACACTCGCCAACTCCTTCAAACTTATTTTCGATTGTCCCATGTAAAATTGTTCATGGAATAATCTCTCTAAAAGAGCCCAAGTGTCAATAGACCCAGGAGGCAATGTGGTAAACCAAGTGAAGGCGTTTTTTGTCAAGGAACTTGGGAAGTATTTGATCCTGAGATCTTCATTATTGGCTATATCTCCCGCTTCGGTTAGATATCTTGCTATGTGTTCGACTGTTGACTCATGGGTATCCCCAGCGAACTTTGTAAATTTAGGGACTTTATATCCCCTTGGTAAATCAGTATGCATTATACAATCCAGTATAGGAGAGGCGTAATTTGGCCTCCTCATTCCCGTGTTGAGGCCATTCTGGGCCATGATCCTCTCTATCATGGTGGTTAGGTTATTTTCTGCCAAGATGTTATCGTTTCGAATCCTATGAACGACGGCATCGGCATCTTGATTTCGACCGACCAAAACAACTCCCCTAGGTTGTTCTTCTCGAAATTCTGGGGCTTCTGGCCTTTCGATCCTTGCCCCTGGTTCCATAACTTCCCTTTGTGGACCCGGGATTATTGGGGCTTCTAACCTTGGTGCTCTGGCCCCTAAGTTAACTTCTTCTCTGGGTGGTCTATGAATTGGGTCGTTAGCAATTTGTTCTATAACAGGCATGTTTGTTCGAAATCCCGCCTGGTTCTGCCTACGCCTTTCTGTGGGAGCAAAGAAATCTGCTATTCGACTCATATTGTCAGCGTTTTCCCTGTTCGTCACAGTCACATTCTGAACTATTGGGGCAAATATTTCCTGCATGGTTTGCGCTAACACCCCTATCATATTGTGGTTGCTGTCATCCATCAATTGCCTAAAAGCCAACTGGTTATCTGTGGTTAGGATAGGCAACGTGCTATAACCCACTGACCCTTGGTTATTTGTCATAAACTGATTCGCCCCAGACCCAGATCCTAGTTGTGGAGATGAATTCGATGTGGAATTGTGTAAACCTGCCATAAAAGATGTTGGCATTCCGTACGAAGAACTTCTAATTCTATTTCCATCGAAGCCGGGTGGTCTAGTTAATGGCGTGGCGAAATGGGATTGTGTCCCTGATGGTGGAACGAATCCCCCAGGGTAGCCCATGGTTCCAGTATTTCCTAAGATCGAACTATTAGTTGATATGCCACTTACTCCATTGGTGGCTATGTTACTGGTTGAAGATGCAACAGACTGTGCATTCGAAGGCATTACATTAGATGTTCCACTCGAAAGGGACGCGTTAGTGCCTGTTGCATGTGGGCCACCTTGGTCTCCTTGTTGATTGTCTGAATTAGACATTTTGTCTAAACGTTTTCTTCTGGATAAAGGTTGGTTGCTGTTGGTTACCTTACCACTTCTCAGGTTCATAAAACAGCAAACTTCTTAGGTTCCTACGTTTTTGTAATGGCTACGTCTCGACAATCCTTAATTCTGATATCCAATTATTGGTCCCAACGGGTGTGCCAATTTGTTTCCAGTGATTTCTGGTAAACAACCGCTAGTCTTCCAAACTATCGAATAATCTTTCTTACTGTTATTCAATCTCTCTGGTAACTCACAGGATCGACTAGATTGATCCTAGGACTCCTTGGATATTAAGGTTACTCTCACAATCGAACAATTATTCATGGTTGATATTGTATAAGTGTTTGGCTTATTTCGATCCCTCTCTCTAAGAGTCTAAAAATGTAGTCAAAATGTATGTGAAAACTAAGTTATACGAATAAATGCTAATTGTAATGCTGATTGTAGAGACATACAAAACTGCATGAAAAATGAAGTAAATGGTTTCGATTCACAAAAAGTTTAACATAAAAGGTTTCTGGAATGTAGAAGTTTAAAAATGTGAAGAAAGCGTTTAATGCAAGAAAACTGTAAATGATTTTAAGTAAAAGTATGCGCTCGAAGGACAATACTTGAAAGTAAAGGTATTGAAAATGTGACAGTTCTCTGAAATATAAAGTGCTTGAAATATAAAGGAAACAGTAAAACGTAAAACTTTGAGGAAAAGACTTCGAAGTGAAAAGATTGCAAATAGGAAAGCTTGCAAATGTTATTTGACAAAAAAGAAAAGAGGAAAGTACTGGAAATGGTAAAAGGTTTTCATTAAGTTAGAAATACATGGTGCTATCATACATACATTTCTCTTGCATTCGTTTCCCTTGCCATGTGGTAGTTTGAATGTTATTGAGTATTTTGTATAACAGATATGACACACCGAAATCCTAATACTAAGACTTCTATTTATACTAATTCGACCCTAACGGTCTCGCTACAGGATTATGCTACGTTTCGAACATGCAAGACAATGCTCCTTTCATCTTTCCACGTGTCCCCAAATGCTCCAACACATAACTTTCAAACTTTGAAAGTCCCGCTTCCATTTGAATTTTAAATGCTTTTGGTGTCTCTCTATTTCGAGCGTTCTTCCCAAACATAGCCTCGCTGTTGTTTCGAAACTCCTTTGGATATGTTCCCATAATTACCGTTCGAAGCTTCAAGCTTTGACACACTTATTCGAAACACTGCTTCTGTTACTTCGAAATATGGCGTTTAATTCCATTTCGATCAGAACGTTTATCTCTTTTGGCTCCTAAATAACATTATCAAAATCTTCAGCCAACAATCTCCTCATGCACTGATGACCAAAATTAGAGTTTGAGTTTGCACAAGGATTTTTGGACTATCAATGCTTAATATGACTTTAAAGGATCATTATGAACCCCTAAGATTACTCATGTCAAGTTTCAAGTCTTGAATCACACTTTTGATCAGTCAATTGAACAATTGACCTAAAAATCAGCTGTATTGGGGAAAAAAACAACCATGGCCAATTTAAAGTCAAACTTCATAATTTTTGATCCACATCAACATCTTAGACTCATATGTATCATTTGATCAAGTTTGGACCATAATTCCTCAAGAAATTTGATCAAATTATTAAAAGGCCAAAATGGTCAAAATTAGGGTTTTGACTGAGAAAAAGCAATTTCTGATTTTTGGCCTAAAAATGGTCAATTAGGTTAAGGCATGATCTCAAGAGTCCAATTTCATCACTTTGACCTAATGACATGGTTCAAAATATTACAAATCCATTGGATTGACAGATGAATTTTTCAGTCAACTGATCAAAAGTCAACTGTACACTGAAAAGTCAAACTTTGACTTTTTGGTCAAAATCAAGTCTCAAAGTTTATAATTCATTAAAAAATGTCAAAATGTGAAACTTGTTCATCAAGAAATCAAGGATTCAAGATTTTGTTTTGAAAAGTTGAAATTTCTTAACTTAGAAATTTTTTTAAGTATAGAAAATTTCTTATTTTTTCTCAACTTTGAGCTAAATTTTCACCATGATGAAAGATGATTAAAAGGAAACTTCCAACATGAAATTTGTAGATCCCAATGAAATATACAACTTTGCTTCAAACAATTTCTCCTAAAAATGCTTGGATCTCAAGATATGATTTTGTGAATACATGCTCATGAACTAAAATAACTTAGTGAAATTTTGCCCTAGTTAGGCAGATTTTTGACCTAACTTCATGCCATTTTTTCACATAATTCCAAAGGGAATTTTCAAAAGCAATTCAAATATGAGTTGTAAAGCACATTGCAAGCTTTCCAAAATATCCAAGAACTCCCTGAGATCATTCATGAGTAGGGAGAATCGAAGAGATGAAGTTGGTGATTTATCACTTTGATTTCAAGCCATTTCATGATGAACAAAAAATTCAAATCCAAGCCTAGACTGCATAATCTTTGCTTTGCAGGCCTCAAACTTGTTTCTCACTCCATAATTAAATGTTTACTCAGCTGCTAGAGCTTTAATCCAAACACTTGAGCCTTTATCCAAGTTATAATTCCATTTTTGGCACAAAGTTGCCATTTCCATTTTGATAAAGCATTACTTTTGCAATTTTCAACTTCTTAAGCCTCTCAATTATTTTCTATGCACACAAGCAAAGTCAAAACCAAAAGTAACTTGCCTGAAGCCTCTACCAACCCAGATCAGGCTTGTACCATACTTAGAGACTTGTCTCCTCACTTTTCTTCAAAAGCAAGTTATAGAGCCAAAAGGCTATAACTCAGAAACCTGGATTGGAGTTGATCTCTAACCTTTTCCATACATATACACAAATGTATTGCAACATAACACATGAATTATAAGACTCCAAAACATTCCCAAACACTCTGCAACTCAGAATCGGCCATAGCTTGACATTTTTGAACCTTACATAGCCATCTCCAAAACCACTCGTGCGTTTTGAGTTTTAACCACCTAAACACTTAATATACCTCATATTTAAGTGATCCAAACCCCCGTTCTCTCACTGTAACTCCTCCTCCACCATCCACCATTTTCAAATATTGAGCTTGCAGGTTGACTTGAGTAGGGATATTCAGGGACTTTCAAGATAAAGTAAGGATTGGAATACACTCAGAGAGGTCCAGGCAAGCTAAACAGATCCTCAGGCCTTCTCAAAACTTGCTAAAACTCCATTCACGATCCCAACTGAAAGAGGTAAAAACTCAAACTTCTATCTCTTCATACAAGCATCATTTGGTCCTAATTTGTGAAAGCAAAATGTAGATATCCTTGCCCTAAAGCTAACCATGTTCATAGTTTTCATTTATATTAACTATGTATAGAGAATTTTGGATTTAAAATTTCTGTAAAAATTAGGTTTCAAATTAGGCAAGTAAAATTATCTTTGATCTTTGACTTTTAGTTTACATAATTTATATGGTTGAACTCGTGGGAAGAAACACCATAAATTTCATGTTTGGACTTTCCATTTTTATGGAGAAATGAAGAAGATACATGTGATCCGGCCATGGCTCAAGGTTGAAGATGAAGTGGCCTTCATGGGGCATTTTCTAATATATATTTATGTTTATGTTTATATAAACGGATGTACAGCCACCCCAGTGGTAAGGCAACGCACGTAAATGCTAGAGGTCATGGGTTCGAGCCTCAGCGCGCTGCCTTTTGCAATTTTCTCATATTTTTCCATTTTTTTTGTCCCTTTGCAGCGTTGGGCTTCTGATTCTTGGGCCTTGTGATTTTTTTTCTAGCATTCACATCCTGTTTGCTTATGACACCCCTGGCCCAACATAATTTTATTTATTTATTTTACTTTCATTTTATTTTATTAAATATATTTTTCTTAATATTAAAAAATTATAAAAAATATAAAAATGATATATTTATATTATTTTATTTTTCTCACAAAAAATATTTTTATTTAGTTATATATTATTCATTTTTATTAATTAAATTTGTAAATTAAAATTAGAACTAGTTTAAATATTTATTTTTCTTCACACCCATTAAACATATTATTTTAGTATAAAAAAGATCAAAATATCTCATAATACCATATATTATTTTCAAGATAAAAAAAACAAAAAAAAACTTACTTTTTCTTAAAGAAATTTATTTCCTTTTAATCAAATAGAATTAGGGTTTATTCAAAAAATCTTTTCTAAAATAATTTCTTTTCTTAATTGATTTAAGTTAATCTTGATTTATTTATTAGGTTTAGGTTAAAACTTTTTTCACATAAAAAACCAAACAAAAATCTTCTTTGAATTTGCATACCCTTGCATATTTAATTCATCTTGTATATTATTTATTCCAATATTTGTACATATTCAATTTGGTTGTATTAGATTAATTAGGTTTATATTATTGCAATCCCCATTTATAAATTGTATACCCCCTCTCACAAATGTTGTAATAGCGTAGTAACTTTAAACTTTGCAACTTATCGCTTTTACATAACATGCTAGTAATTAGGATTTGTATGACAAGATAAAACCAATCAAATAGAAAACCCCAATTCAAGACAAAATCAAAGCATGAAAATGACACACTTGCACACAAGCACCCCTAGGGTAAAATCCACTTGGTTGCCTTATACAAAATGGCCATATTACGCATGTAAGGTGTCTTAGCAAAAAACAAACAAATACAATATCTTAGTCCCTTGATGACGCTATTCAAAGTTGCCTTACGAAATGATCTTAGTGCCTCAAAAAAAGCTAATATACCTTAGAACATTACTAATCATGTCTATACGATGACCCACGCCCGTCCTGTTTACATTCAAAGATAGGGTTGCTCACCAAATCAATGGTAAGACAACAATGTCAAAGGAGAAGAAAATGAACAAGAAAGACATTTGAGTAGGTAGATTGCTTCTAGTTACTTGCTTCATTTCAAAATAAATATCCTTGCTATTTTCAAAACAAACACACACATTTCCAAACATCTTACAAACATTGAATTTTTTTCCAAAAAGATCAACATCTTTGTATACATTCTTCTGAACGAGAATCATTACAAAGATTTCCTAAACAATAGCCTCTTTACAAAATACTTTCAAAAACCACACAAAGCACAATTTTAAACAAAAGCAAGTGATCTAGCAAGTAACTAAGAGCCCATGGAAAACCATGGATGAAAAGGGTGCTAGTACCTTCCCTTTTCATAATCTACCCCCCGAAATCAAGAAACAATCTCAAAGGTCTTTTCTGTGCTTTTTCACCTTTCCTTTTGGATAAAGAAAAGTCGGTGGCGACTCTTGCTAACCGCAACATTTGCGATCAAACGCAAAACAATCAAGTCAGTTCTCCCACCGCATCATAGAACTGGCGACTCTGCTGGGGAGAATTCTAAAAGTGGGGTTGCCTTAGGGATAAATCACATTTATTTGCTTACATTGTTTGACTTGTGTGATTTACATTATGGTTCTTTGTTTGGGTTTGAATCCTTTACCCGAATTTGGGATACATTATAGGTAAGTAGCAATACGTTGTGGAAATTGTGCAGGGTATACTGACATGGTCTAAGAAATATCTATGTTAGTGCGACATATTTGTGGGTACCGGTAGCCTTTGAGTTAATCAAAGAGAATATGGGGCCGCTGAGTGATGTCATGAAACACTAATGAACTTTTAGAACCTTTACTTGACCAACTTGGCCCTTTAGGATGTAGTGAGATGACCGGATTTGGTGCAGTCTGAAGTTGGTAGATACTCCATACTACACTCATTGAGGTTTGGTTTCTTGGGATATTTAGGTCACCATTAAAGAGGCTTGAGCTGAAACAATGACCAAGGAAACAATCCAGTGATATTGAGCTCCTTAGAACCCGGTTACTATTGCTAGGACTTGTTTGAGCCAACTAAACTTCAAGAGGGTACTTACCTATAAAACTCCATGCAAGCCTAAACCTAAGGACTTGTTTGCTTTGTTTGTATATGCATACTTGTACATAACATCATGGACACCATGAACATCATATACATCCACTAACCATTTCAAGGATTTTGGGATTCATCTTTGTTCTTGTTTTGTAGGATATGGATATACTTCACAGGAAAACTATTCAAGTCAACCTTGTGAGAATCCCTCCACAGCTTAAGGATCTAGCTTCAAGGATTACTGAAAACTCTCCATTCACCGAGAGACATGGTCGTCTACTCAACTTGGTCACCTCTAACACAGATGAGGACATGATGAAAGTGCTCTTTCAGTTCTTTGATCCTTTGCACCATTGCTTCACATTTCCCGACTATCAACTTGTGCCTGCTTTGGAAGAATTCTCCCAACTATTGAGGATTCCTATTCTCAATCAACTACCTTTCAACGGTTCAGAAAGAGATCCAAAGCCAGAAGAGATTGCTCAAGCTCTACACTTGCACTCATCTGATGTCACAACTCATTGGGAAACAAGGAGTGGTGCCAAAGGTTTCCTAGCCAAGTTCCTATTTGAGAAGGCCCAAAGATGTTGGAATTCCTTGGACTTGCAAGCCTTTTAGGAAATTGTGGCTCTCCTCATCTATGGGATGATTTTATTTCTAAATCCTGACCAACTCATAGATGTGAACACCGTCAAAATCTTCATATCACGCAACCCGGTGCCTACACTACTAGGGGATATCCTACACTCTTTTCACACTCACACAATGAGGAAAAGAGATGTTCTTATGTGTTGCACTCCTCTCTTGGCAAGATGGTTTATTTCTCATCTTCCCCAATCTGTATTAAAGAATGAGCAAGGTTCAAGGTGGTCACAAAGGTTGATGACGCTCAAACATTCAGACATTCATTGGTGCTCTCGATCCAAATAGAATGTTATCATCATTGACCGTTATGGAGAATTCCCTAATGTCCCTCTACTTGGAATTAGGGGAGGTATCACCTACAACCCTTGTTTGGCCTTAAGACAGTTTGGTTACACCCGAAGGGATGGCTCGCACGAGATGCTGATTCAAGGTTTGGTATTCGACTATGACAATGACGATCAAGGTCTTCGCCAGAGATTTATCCGAGCTTGGAAGATGTTAAACAAGGTGGATAGCAAGACTTTGGGGCACAAGAATTACATCCCTATTGAGCCTTACCTCAAATGGGTACGAACTCGTGCTCAGAGTCTTATGATGCCTTACCCCTCCATTCTCCCAGTAATCATTGAGCCTGTCATGGAGGGAGACGTTCCATATGCTATCCTACATCCTGACATGCCCACATATCTTGAAGACCTACAAAGGGATTGGATACAACTCAAAGGGGAGCGAGATACTTTCGAAGCCCAATTCTACGCAAGCGAGAAGAAGGTTTTGGAGCTCACTAGGCTACTTCATGAGGAGCAGACTCTGAATGCCTACATTGCACCAAAGAGGATGCACACTACTTTTCTATCTTAGAAATTTTGTATTATTTTGCCCAAGGGACATTGATGTACTCAAATTTATATTATTAATATAAAGTGTGTTTCCTTTTTGTCTAAAGCGAATTTGAATCTTTGAAATCCTTGAAAACATTGAATATGCATATATCATTCATCATAACATAAACAAGTCTCCTCATCTCTCTACTGTTTATTTCAGTAAGATGGATCTCGAGCAAACAGTGAAAGATCTCCAAGCTCAGAATACGCAGTTTCAACAGTTGCTCATGACCCTAGCCAAGTGGCAAGAAGAGTTGAAGACTCTGCTGGCTGAAGAGAGGAAAAATAAAACAAAGAAGGTAACCGGAGTCTTAAACATGGGGATAAGATTTCATGAGCAGACAAGAAGGACCTTGAACTTTGCAACAACATCTGGTGAAGGAGAGGGGAAAGGTAAGGAAACAGTTGTCCCGTTAGAACCGGAAGAGGAAGAGGAAGAAGAAGACTACTCTGAGGAACAATATCCTCCAGCTGGTGACAAGTACAGACATCTCGAAGAGCGGTTGAGCACGATGGAAATCCAAAAGGTGCCAGGCTTGGACTTCGAGGAATTGGGTTTAGTGTCGGGGATTGTGATTCCTCCGAAATTCAAAGTACCTATGTTTTCCAAATATGATGGAGTGTCATGCCTTAAAATGCATCTTCGATCATATGTGAGGAAAATCCAACCCCATACCGCTGATAAAGACTTGTGGGTGCACTTCTTCCAAGACAGCCTGTCTGGAACTCAACTTGACTGGTTTTACCAACTAGAAAGAGCCAACATTCATAATTGGGAAGATATTGCCACAGCTTTCTACAAGCAATATCAATACAATGCTGATTTGGCGCCTACCCGTACTCAACTCCAGAGTATGGCTATGGCCTCCAATGAAGGTTTCAAAGACTATGCACAAAAATAGAGAGATTTGACTGGAAGAGTTCAACCCCCTCTGTCTGAGAGAGAATTGGTAGACATGTTCTTAGGCACCTTATCTGGTCCTTTCTTCAATCATTTAATCAGAAGTTCATTTGCAGGCCTTGCTGAGCTAATATTGACCGGGTAGAGGGTAGAAGCCGGCATAAAAAGTGGAAAGATTTAGAAAGATACATCTTCTTCTATAGCTGTAAGGAAGCCTTTCATCGGAAAGAAGGAGGTGGCTGCTGTATATCCGCAAAGAAACCAAGATAGGGCCGAACGCCGTCCAATGGTGGAGGCCGTTATGATCCCTAAACCTGCATATGATCAGCAAAGAAAGAATTAACCAAGGATAGAAAGGCCAGTTAGGCAGTTTACCAGAATCAACATGACTCCGTCTCAAGTATTACCTCATTTACTAAGATCCAACTTGGTGACCTTGAAAGAAGCTCCAAAAAACCCAAATACAACATCCCCTCATTATCATCCCAATGCCCGTTGCGCATATCACTCTGAAAGTCCTGGTCACGATACTAATAACTGTTGGACCTTAAAGAACAAAATACAAGACCTCATTGAAGCAAAAGAAATTGAGTTCGATGCACCTGAAAATCCAAATGTCATTTCTGCTCCTATGCCCAGACATGGTCACAATACCAATGCCATTGAAGAAGATTTATTTGTTACCTCAGTTGACAAATTCATGAACCAACTTACGATTATTAAGATAAACTTGTTGAAAGCCGGTGTGTTCCCGGGCTGTAATAAAGTTTGCCATCTCTGCTTATCCTCACCAACTGTCTGTCCTTTGTTGAAGGCAGGCATTCCGTGCCTGATAGATAACAAATAGATTTTATTTGAAAAGACTCCTGTTCCACCTACCTTTTTGAAGATGTTTCTATCATTACCATTTCTGCCAATTATTCTAGGGTCTCCACCAAAAGACCCGTTAGAATTACATCAGTTCCGAAAGCAGCTCCTTTAATAATCACAATTCCTGGACCAGTCCCATACTCATCAGACAAAACCATACCATGGAATTATGGAGGGGATGTCTATTACCATGGTATCAAGCAAGACTGGTTAGCCGCCGAAGATTCAAGCTTCGAGGAGATCAACTCCGACATCAGTAACATTGCAGGAACTAGCAAAATTACCCGAAGCGGTAGGATCTTTTCTCCAGAAATTGCTCCCCCAAAAGCAGTTTCTGGACCCGTAATCATTCATGCTGTTGTTCCCCCAAAATCTATTCCCGATCCCATATTTATCTCCAACAGTACTCCAATTGACAAAGCCGTTACAACCCCTATAATCATTCTTACTGACACTCCTGCTGTCGAGTTAACCGAGGCTCAAGGAAAATGTGTTATGGTTAAGCCTGTCCGAATGAAGGCTCAGTCATTGACTATCCCCAAGACCTCCAAGAAGGAAATAAAGGAGATCTTAAAAATTATAAAGAGAAGTGACTACGATGTAGTTGAACAACTGGGGAAAAATCCCTCTAAGATCTCCATGCTGGCATTACTACTATGTTCTGAGGCACATGCAAAAGCCTTGGTGAAGTTCTTAAAAATCGCCCATGTGCATCAAGAGACATCTGCTGATCAATTTCAAGACTACGTGGCCAGCCTAAGTGCGGACATTGGTTTAGGTTTTTCAGATGCTGATCTGAAACTGAGGGGAAGAAAGCATAATGAGGCGTTGCATGTCTCAGTGGAATGTAGGGGCACCACTCTGGCGCATGTTTTGGTGGACACTGGCTCATCTTTGAATGTATTACCCAAAAAATCTCTTGATAGACTTGACTGTGAGGGGTTGACTTTAAAGCCAAGCAACATAGTGGTAAGGGATTTTGACGGTTCTAAGAGGATGGTACATGGGGAGGTGGACATTCCCATAAAGGTTGGAACCCAAACTTTCAATTCAACCTTTTATTTGATTGACATTCTCCCTTCATACTCCTGCTTGCTAGGCCGACCATGGATCCATAATGCCGATGCTGTTACTTCTACGTTGCACCAAATGTTGAAGTATCCAGTTCAAGGGAAGATTATCACCGTTCATGGAGAGGAAGAATACATGATCAGCCATCTCAATTCCTTCAGATATGTGGAATTGGACGGTGAATTCATTGAAACTCCATTTCAACACTTTGAAGAGGTCCCTCAAGATGTGGCAGTGACCAAGACTGTTCCCAAGATTACAAGGCCTTCGCTCCGGATGTCATCGTTAAAGGATGCCAGAGCAGTGGTAGAAGAAGGAGGATGCACTATCTAGGGACAACTCCCAGATATCCCATATAAGTCTGACAAGTTTAGCCTAGGTTTCACTTCAACTGCTCAAAAGGCTGTACGCCGTGCCCGTGCTGGAAGGCCACTCTTGAAGATCAGAAACCATGAAGTCAACGCAGTGGAAGATGGTGAAGATGGTTGCAACCTGGAGGAATGGATCTTCCCGACTGTCAATGGAGGGCTCAATAATTGGGAGGCTAGAGACTTCGTCCCAATCACTTTCATCCCTCAGTAATCTGTCTTTACATTTTGTTGGATCTGTAATATTTGAAACAATTTGCACTCTTAAAACCTTGTGTCTTACCCGAGGTACAATGGTCCATTTGTAGGGGTTTTTATCTCATTTTTCATATGACATCAATGAATCATGGACGTTTTCGCATTCAAACTTTTATGCTCATTATTTTTCTTTTACATTTTACTTTCTTTCAAAGATAGCTATACCCTTACACACACCCACACTCACAATGCAGGTATACATCCATTCTGGATCCCATGGGTAACAATACTGCTATGGCCTTTTGTGACTCTAAGAATCTAATCTACCAAGCCTAAGACGAAGGTGAGGAAGATTGTGAAGTACCAGGGGAACTTGCCAGACTGCTACAACAAGAAGAGAGAACCATTCAGCCTCACAAGGAACCCGTGGATACGATCAACCTAGGTACCGAAGAAGATAAAAAAGAGGTCAAAGTGGGTGCCAATCTGGAACCCAGTATCAAGAAGTGTCTGATTCAGTTGTTGCATGATTATGTCGAAGTATTTTCCTGGTCGTATGAAGACATGCCAGAACTTAATGAAGATATTGTGGTATATCATCTGCCTACAAGAGAGGATTGTCCTCCAGTAAAGCAAAAGGTTCGTCGAATGAGGCCTGATATGTCAGAAAAGATTAAAGCAGAGCTCATGAAGCAATTCAACGCTGGATTCTTGCTGTCACCTCTTACCCCCAATGGGTTGCCAATGTTTTTCCCGTACCCAAAAAGGACGGCAAAGTGCGAATGTGTGTCGATTACCGAGATTTGAATAGGGCAAGCCCTAAGGATGACTTTCCACTCCCCCACATTGATATCCTAGTTGACAATACGGCACAACATAAAGTGTTTTCATTCATGGATGAATTCTCAAGTTACAACCAAATCAAAATGGCACCTGAGGACATGGAGAAAACAACATTTGTCACACAGTGGGGCACATTCTGCTACAAGGTGATGCCATTCGGACTGAAGAACACTGGGGAAACCTATCAGCGTGCCATGGTATCTCTATTTCACGACATGATACATCACGAAATAGAAGTCTACATGGACAATATGATAACCAGATCACAAACAAAAGAAGAGCATCTTGATCACTTACAAAAGCTGTTTGAGAGACTGAAGAAGTACAAGCTGAGGTTGGATCCAAACAAATGCACATTTGGGGTACAGTCTGGTAAGCTCCTAGGCTTTATAACCAGCAACAAAGGTATCGAGGTCGATCCTGCCAAAGTTAAAGAAATACAAGAGATGACTGCTCCTCGCACTGAAAAGGAAGTCAGAGGATTCTTGGGACGTTTGAACTATATTTCCAGATTCATCTCTCACCTAACAGCTACTTGTGAGCCAATCTTCAAACTGTTGAAGAAAGATCAAGTAGTCAAATGGAATGATGAATGCCAAGCTGCTTTTGACAAAATCAAAGGATACTTACAAGAGCCTCTTGTGTTGATGCCACCAGTCGAGGGAAGATCGTTGATTATGTATCTGACTGTTTTAGAAAACTCAATGGGGTATGTATTGGGGCAACATGACGAGTCTGGAAGAAAAGAGCATGCTATTTACTACCTGAGAAATTTTTTTACCGACTGTGATACTAGATATTCACTGCTCGAGAAAACTTACTGCGCTCTGGCATGGGCTGCTCGCCGGCTAAGACAGTATATGCTGACTCATACTACCTTGTTGATATCTAAGATGGATCTGATAAAATACATCTTCGAGAAGCCTGCTCTTTCTAGGAGAATAGCGAGATGGAAGATGATCCTGACAGAATATGACATACATTATACTACCCAGAAAGCTATAAAGGGCAGTATACTAGCTGATCACCTTGCTCACTGTGATGCGGTGGGAGAACTGACTTGAGGTTTTGCGTTTGTGTTTGCAAATGTCGCGGTTAGGAAGAGTCACCACCGACTTTTCTTTTATCCAAAAGGAAAGGTAAAAAAGCACATGAAAGACCTTTGAGATGTTTTCTTGAGTTCAAGGGGCAGATTATGAAAAGGGAAGGTGCTAGCACCCTTTTCATCCATGGTTTTCCATGGGCTCTTAGTTACTTGTTTAGATCACTTGCTTTGCTTTTTGCAATTGTTTGAAATGGTGCTTTGTGTGGTTTTGAAAGTATTTTGAAAAGAGGCCATCGTTTAGGAAATCTTTGTAATGATTCTCGTTCGTAAGAATGTATACAAAGATGTTTGTCTTTTGAAAAATGTTTCAATGTTTTGAAAGTTGTTTTGAAATGTTTTGAAATGTGTGTGTGTGTTTGTTTGAAAATAGCAAGGATTGTTTGCAAATTGATCAAGTAACTAGAAGCTATCTACCTACTCAAAAGTCTTTCTTGTACATTTTTATTCCTTTGATATTGTTGATTTACCATTGCTTTGGTAAACAACCCTATCTTTGGATGTTAAACAGGACGGGCGTGGGTCATCGTATAACCATGATAGCAATGTTACCAAGTATCTTTAGCATTTTGAGGGACCAAGATCATTTATTTTTAGGCAACCTTTTGATAGTGTCATCGAGGGACTATGATCTTATTTGTTTGTATTATTTTGCCAAGATACCTAGCATGCATACCATGGCCATTTTGTTTAGGCAACCAAGTGGGTGAAACCCTAGGGGTGTTTGTGTGCAATGTGTTGTCATTTTTCATGCATTTTTGTCTTGTATTAGGTCATGCTATTTGTTTGATTTTCGTCTTATTATGCAAACCCTAATTTTACTAAACATGTATATAATGAGATAAATTGCGTAAAGTAAATCTTAGCTATTACAACAATATTATGGGAGGGGGGATACAAGTTTTTTGAATGGGGATATTTGCACAAAATAAAACCATAATTCACTATTACAACCCAATTGAATTTATTGTACAATAAATAAACAATTATTTAAATATGCAAATAAAATGTATGGATGCAAAATGTTTTTTGTATTTATTTTATATATGTAAAATAAAATTATTTAGGTCCTAAAAATAAGAGAAATTATATTGTTATTTTTGGAAGGGTGAAAAACCCTAGTTTTTGATTTAAAAGAAAATTAAGTTTTCTAATATTTATTTGTTCATTTTTTTTGTTTAAGAAAAATAATAATAATATTATGTACCAATATTAAAAATTAAATATGTATGAAAAATAAATATTTAATATGTATAAAATAATAAAATAAAATATTTAAGTATTTTTTTATTATTTACAAGTTTATTTAAGAAAATAAAGTATATTATTACTAATAAACTATTTTTTATGCTAAAAAATAATAAAAAAATAAAATAAAATGCAAAAAATAAAGAAAATATTTTTTCAAGATTTTTTCATGTTCAGAAAAATAAATAAAAGCAATAAATATGAAAATGAAAAGAGAATATGAAAAATATAAAAAATAAACAAAAGGGGTGCAGATAGGAAACAAGGGGGGTGTGAAAAGTAGAACAAACAGACCCAAGGCGCGCCAGGCCCAGGACTTCATCCCTGTCCTCCAGCTTCTCTAAACGCGCGCGTTTTTTGCTTCAACCTGTAACTTGCTATTCTTTGCATAAAATCAAAAACTTGTAACATGAAAAATGTAGCTTATGATCTCACGATTCAAGTGATATAAAGTTTGTGACCTAACTCTAAAAGATCAGGGAGAATTTTAGTGGCCCTAATTCCCGACCTACTTTTTTCAGCATGTTCAACAATCAAATACTCTTAGCTTAGTTAATATAAATGGAAAGTATGCATATGTACAACTTCAGCAAGTTAAGAACTATATTTTTGCTTCACAAATCCTGACCTAAGGATGCCTAAATAAGGAAATAGAGATTTGAAAAATACCTTGTTCAACTGAGTTTGGATATGCCAATGTGGGGGCTTTGAGTGAGGCCTGAAGATCGTGTGAGCTTCCTTGAAGTTCCCTCAAGCTTTTCCAATATGGTGTATGAAAGTCACATAAAGCATTGATGGTCCGAAAATCCTTGTGCAAACTCAAACCCTAATTTCAGGCTATCAGTGCAAGGTGAGGTCTTGAGCTGAGCAAACCCTAATCTTGTCTTGAGTCCAAAGAGTCTTGTGAGGAAAATCTTGATAAAATAAGAGGGCAAATTTTGGGGTACAACAGCTGCCCCTGTTCAATCTTCTTGAACCTAAAGAGTTAGATTGGCGAATTTACCGTTCGTGACTCGAAGGTAAAAGATGATTGGACACTAGAGTGCCCGTAAATTTGCACTCGTCAAAATGTAGTTGAGGGAATGGGCTTAAAGATGCCATTTGGAGATGTGATAGAATCTTGTTGGAGATGGGCTTAAAGATGCCATCCAAGAATGTTTGCTGAACTGTATGTTGTAAGCCAAAAGAATGAGTATCAGAATGGTGTCCGTGTTTGGGACGTATCTGAGCTGTATCTGGGGATTGCATCTGAATGAGCAATGGAATGGAGTCCGTGTATGGAGCGTATCTAAATTGGGGAAAATCAGAATAAGTGGCAGAATGGCAACCGTGTCTAGAGCGTATCTGGACTGGGGAAAATTAGAATAAGTGGCAGAATGGCAACCGTGTTTGGAGCGTATCTGGACTGTATCCGAAATTTGAATTTGAATGAGTAATAGAATAGCATCCACGTCTGGAGCATATCTAAACTGTATCTGAGATCTGAGTCTGAATGAGCAACAAAATGACTTCCGTGTTTGGAGTGTATCCGTACTGTATCTGAATTTGAAATCTGGATAAGGGCCAAAATGGCATCCGTGTCTGGAGCGTATCTGAACTGGAATTTGAATAAGTGACAGAATGACTTCCGTGTCTGGAGTGTATCTGAACTATATTTGATAGTTGAAATCTGAATAAGTGTCAGGATGACATCCTTGTCTGGAGCGTATCTGAACTGTATCTGAAATTTGAATCTGAATGAGCAATATAATGACTTCTGTGTCTGGAGTGTATCTGTACTGTATCTTGAAATCTTTGAACATTGTTAACGGTAGCTGTTAATCTTATCCTGAAAAGGGTAAAATGTTAGCTGAAACATAAAGTTATGTTGCATGAAATGTATGATGCAATATATGTGCTTTATCCATGTTTATGATATATGGATGTAATGCATGCGCATGTAAGCTGATTTGCTGTTATGCTGAGGAAAATAAATCCTTGACAACTAGGGATAATAAAATCTTTGACTGCTTCCAGGGAAAATAAATCCTTGACCGCTGCTGGAGATTCAAAATCTTTGATTGCTGAGGATGAGAAATCCTTGGTGACTGTTGGGGATAGAAAAATCTTGACAACTTCTGTGGGGTATTGAGAATGAGAATCTTCATTCTGTTGAGGAATAAAAACTCTGTGGGGAAGAAGGCTTACTGCTGGGGAGTAAGTTCAGGAGTTTTTGGTTGCTTGCCACTCTACTGGGAAGTTATCCTAGGTTGGGGATAAACAAAGGTCAACTGATATCCGGTTGATTTCCTGGCTTCAAGATAACTTGCTAGGGAAATCGGAGGAACTGAATGGTTTCCGCTGGGGATTGGTAGTTGGAAATCTTGACTCGACTGGGGAAGAAGGTTTCAGCTCCGTCAGGGATCTGTAACTCAAAGTTTTTGCTCCGCTGGGGATTGGGAGTTTGAAGTTTTAACTCTGATGGGGATCAAGGGTTTGAAACTTTAGTTTCGCTTGGGATCTAGATGATGTACTGTAGGGATTTCTCATGGAATAGCCTAAAGACGTTTTCCTATCCTTTCAACCTGTCAGTAATTGTTCTTCTTCACTTGTTTATTTATAAACAGTAATTATGTTCAAATGCATATGTTCATCAATGAATCATTGGACATTTTTGCAAATAAAAACACAAGTGTAAAAGAGGAAAATACAAATAGTTTTCTACACTTTAAAGAGGTATCTTTGTATTTACTTTGAATAAGTATTTGTGCACAAAGGAGACAGACATCCTATTAAGAGGATGGTGTCATAAAAGTAAGAAAAATTTATACAAAGAAAGATAGCTATGTGTGAAAAATAAAATCCCATGGGGTTCCCATTTTGCTATAGCCTTCATAACTCCGAATATCTTGTCCATCCATTGCTTCGTCCGAGGATGATTGAATTGATCAGAAGCTCAGAGTTTGTTAGTGAAGAGATTATCATTAAAGTGATCCAACGAGACATAGTCATACGCTTTAATTCCCTAACTTTTGCCTGGGCCGCCCTTTCGGGTTTTCAGTCCACTGGGAAACCCTTTTTTTCCCAAGTCGCCCTTTCGGGTTTTCAACTTGTCGGGTGTACAAATTTTTTTTATCCCTAATTTTTGCCTGAATCTCCCTTTCGGGTTTTCGATTCACCAGGGTACCCTTTTTTTCCTAGGTGTGTCAACCTAGCGGGTCATTTATGCGTAGTATCTTTTGACTATGTCTGCGTTTGCAGGGCGCGGCAAGTCATCACCGTCCATGGTAGTTAAGATCATTGCCCCACCAGAAAAGATGTTCTTGATTACAAATGGTCCTTCATAAGTAGGAGTCCATTTGCCCTTGGGATCACTTTGTGGCAAGATGATGCGCTTGATCACTAGATCTCCGACTTGATATGTTTGGCGTCTGACTTTCTTGTTGAAAGCCTTGATCATCCACTTTTGATACGTATGACCATGACAAACAACAATAAGTCTCTTCTCGTCAATTAAGTTTAACTGATCAAGCCGGGTTTGAATCCAATCGTCTTCACTCAAACCAACATCCTTCATGATTCTCCAGGAGGGAATCTGAACCTTGATAGGCAAGACAACTTCCATGCCATAAACTAAAGAATAAGGTGTTGCCCCAGTTGATGTGCGTGCCGTGGTATACCCGTGGAGAGCAAACAGTAACATTTCATGCTAGTCCTTGTAGGTGACTGTCATCTTTTGTATGATCTTCTTGATATTTTTGTTAGCAGCTTCGACTGCACCATTCATCTTTGGCCGATAGGGATATGAATTGTGATGTTGAATCTTGAACTGCTCGCACAAGGCGGTGATCATAGTATTGTTAAGGTTTGTACCGTTATCGGTGATGATCCTTTCGGGGACACCATACCGGCAAATAAGGTTCTGCTTGATGAAGCGGGCAACCACATTCTTAGTTACGGATGCGAAGGAAGCTGCTTCGACCCACTTGGTGAAATAGTCAATGGCCACCAGAATGAAGCGGTGTCCATTGGATGTTGTAGGCTTGATCTCTCCAATCATGTAGATTCCCCACATATCAAAGGGCCAAGGAGCTGTTAAGGCATTTAGAGGAACAGGAGGCACGTGCACCTTGTCTGCATAGATTTGACATTTGTGACAAGTCCGGGAGTGTTGATAACAGTCAGCTTCCATGGTATACCAGTAATAGCCTGCCCGTAGAATCTTCTTAGCCATCGTATGCCCGCTAGAGTGAGTGCCAAAGGTGCCTTCATGCAATTCAGCCATGATCTTCTCAGCTTCAACTTTGTCCACAAAATGGAGCAGAATAGAATCATGATTGTGCTTGTACAAGACGCCATTACTTAGGAAGAACCTTACTGAGAATCTCCTTAAGAACTTTTTGTCATTGACTGAAGCTCCTTTAGGATATTCTTGAGCCTCGAGACACCTTTTGACTTCATGAAACCATGGCTGGTCCACTACTTCTTCAGTATTAATCTCGTGACAATGTGCCGGTTCGTCCATCCGTTCAATGGTGATTTAGGGAGCCTCATTATCCCAGTTAAGTTTAAACATGGATGACATTGTAGCTAGAGCATCTGCTAGCTGATTTTCTTCTCGCGGGAAGTGCTCGAAGGTAATCTGCTCGAAATGTGGTAACAATGTCAATACATGTTCTTTGTAAGGGATGAGGTTTGAATGCTTAGTATCCCACTCTCCTTTGATCTGACTGATGACCAAAGCTGAGTCCCCAAACACGATCAAAGATTTAATTCCCAAGTCTATGGCAGCCTTGAGTCCAAAGATGCAAGCTTAATACTCTGCCATGTTGTTCGTACAGTTGAAGCAAAGTCTGGCGGTGAAAGGAGTATGGCAACCTTCTGGAGATATAAGCACAACACTGATACCGTTACCAAGCACATTGGAGGCCCCATCAAAGTATAGGGTCCATCGGGATCCTTGTTCAGGTCCGTCATATGGTCTGAAATTTTCAACGTTGTCCAATGTCATGATGTCTTCATCAGGGAAGTCAAACCTCATGGATTGGTAATCTTCGACAGCTTGATGAGCCAGATGGTCAACAAGCACACTCCCCTTTATAGCTTTTTGGGTCGTGTACTGTATGTCGTATTCTGTTAGGATTATCTGCCATCTAGCTATTCTTCCAGATAGAGCAGACTTCTTAAAGATGTACTTTATTGGATCCATCTTAGATATCAGCAAAGTGGTATGAGTCAACATGTACTGCCTTAGCCGGCGAGCAGCCCATACCAAAGTGCAGCAAGTTTTCTCGAGCAGTGAGTATCGAGTCTCACAGTTGGTAAACTTTTTGCTAAGGTAATAAATGGCATGCTCTTTTTGGCCAGACTCGTCATGCTGCCCCAGTACGCACCCCATTGAATTCTCTAGGATGGTCAAATACATGATTAGCGGTCTTCCCTCGACGGGTGGCATCAAGATAAGAGGTTCTAGCTAATACTCCTTGATTTTATCGAAAGCAATTTGACAGTCATCATTCTATCTAACTACCTGATCTTTCTTCAACAACTTGAAGATTGGTTCACAAGTAGATGTTAGGTGAGAAATGAACCTAGCAATGTAGTTTAGGCGTCCCAAGAAACCTCTGACCTCCTTCTCAGTGCGAGGAGCGTGAATTTCTTGTATAGCTTTGACTTTGGCAGGATCAACCTCAATGCCTTTGTTGCTGACAATGAAACCTAAAAGTATACCGGACCGGACTCCGAACGTACACTTGTTTGGGTTCAATCTGAGCTTGTACTCCTTCGACTTGACAAACAGCTTTTGCAAGTGATCAAGGTGTTCTTCTTCAGTTTGTAATCGGGCTATCATGTCATATACGTAGAACTCTATCTTATGATGTATCATATCATTAAACAAAGCTACCATGGTGCGTTGATAGAGTGCCCCGACATTCTTTAGTCCGAATTGCATCACTTTGTAGCAGAACGTACCCCACTGTGTAACAAATATAGTTTTCTCCATGTCCTCAGGTGTCATTTTGATCTGGTTATAGCCTGAGAATCCGTCCATGAAAGAAAATACTTTGTGCTGAGCTGTGTTGTCAACCAGGATGTCGATGTGCGGAAGTGGAAAGTCATCTTTAGGGCTGGCCCTGTTTGAATCTCTATAATCCACGCACATTCTCACTTTGCCGTCCTTCTTAGGCACAGGCACAATGTTAGCAACCCATTATGGATAGGAAGTAACAGCCAGAAATCCAGCATTGAACTGTTTCATAACTTCTGCTTTGATCTTTTCTGACATGTCAGGTCTCATGCGACATACCTTTTGTTTCACTGGTGGACAATCTTCTCTTGTGGGTAGACGGTGTACCATGATGCCCGTATCGAGTCCCGACATGTCTTCATATGACCAGACAAAGATCTCAACATAATCATGCAACAGCTGAATTAGGCGCTCCTTGACACTCGACTCTAGATTGGCACCTATCTTGATTTACTTTTTGTCATCCTCAATACTCAAGTTGATTGTATCCAACTGCTCCTCATGAGGCTAAATTGCTCTTTTCTCTTGCTTTAGAAGTCTAGCCAATTCCCCTGGCACCTCACAATCTTCCTCACCTTCGTATTCGGATTGGTAGATCAAATCTTCAGAGTCATTAAAGGCTATAGCAGTATCGTTACCCATGGGATCCGGAATGGAAGGGTACCTGCATTTGTGAGTGTGGGTGTGTGTAAGGGATATCTATCTTAAAATAACAAAATGTAAAAGAAAAACAATGAGCACAAAAGGTTTAAATATGAAAAGTGTCCATGATTCATTAAAATCACATATGAAAATGAAATAAGAACTGTGATCGGTGGATCTGGAACTGACTGTTTAACGCTGGTTCGCGAAATGTCGCGGAAGCAAGAGTCGCCACCGTCTTTTATTTTCTCCAAATGGAAAGGACAAAAGCACAGAAAAATTCCTTAAAGAGATTGCTCTCGGTTCAGGAGGTAGGTTATAGAAAGGGAAGGTGTTAGCACCCTTTCTATCCATGGTTATCCATGGGCTCTTAGATACTTGCTCATTTATGTTTTCAAAAATGGTTTGTTTGCTTTTCAACTGTGGGTTTTAAAAAAGTTTCTTTGAAAATTCCAGTTCGACTCCTGTATCGGTCCTCAAGAGTGTTTGAAAAATTGCTTTCGAAAGCTTTTTGAAAAGTGTCGGTGTGAAAAGTATTTTTTGAATTGTTTTGAAATTTAGAGCAAGTATCTAGAGTCGTCTACCTACCCTAAGGAATTCGTCTGTGTAAATGTCCTTTAAAGTAGTGCCATCCCACCATTGAGAGGTAGGTAGCACCACCGTTGGAGGTGTTCGGGTCAATTCGAGGTTCGGGACATGGTGATCACCAGAGCAATGGGAAGACACCTTAGAAGCTACCCTCATGCCAGGTTCCCGGATCATGAGGACTTACTAAGACATCCTCTACTCGACGATCACCTTTCGAGGCAAGGCAACAGTGAGGCGTACCCTAGGGGTGGTGTGTGGTTTGTGTGTCAGATTCGTTTATATTTATCTTGTTCATGTCAAAGTGATCTATGCGTTTGTTTTTTTATTTTATCATTCATTCTTGCATGCCATTATTAACAGTTAAAAAAGTGCGGAAAGATAAAATTCCTAAACTATTACAAAGGCGCGGGTCCACATCACCAAATTAAATCCAGGACCCGATTTGACAGAAAGTAAAATAAAGTGCGAGAAATAAAATGTCCGAGTTTACAAGGCTTTGGGAGAATTACATTAATATTATAAGAAATAAAATAAAATGCGCGAATTGGAATTAAAATTGAAAACGAGGGCGTAGGACCCTTTTGAATGAAATTAAATTAAATTATTAAATTAATGAAATTAAAATGAAAAAGAAATTATTTTGAGATTTTTTGTATTTATGGTTTTTATGTAAATTAAATGAAATTAACTAATTAACCCTAATTCTACAACTTTTATTTATTAAGAAAATATGACAATTATCTACCATTAAACCTAATTTAATTAATGCAATTTGATTTATAAAAATAAATAAATAATTATGGTGAAAAGAAAAGAAAAAGGATAAAAATTGATACAAACCCTAATTCTACAAATTTTGATTTATTAGGAAAAGATACTAAAATTAAACCTAATTTAAAAAGCCAAATTAATTAAGGATATTTACTTACAAAAATATTAATTAAATAAATATATTTTAAATTTTTTGTCTTTTTCTGATTTTTTGCATTATTTTTATAGTTTATGAAAATAAGTTAAATTAAAGGAATTAACAAAAAAGAAATAATTGAAATCAATAAAATAAAGAAAAGAAAGAAAATACAATACCTTAGGGGGTTTCTGTCCCTAATTGGAGGTAAAGTCCTAGCAATTCTGGCCCATTAAGCCTGGGCCCTTTTGACTTTTTTGCTAGCGTGTAGATGCATTGACTGCAGCATATCATAGGCCTCAAATCTTGGCCCTTGGATGGAGATGGTGGGACGTGTGGCACGTTTGAGTGGGGAGCGTATGGTGAACCTTCAGGGATTGTGCTACATAGAATGATGTTAGAAAAAATTTTATTGAAAGGGAGGGGGACCTGGGGTTCGAACCCAGGTCCCAGGGATTACCAATCAAATGCCTTGCCAGTGGAACCAAACGCGCACTTTGTTTATAATGTAACCAACAAATAATATCAATCAAAACGTGCGTTAGTGGACTTTTTTAGCGCGAATTTCAAATCAACCAATTGCTGCCTTACACTTCATCATCTTCTTCCTTAATGATTTTTTTCTGAAATATAAAAGAGGTTAACGGGGGTTTTAAACCCCCCCAAAATATGCAGTTTTCCATAATAGAGAATAGGCCATGGTATTACATAAATTAGGCGCGAGGGTTGCTTTAGAATCGTCCAAGCATGCTGATTTCAACCATGGCCTTGAAGTGTCTCAATTTTACAGTATTCAGAAATGCCTAATTTGAAAGCTTGGTAACCCTAGCATGCATCCATGGTGAAATCACGCACAATGCTTAAAAACTCAATTAAATCATGTGGTTAGCTTCGTAATGAGTCAAATAACACAAATCAAATATTAAAAACTATAGAAAACGCATGAATTATGATGCAAGAATGTGAAAAAAATTCTGTACAGGACACGATTATTCTCACGTTTCTTGGTGTTAGAGCTTATGGTTTTGATTCAAACTCCTTCCTTGAAGTCTCAGCAAGACAATGGAACAATTATTTTGGCTTGAATCGCCCTAGAACCTAGTTTTCAGTATTTGAGTTTTTTCACAAAAAATGCAAAAGTGGTGATGATGTTCTTGCGCAGCTGGGAGGTTGTTGGCATTAGGGTTATCATGTGTATATGTACTGGAATGATTAGGGTTAGAAATTGGATCAAAAAATCAATGAATTGATGAAGAGAATATTTGATTTTCCATGCCATAATTTTCCAATCTTTTTCATGCAAATTTGCTTCAAATCATGTCCAATTACCAAGATTCTTTCCCTATCTAATAATGCACGAAAATCTGAAGTTATCCCATGCATAAAAAGATTTGATTGACTTGCTTTGATATTTTCCACATATTTATTTTAATTAAATGAATTATTAGCCATTAAAAATTCAAATAAATAAATAAAAATGATGAAAAACTTCCCTTTGGGCCAAATGGTCGTGCACATGCTTTGGATGATGATTCTTGGAAGAAAATGTGGCCCATTAGCATTTTTAAGGCATTTGAAGCAAAGTTGACTTTTCAAAATATCCAAAACTTTCCCAACTTCCACAAGGCATATCTTGCTCAATTTTTAAGCTTTGCTCATGTTCTTGGACATTTTGGAAAGGTCTTGAAGTCCTCTAACCAATGAATTTTGTCCCATGTCATTTTGATTTACCAATATCAAATTATGGCCTTTGACTTAAAGTCCCTTTTTGTTGACTTTTGAAAATGACCTATAATGTTGAAATTGATAACTTTTTGTGAGAGCATTTCTTGGACTTGAAGTGTGAAGAGGAGTTGTAGGAAATGTCTTTATCTTCAAAATGAGCTTTGGATGGAATTTTTCTGATAATCCATGTGAAAGTTATGCCTTGGTCAAGTTATAGTTGACTTTTTCAACTGTCCAAATATGGAAACTTTTGCATCTTGAGACTTTTTAAGCCAAGCTTTGAGAATCATGATCAAGAATTGATCAAATGATGTTTGTGGCTTCAAAATGAGATGTTGACCAAAAATTTGGACTTTTGACTGTCAAATGACCATTTTGCCCCTACAGTTGACTGTAGTGCAATTAGGGTTTTTGACTGTGCAATTTTGAGCTGTAAGTCTTGAAACTTGGTATGAGGATGCTTGACCATGTTTATAAGCATGTGGGACTTGATTGGGCCCTTGGAAACTTCATTTTCTTTTTCAGAACCAAAACCCTAATTTTTGACTGTTAGGAAGCCCTTGAACTGTGCAACCCTTGGGGAGATTTTGAAGCTTTGACTTGGCAAATTTTGAAGAATATGGGAGGGCAAATTTTGGGGTACAACAGTTGCCCCTGTTCAATCTTCTTAGACCTGAGGATGCAGATTGGCTGACGTGCCTTTCGTAATCCGAAGGTGGAAGATGATTGAACACTAGAGTGCCCAGAAATTTGCGCTCACATAGTAGTGTGATGATGGGAATGGGCTTATAGATGACATTTGGAGATTGATGGATAGGATGATGGGCTTATAGATGCCATCTGGATGTTGATCGCGTAAGAGATTCCTTAGCGAGAACCTGCGTACCTGCAAAAGAAAGGATTACCTGACTCGTTACAGGAGCTGGTCTTCAAACTCTTCGTATAGATGTGTCCTGACTGGTTACAGGAGCTGAATCTGGAGCTTCACACGGCGGTGAATGAACCAGGGATGGTTACTACCTCAACAGGAACGGTGAGAGAACCTTGGATGATTACTACCTCAACAGGAACGCTGAGAGAATCTGGGGACGATTACTACCTCCGCAGTAACGGGGAGAGAACCATAGGCGACTTCAACCTCAACAGTAATCATTGAGAGAATCTTGGACGACTTCAACTTCAACAGTAACGCTGAGCGAATCTGGGGATGATTACTACCTCCGCAGTATCGGGGAGAGAACCATAGGCGACTACAACCTCAACAGCAATCATTGAGAGAATCTTGGGATGATTACTACCTCCGCAGTATCGGGGAGAGAACCACAGGCGACTACAACCTCAACAACAATCATTGAGAAAATCTTGGATAACTTCTACTTCAACAGTAACGCTGAGAGAAACTTGGGATGATTACTACCTCCGAAGTATCGGGGAGAGAACCACAGGCGACTACAACCTCAACAGCAATCATTGAGAGAATCTTGGGATGATTACTACCTCCGCAGTATCGGGGAGAGAACCACAGGCGAATACAACCTCAACATCAATCATTGAGAGAATCTTGGATAACTTCTACTTCAACAGTAACGCTGAGAGAAACTTGGGATGATTACTACCTCCGCAGTATCGGGGAGAGAACCACAGGCGACTACAACCTCAACAGCAATCATTGAGAGAATCTTGGATAACTTCTACTTCAACAGTAACGCTGAGAGAAACTTGGGATGATTACTACCTCCGCAGTATCGGGGAGAGAACCATAGGCGACTACAACCTCAACAACAATCATTGAGAGAATCTTGGATAACTTCTACTGAGTCTTTATCAGAAAAATCTGTTTGGGGTCGATTTAACTGGACTAGAGAAGGCCTTTGACTGGATAAGAAACAGAAAATCTTAGGGTTGATTAACTGAACCGGTCTAGGTCTTGAAATGTCTTCAACTGGATAAGAAACAGGGAGATCTTAGGGTCGATCTGACTGAACCAGAGAAGGCCTTGGACGGGATAAGAAACAGAAAAGTCTTAGGGTCGACTTAACTGAACCGGTCTAGGTCTTGAAACGTCTTCAACTGGATAAGAAACAGGGAGATCTTAGGGTCGATCTGACTGAACCAGAGAAGGCCTTTGAGTGGATAAGAAACAGAAAAATCTTAGGGTCGATTTAACTGAACCGGTCTAGGTCTTGAAACATAGTTGAGAATTTAACTGGATCTTTCCTGAAAGGTAAAGGTCAGTCATATGCAATGCATGATATGGATCGAGCAATGATGTTCTCAACATAAATGAGATTTGTAAGATATGATGCGTATATGCATGCTGTATGTGATGTTTATGTATGTTTTTGTCTAGGAAAGTAAATCCTTGACGGGTGCCGGGAAGTCACTCCTGGGCTGACGTTGAAGAATAGATTTTGCTTCCGCTGGGTGATAGTTGCAAGAATACCGGCGGGAGAAGATAACTCCGTTGGGGAATAAACTTTGGCAAATGGATTACTCTGCGGGGGGAAAATTATTCTAGCGATCTGGCTGGGGAACAAATACTCTGTGGGGATAGAGATACTTTTGCTGGAATGTTGATGGTAATTTGCTGGGGATACCATTGTTGTGTTGGAAGTGTTAATAGACTTCGCTGGGGATAAGAAGACTACGTCGAGGACGCTCTTTCCGTGGCTTTTGGCTGAGGATAACCTAGTTATATCCTGGTAAGGAAATAACTCTTTGAATAAAGCCAGGCGACGCGTTCGTGCTCTGCGAGGATAAGCTTCCAGAATCTACTGGGGATAAGCTTACTGCTTAGGGAGATGAATTCCAACTTTTCTGGGGAACCTAGATTGGACTCTCTTGGGGAAGTTTTGAAATGTATCGGGGAAGTAACTTCACTGAATGTTTGATATACCGCCGGGGAACAATCTTTAGACCAAGACTGCCGGGGATGCTTGTTAAGAATGCATATATATTGCTGGGGAATGTTGAGATCTGCGGGAGGATACCCAACTTCCTGAAGTTGACTGAGTAGGCTAACTCTGCTCGGGGAGAGTGTCGTTGACTTTCTAGGAGATATTGTGCCTTGTTAGGGCTGATGGGAGAGAATTATTGAATCTTGGCTCACTCTCTGGGGACTTAAGATATCCTGGTTGTTCTTCAGCCGAACCTACCTTGGTACCTTGGAGGACAGAACAATTAGGTTGCTTAGATAACTCTTTATTGCCCCTGTTTCTGAGGTGGGAGAGGAAGACCTGTGAGGTGCTGATAGTTGTTGACGGGTAAACCTTCTTCTGGTAGGCAGGTGACAAGATGACAGAACATAGTCGTACGCTTCGATCCCTAACTTTTGCCTGGACCGCCCTTTCGGGTTTTCAGTCCACCAGGATACCCATTTTTGCCCAAGCCGCCTTTTCAGGTTTTCGACTTGCCGGGTGCACAGTTTTTTTTCATTTCATCCCTTATTTTTGCCTAGGTGTGTCAACCTAGCGGGTCTTTAATTTTGCGTAGTATTTTTTCGACTATGTCCATGCTCTCAGGATGTAAGGAGGTGCCCCTGTCAGTAGTGTTGCATTGTCATACCACCAGAAGATCTTCGTTTGATCATCCAATGCCCCAAGTGACTCAGGCGGAGATTTGCCCCAGGCTATTAGGCGTTTTGAGAGATTCTCTGAATTGACTTAACTGCCCCAGATAACGGACCATGATCATGTCATGCCCCTTGATTAGAAGTGCCTTTGTTCATTAGGCTTTTGCCGTGCGAATTTCCCTGCTGTTCAAACAAATAGTCATATGCAAACAATGTTATATAAAAAATGCAAAGCTTATGTCTGTCTTGAAGATTTTGAAAATGCATTCTTTTTCATAAAACAAGTGAATGTTTGTAAAACGTGATGTCAACTCCGTATTTACCGTAAGCCTTAAGGAGTCAGGATACCTTTCGTAACAGTATGCTTTCGAACTAACCCATGCTTCAGCTAGGACTTTTAAGGGTTATAACGTGGCTTGGTTCACGGTTTAAGAAACAAAGGATAAAGGCTCAAATTTTATTTGTACCCACCCGCTCTTCGTGATGTTCTCCAAACCTAAACTCAGTTGATCATACATTAGACCTTGCTCGAGTCTTTGCTCTGATTTTCCGGTGATGATTCGGATGTTGATAATTCATTTGAATAGGCAGTCATTTTTGTCGAGGGTTTGTAAGACCCTTTTTTTTTTTGATTTTTGTTATCCCTATTTTTTTTGGCCTGAACTGTTTCTTTCGTGATTACAGTCAGCGGGATGCCCCAGTTTTGTAAGTCTCCTTCATAGATTTTGACTTAATGGGTTCTTATTTTTTTTTGAGATATAATGACTGCCTATCTGTATGATTGTTCGGAACCATCACTGTCTTTCTTTGTTTTGTAAGGACCTCTTTGGTACCATTCATTATGCACTTGGATCAACTGAGAGAACTACCCTGCCCCAGGTTATGATTAAGGGTTTAATTTTCGAAAATAAAAACTCCTACTTCTTTGGCTCGAAGGGGTTGACGAGGGATTATCTTCCTTATAACTCCAGTGTTTAGGATTTGAAACAATGCCTGTACATCGTCAGCGGGGTCTGTTCAAAAGCATACTGTAGATTATGGTATCATTTTCGTCATCCTCCCTCAAGAGGCTTAGAATTATTAATCGAGCGTTGATCATCAGAAAAAATATGAAAATAATTTGCATTTAGTGAATACGAATATATTGCTTCAAGACAGACGTATGCGATGCATTAATGAAATAACAACGTTTAACATGAGTAAATGTTTGAACAGAAGAAAATTACAATTTGAAAAATTCTAATGAACAAAAGTTTCCCAATCCTAGCCATGTTTTGGCAAGGGAGCAGTGATTATATTTGGAGTCTCTGGTGCTTCAAACTGGACTTCTTTGGCATCGATCATGTCCTGAATCTTATTCTTCAGAGGCCAACAGTTGTCCGTAGTATGCCCCGGGCTATCAGAGTGGTATGCGCACCTTTCATTGGGATGATAGTTAGGAGCGGAAGTGTTTGGATTCCGAAGAGGAGCCCTTAAGGTAATCAGTCTTGCCTTCAACATTTGCTGTAGTGCTTGAGTTAGTGACATGTTGAGCTTGGTGAACTGTCTTTTAGGCTTGTCTTGTTTGCTCTGATCAGTCTGTTGTTCTGGGCGAGGTCGTGGTTGGACCTGTGAAGTGGTAGAAATTTGGAGAGGCCCAAACTTTTGACTTCTTGGAAGTTGATTAATGACCGGGTCCCTGACTTGGGCTGGTTGCTTCATGTCTTGATGAAGTTGACTGATCATGGGCCTCAGCTCTCCTTGCTCCTGAGCTAAACCTTGGATGAGAGCCCTTTGCCCCAACATCTGGGTTTTCAATGTGTCTACCTCAGCTTGTAGACGTTTCAGCCGTTCGTCCTTGTCGTCCTCAGCATTGTTCCTGACCAAAGTCCCCGTGAGAAGTGTCCTTAACTCCTCCTGCCCCTTGGATAAATTCAGGAGGATTTCCCCGAGCCGAGTCTCTTGAGCAAGAAGGTCCTGGTTATCTTGTTGGCAAGCCATTGCTAAAATAAACAGCGGAGAAGGTAAGCAACCTGTAGAGAAAGGGTACCAGTTATGCAATGATGTGTATGACATGCATGTAATGTTTTCAAGGACCTCGCGAGATAAACAAGAAAATTTGTTAGAATTTGGGTCCGGTAGCTTGATTGAAGGAACTACATATTGTTGAGAGTCCTTCTTCAAAGGGTCAAAGGCTCACCATATCCAGTGGGTCATAACCCCTGACTTCGAGTTATTAACCTTGTTTTGATTTCCAGACAACCTTGGCTAGGGGAACCTTCTTTAAGAGTCAAAGCTCACCATATCAAGTGGGTCATAGCCCCTGACAATCTTGGGTTAGAGGAAAATAAATCCCCTTTGCCCCCTTGCTAGACGCTTGATTCATCATGACCTGCATCATAAGCCCTTGAGATCCTTGAAATGGGTTAGGATGTATGCAATGGTATGATGTTATGGTATGCATGGAGTAATGTAGGTAAACCCTGTTACGAGTCCCAATTAAGGACTGCAAACCAAAACCTGCAAGAAACTCAGTACACTCTGTTAGGAGTCCCAATTAAGGACTAAAAACAAAACCTGCAAGAAACTCGGTAAAGCTTGTTATGAGTCCTAATTAAGGACTACAAACAAAACCTGCAAAAAGCTCAAGTGTCAGGCAACAAGCATACAAATGGTCAAGTACGAAGGCACACAAGTCACACAAAAGAGCCCTTAGAGTTTAGTCCAGCATGGGGTCTAGGTATTACCCTCTTGAAGTTGGTGGGCTCAACCTGTCCTATTAGAAGTAACCGGGTTCTAAGGGTCCCAATATCACGGGATTGCTTTCATTGTTCATCGTTTCGATTTAGCCACTGAACTGGCGACCGAAATATTCCAGGAAAGCAACCCTCAATTGAGTGTAGTATCGAGTATCAACCAACCTCGGACTGCACCAAAGTCAGTTATCTCACTACCCTAAAGAGGCCAAGATAGTTCGATTAAGGTTCCTAAGGTCTGTTTATGCTTCATGACACCACGCGGAGGCCCCGTACTCTCCTTGACTGAACTCAAGGGTTACCGGTACACACCAAAGTGCCACATCAACGTAGCAGACTGTTTCAACCATGTCAGTATACCCCGCACAGTTCCCTCACAGTCTTGTTGCTACTTTCTAAGAAGGTATCCCCAGATCCGAGTTAGGATCTATAGAACTCCCAAGACAGTCCCACAATTTAAAGCAAGCAAATCAATACAATTGAAAACACAGTGATCTTAGTCCTAAGGTACACCTCACTTTATAAGTTTATTCCCCAGCAGAGTCGCCAGTTCTGTGATCGGTGGATCTGGAACTGACTGTTTAACGCTGGTTCGCGAAATGTCGCGGAAGCAAGAGTCGCCACCGTCTTTTATTTTCTCCAAATGGAAAGGACAAAAGCACAGAAAAATTCCTTAAAGAGATTGCTCTTGGTTCGGGAGGTAGGTTATAGAAAGGGAAGGTGTTAGCACCCTTTCTATCCATGGTTATCCATGGGCTCTTAGATACTTGCTCATTTGTGTTTTCAAAAATGGTTTGTTTGCTTTTCAACTGTGGGTTTTAAAAAAGTTTCTTTGAAAATTCCAGTTCGACTCTTGTATCGGTCCTCAAGAGTGTTTGAAAAATTGCTTTTGAAAGCTTTTTGAAAAGTGTCGGTGTGAAAAGTATTTTTTGAATTGTTTTGAAATTTAGAGTAAGTATCTAGAGTTGTCTACCTACCCTAAGGAATTTGTCTGTGTAAATGTCCTTTAAAGTAGTGCCATCCCACCATTGAGAGGTAGGTAGCACCACCGTTGGAGGTGTTCGGGTCAATTCGAGGTTCGGGACATGGTGATCACCAGAGCAATGGGAAGACACCTTAGAAGCTACCCTCATGCCAGGTTCCCGGTACATGAGGACTTACTAAGACATCCTCTACTCGACGATCACCTTTCGAGGCAAGGCAACAGTGAGGCGTACCCTAGGGGTGGTGTGTGATTTGTGTGTCAGATTCGTTTATATTTATCTTGTTCATGTCAAAGTGATCTATGCGTTTGTTTTTTTATTTTATCATTCATTCTTGCATGCCATTATTAACAGTTAAAAAAGTGCGGAAAGATAAAATTCCTAAACTATTACAAAGGCGCGGGTCCACATCGCCAAATTAAATCCAGGACCCGATTTGACAGAAAGTAAAATAAAGTGCGAGAAATAAAATGTCCGAGTTTACAAGGCTTTGGGAGAATTACATTAATATTATAAGAAATAAAATAAAATGCGCGAATTGGAATTAAAATTGAAAACGAGGGCGTAAGACCCTTTTGAGTGAAATTAAATTAAATTATTAAATTAATGAAATTAAAATGAAAAAGAAATTATTTTGAGACTTTTTGTATTTATGGTTTTTATGTGAATTAAATGAAATTAACTAATTAACCCTAATTCTACAACTTTTATTTATTAAGAAAATATGACAATTATCTACCATTAAACCTAATTTAATTAATGCAATTTGATTTATAAAAATAAATAATTAATTATGGTGAAAAGAAAAGAAAAAGGATAAAAATTGATACAAACCCTAATTCTACAAATTTTGATTTATTAGGAAAAGATACTAAAATTAAACCTAATTTAAAAAGCCAAATTAATTAAGGATATTTACTTACAAAAATATTAATTAAATAAATATATTTTAATTTTTTTTTGTCTTTTTCTGATTTTTTGCATTATTTTTATAGTTTATGAAAATAAGTTAAATTAAAGGAATTAACAAAAAAGAAATAATTGAAATCAATAAAATAAAGAAAAGAAAGAAAATACAACACCTTAGGGGGTTTCTGTCCCTAATTGGAGGTAAAGCCCTAGCAATTCTGGCCCATTAAGCCTTGGCCCTTTTGACTTTTTTGCTAGCGTGTAGATGCGTTGACTGCAGCATATCATAGGCCTCAGATCTTGGCCCTTGGATGGAGATGGTGGGACGTGTGGCACGTTTGAGTGGGGAGCGTATGGTGAACCTTCAGGGATTGTGCTACATAGAATGATGTTAGAAAAAATTTTATTGAAAGGGAGGGGGACCTGGGGTTTGAACCCAGGTCCCAGGGATTACCAATCAAATGCCTTGCCAGTGGAACCAAACGCGCGCTTTGTTTATAATGTAACCAACAAATAATATCAATCAAAACGTGCGTTAGTGGACTTTTTTAGCGCGAATTTCAAATCAACCAATTGCTGCCTTACACTTCATCATCTTCTTCCTTAATGATTTTTTTCTGAAATATAAAAGAGGTTAACGGGGGTTTTAAACCCCCCCAAAATATGCAGTTTTCCATAATAGCGAATAGGCCATGGTATTACATAAATTAGGCGCGAGGGTTGCTTTAGAATCGTCCAAGCATGCTGATTTCAACCATGGCCTTGAAGTGTCTCAATTTTATAGTATTCAGAAATGCCTAATTTGAAAGCTTGGTAACCCTAGCATGCATCCATGGTGAAATCACGCACAATGCTTAAAAACTCAATTAAATCATGTGGTTAGCTTCGTAATGAGTCAAATAACACAAATCAAATATTAAAAACTATAGAAAACGCATGAATTATGATGCAAGAATGTGAAAAAAATTCTGTACAGGACACGATTATTCTCACGTTTCTTGGTGTTAGAGCTTATGGTTTTGATTCAAACTCCTTCCTTGAAGTCTCAGCAAGACAATGGAACAATTATTTTGGCTTGAATCGCCCTAGAACCTAGTTTTCAGTATTTGAGTTTTTTCACAAAAAATGCAAAAGTGGTGATGATGTTCTTGCGCAGCTGGGAGGTTGTTGGCATTAGGGTTATCATGTGTATATGTACTGGAATGATTAGGGTTAGAAATTGGATCAAAAAATCAATGAATTGATGAAGAGAATATTTGATTTTCCATGCCATAATTTTCCAATCTTTTTCATGCAAATTTGCTTCAAATCATGTCCAATTACCAAGATTCTTTCCCTATCTAATAATGCACGAAAATCTGAAGTTATCCCATGCATAAAAAGATTTGATTGACTTGCTTTGATATTTTCCACATATTTATTTTAATTAAATGAATTATTAGCCATTAAAAATTCAAATAAATAAATAAAAATGATGAAAAACTTCCCTTTGGGCCAAATGGTCGTGCACATGCTTTGGATGATGATTCTTGGAAGAAAATGTGGCCCATTAGCATTTTTAAGGCATTTGAAGCAAAGTTGACTTTTCAAAATATCCAAAACTTTCCCAACTTCCACAAGGCATATCTTGCTCAATTTTTAAGCTTTGCTCATGTTCTTGGACATTTTGGAAAGGTCTTGAAGTCCTCTAACCAATGAATTTTGTCCCATGTCATTTTGATTTACCAATATCAAATTATGGCCTTTGACTTAAAGTCCCTTTTTGTTGACTTTTGAAAATGACCTATAATGTTGAAATTGATAACTTTTTGTGAGAGCATTTCTTGGACTTGAAGTGTGAAGAGGAGTTGTAGGAAATGTCTTTATCTTCAAAATGAGCTTTGGATGGAATTTTTCTGATAATCCATGTGAAAGTTATGCCTTGGTCAAGTTATAGTTGACTTTTTCAACTGTCCAAATATGGAAACTTTTGCATCTTGAGACTTTTTAAGCCAAGCTTTGAGAATCATGATCAAGAATTGATCAAATGATGTTTGTGGCTTCAAAATGAGATGTTGACCAAAAATTTGGACTTTTGACTGTCAAATGACCATTTTGCCCCTACAGTTGACTGTAGTGCAATTAGGGTTTTTGACTGTGCAATTTTGAGCTGTAAGTCTTGAAACTTGGTATGAGGATGCTTGACCATGTTTATAAGCATGTGGGACTTGATTGGGCCCTTGGAAACTTCATTTTCTTTGTCAGAACCAAAACCCTAATTTTTGACTGTTAGGAAGCTCTTGAACTGTGCAACCCTTGGGGAGATTTTGAAGCTTTGACTTGGCAAATTTTGAAGAATATGGGAGGGCAAATTTTGGGGTACAACAAGAACCCTTACAAATGGACCTATGTGCCTCGGGTAAGACACAAGGTTGAAAAGTATGAATTGTTTGCGAATTATTACAGTCCAATAGAAATGGTAAAGATAAATTACTGCTGTATGAAAGTAATCAGAATAAAGTCTTTTGCTTCCCAGTTGCACAGTCCTCCGCCAACAGTAGGAAAAATCCAGTCTTCCAAGTTGCCCTCTTCTTCACTATCCTCTAGTGCATTAACCCCTTGGTGGCTGATATTCACAGGTGGCCCTCCGGCATGGGAGCGGCGCGCAGCCTTCTGACCAGTCGAAGTAAATCCCAATCCGAATTTGTCTGATTTGAAAGGAAAGTCGGGAAGCTTCCCCCAGATAGTGGATCCGCCTTCTTCTACTACTGCCCTTGCATCCTTGAGAGATGACATCCGAGGTACAGGTCTTGTGATCACAAGAGTTGAGGATATCGCCTTGGTTTCCACTATTTCTTCAGAGACTTCTTCAAAATGTTGGAAAGGGGTCTCTATGAATTTGCCATCTAACTCCACATAACGGAAGGAATTCAGATGACTAATCATATATTCCTTTTCCCCATGGACAATTATAATTTTCCCCTAGACATGGTACTTGAGCATTTGATGCAGCGTAGAAGTGACAGCTCCAACATGGTGGATCCAAGGTCTTCCCAACAGGCAAGAATAGGAAGGACGGATGTCCATCACGTAGAATATGGAATAGAACGTCTGGGTACCCACCTTGATCGGGATGTCCACCTCCCCATGGACCATCCTTTTAGAGCCGTCAAATGCTCTCACAATGATATTACTGGGTTTCAGGGTTAGGCCTTCACAGTCCAATCTATCCAAAGCTTTCTTTGGCAAGACATTTAGAGATGATCCAATATCAACCAAAACATGAGCTAAGGTGGTTCCCCTACACTCCACCGAGACATGTAGTGCATCGTTATGTTTTCTCCCTTTGGAGGTCAAGTCGGCATCGGAGAAACCCAATCCATTGTCAGCTGTCAGACTGGCTACACACTCTTGGAATTGATCCGCCGAAGTCTCTTGCGGAACGTGCGCTGTTTTCAAAAACTTGACCAAAGCTTTAGCATGTGCCTCAGAGCACAACAACAGGGCTAACATAGAGATTTTGGAGGGGGTCTTCCCTAGTTGTTCAACAACATCATAATCACTTTTCTTAATGATCCTCAGAATCTCTTCTATCTCTTTCTGGGATGTTTCAGGAATGACTAGTGACTGAGCCTTCGTCAAGACAGGCTCCTCTTGAACATTCTTTCCTTTTTTCTCAGCAGCGGAAATAGGGATGGGAAATGTATTGTCATTGTTGGCGGGTACATTTGCAGGTACAATTACTGGTATAGGTGTGATCTTCGGAATGGCCACGGGTCCAAAGACTACTGTTGGAGGAGCAATCTCTAGAGAAAAGATTCTTCCACTACGGATAACTTTGCTTGTTCCGACAATGTTACCGATGTCGGGAGTATCCTCTTTAGAGATTTCTTCTTCTGCAGTTTGTTCAATCTGTTTTACACCATGGTAGTAGATTTCTCCACCATAGTTCCATGGTACCATTTTATCGGATTTGTATGGGGCTGGCCCGAGCATTGTTATCTTCAACGAAGTAGTCATAGGAGCGGATGTAATCCTAACGGGTTTTTTAGGAACCCTGGAAGGATTGGCGTATATGGTTATTATCGAAACTTCTAGAACTGGAATGGGTGAAATAAGAGCTTTCTCAAACAAAATTTCCTTATTATCAATCAATTATTGGATTCCTTTCTTCAACAGAGGACAATCAAATGGGGAGGATAGGCAAGCATGGAAATCTTGGTCACAACCTGGGAACACCCCAACTTTCAACAAATTCAGCTTGATGGTTAGGAGAGGAGTTAATAGTTCATCCACAGTAGAAACAAATAGATCTTCTTCCACAACATTGGCATTGTGCCCATGCCTAGGCATCGGTGCAGAGATAACATTCGGCTTTTCAGGAGCTTCAAATTCAAATTCCTTTGCGTCAATCAGATCTTGAATCTTATTCTTCAGAGCCCAACAGTTGTTGGTGTCGTGCCCTGGACTTTCTGAGTGGTACGCGCATCTGGCGTTGGGATGGTAATGTGGAGATGTAGTATTAGGATTTTTAGGGGCCTCCTTTAGCATGGCCAGGTTCAACTTCAAGAGATGTGGTAGGACTTGAGCAGGAGTCATGTTTATCTTGGTGAATTTCCTTACAGGCCTTTCCATCTTTGCCGGTTATTTCTCGGCTGATCATTTCTCGGCTGGTTGTTTCTTGGCTAGTCTGATGCAAACTTTTGAATCATAACGGCCCCCATTGTTGGTCGTCTTTCGGTTCTTCCCTGATTTCTCTGAGCATAGACAGCAAACACTTCCTTCTTTCCCGTGAAGGGCTTTTTTGCAACAACAGAGGTAGACGCGTCTTTCTGAATTTTCCCGCTTCTAATACCGGCTTCCACCCTTTCGCCAGTTAAAATCAACTCAGTGAAACCTGTAGAGGAGCTTCCAATCAGGTGATTAAAGAAAGGACCTGACAGATTCCCCAAGAACATATCAACTAGCTCTCTTTCTAACAATGGTGGTTGTACCCTTCTGGATAAATCCTTCCATTTTTGGGCGTAGTCTTTGAAGCCCTCATTGGTAGCCATAGCCATAATCTGTAGCTGAGTACGGGTTGGAGCCAAGTCGGCGTTGTATTGATACTGTTTATAGAAGGCGGCTGCCAAATCTTCCCAATTATGGACATCAGACCTCTCCAACTGGTAGAACCAATCAAGCTGCATTCCCGAAAGACTGTTTTGGAAAAAGTGGACCCATAGGTCTTTGTCAGAAGAATGTGGTTGAATTTTCCTGACATAAGATCGTAGGTGCATCTTTGGGCAAGACACCCGATCATACTTAGCAAATAGTGGCACTTTAAACTTAGGAGGGATTACAATTCCAGAAACCAGCCCTAACTCCTCAAAATCCAGCCCCGGTACTCTTTGCACTTCCATGGCAACTAGACGTTCTTCCAAGTTCTTGTATTTGTCATCGGCCGGAGGGTACTGCTGTTCAGAGTAGTCCTCATCCTCTTCTTCTTCTGCTTCAGACTCAGATGGCACTGTCGTTCCTTTTCCTTTTCCTCCCCCCTCTTCAGTTGTTGATGGGAATTCCAAAGTCCGTCTGGCTTGTCCTTCAAACCTTCTGCCCATGATAACCACACCGGCTCCCTTCTTCTTCTTTTTCTCTTTCTCCTTCTCTAGAAGAGTCTTGAGTTCCTCCTGCCCCTTAGCTAAGGTCAAGAGTAGTTGTTGGAATTGTGAATTCTGAGCTTGCAAATCTTTGACCGTTTGTTCAATATCTATCTTGCTGAAATAAACAACAGAGAGATGAGGAAACTTAGTGTGAAGACCTGTTTATGCATATGATGAATGATATGTATTCATGTAATGCTCTCAAGGATTCAGAAATTCAAATTTGTTTTAAACAAAAAAGAAACACGCGTCATATTAATAATATAGAATTGTTAGTACATCAATGCCCCTTGGGCAAAATAATACAAAATTCTAAGGTAAAAAGACGTTGCGCATCCTTTTTGGTGCAATGTAGGTGTTGAGAGTCTGCTCTTCGTGAAGTTGACGAGTGAGTTCCAAAACCTTCTTCTCGCTTGCGTAGAATTGGGCTTCGAAGGTGTCGCGTTCTCCCTTGAGCTGTATCCAACTCCTTTGTAAATCTTCGAGTGATGTTGGCATGTCAGGATGTAGAAGGGTGTATCGAACCTCTCCTTCCATAACAGGATCTATAATCACTGGGAGAATGGAGGGGTAAGGCATCATAAGACTTTTGGCACGGGTTCGTACCCACTTGATGTAAGGCTCAAGAGGGATGGAATTCTTGTGTCCCAAGGTCTTACTGTCCACCTTGTTGGGCATCCTCCAAGCTCGGATGAACCTTTGTCGGAGTCCTTGGTCGTCGTTGTCGAAGTCGAAAACCAAACCTTGAATCAGCATGTCATGTGGCCCATCCCTTCGGGCATAACCAAACTATCTCAGAGCCAAGCAAGGGTTGTAAGTGATGCCTCCCCTAATGCCAAGTAGAGGGACATTAGGGAATTCTCCACAACGGTCAACGATAATAACATTCTCTTTTGATCGAGAACACCAATGAATATTTGAATGGTTAAGTGTCATTAACCGTTGTGACCACCTCAAGCCTTGCTCATTCTTCAATACTGATTGGGGAAGATGAGAAATAAACCATCTTGCCAGGAGAGGAGTGCAACACATGAGAACACCTCTTTTCCTCATTGTACAAGTGTGAAAAGAGTGGAGGATATCCCCAAGCAATGTAGGCACCCGATTGCGAGTCATGAAAATTTTGACAACACTCACATCTATGAGTTGGTCAGGATTAGGGAACAAGACCATCCCATATATGAGGAGTGCTACAATCTCCTCAAAATCTTGCAAGTCTAGATAATTCCAATAGCTTTAGGCCTTCTCAAACAGAAACTTTGACAAGAAGCCTTTGACACCACTTCTAGTTTCCCAATGTGTTGTGACATCATATGAGTGCAAGTGTAAGGCTTGAGCAATCTCTTCTAGCTTTGGATCTCTTTCCGTACCGTTGAAGGGTAGTTGATTGAGAATAGGAATCCTCTAGAGTTGAGAAAATTCCTCCAAAGTAGGCACAAGTTGGTAGTCAGGAAATGTAAAGAAATGATGCAAAGGGTCAAAGAACTGGAAGAGAACTTTCAGCATATCCTCCTCAGTGTTGGTGGTGACCAAGTTGAGTAGACGACCATGTCTCTCGGTGAATGGAGAATTCTTAGGAATCCTTGAAGCTAGATCCTTGAGTTGCGGAGGAATTCTTACAAGGTTGACTTGGATAGTTTTCCTGCGAAGTGAATCCATAACCTACAAAACAGGAACAAAGATGAAAATCCAAAATCCTTGAAATGGTTAGTGGATGCATATGATGCTCATGATGTCCATGATGTTATGCACAAGTATATATGTACAAACAAATCACACAAGTTCCTAGCTTAGGCTTGCATGGGGTTTCATAGGTAAGTACCCTCTTGAAGTTTAGTTGGCTCAACCTGTCCTAGAAATAGTAATCGGGTTCGAATGAGCTCAATAACACTGGATTGTTTCCTTGTTCATTGTTTCAATTCAGCCTCTTTACTGGCGACCAAAATATTCCAAGGAACCAACCCTCAATGAGTGTAGTATCGAGTATCTACCAACTTCGGACTGCACCAAAGCCGGTCATCTCACTACATCCTAAAAGGCCAAGTTGGTCAATTAAAGGTTCTAAAAGTCCATTAGTGCTTCATGACATCACTCAGCGGCCCCGTATTCTCTTTGATTGACTCAAAGGCTACCGGTACCCACAAATATATCGCACTAATATAGCTATTGCTTAGACCATGTCGGTATATCCTGCACAGTTTCCATAACGTATTGTTATTTACCTATGAATGTTTCCCAAATCCGGGTAGAGGATTCAAACCAAAACAATAGAACCAAAGTGTAAAGCATACAATTCAAACAAGATAAGCATGTAAAGGTGATCTAAAACCCTAAGGTAACCCCACTTTTATATTATTCCCCAGCAGAGTCGCCAGTTCTGTGATGCGATGGGAGAACTGACTTGAGGTTTTGTGTTTGTGTTCGTAAATGTCGCGGTTAGCAAGAGTCGCCACCGACTTTTCTTTTATACAAAAGGAAAGGTAAAAAAGCACAGGAAAGACCTTTGAGATGTTTTCTTTATTTCGGGGGGTAGATTATGAAAAGGGAAGGTGCTAGCACCCTTTTCATCCATGGTTTTCCATGGGCTCTTAGTTACTTGTTTAGATCACTTGCTTTGCTTTTTGCAATTGTTTGAAATGGTGCTTTATGTGGTTTTGAAAGTATTTTGAAAAGAGGCCATCGTTTAGGCAATCTTTGTAATGATTCTCGTTCGTAAGAATGTATACAAAGATGTTTGTCTTTTGAAAAATGTTTCAATGTTTTGAAAGTTGTTTGGAAATGTTTTGAAATGTGTGTGTGTTTGTTTGAAAATAGCAAGGATTGTTTGCAAATTGATCAAGTAACTAGAAGCTATCTACCTATTCAAAAGTCTTTCTTGTACATTTTTATTCCTTTGATATTGTTGATTTACCATTGCTTTGGTAAACAACCCTATCTTTGGATGTTAAACGGGACGAGCGTGGGTCATCGTATGACCCTGATATCAATGTTTCCAAGTATCTTTAGCATTTTGAGGGACCAAGATCATTTGTTTTTAGGCAACCTTTTGATAGCGTCATCGAGGGACTATGATCTTATTTGTTTGTATTGTTTTTCCAAGATACCTAGCATGCATACCATGGCCATTTTGTTTAGGCAACCAAGTGGGTGAAACCCTAGGGGTGTTTGTGTGCAATGTGTTGTCATTTTTCATGCATTTTTGTCTTGTATTAGGTCATGCTATTTGTTTGATTTTCGTCTTATTATGCAAACCCTAATTTTACTAAACATGTATATAATGCGATAAATTGCGTAAAGTAAATCTAAGCTATTACAACAATATTATGGGAGGGGGGATACAAGTGTTTTGAATGGGGATATTTGCACAAAATAAAACCCTAATTCACTATTACAACCCAATTGAATTTACTGTACAATAAATAAAAAATTATTTAAATATGCAAATAAAATGTATGGATGCAAAATGTTTTTTGTATTTATTTTATGTATGTAAAGTAAAATTATTTAGGTCCTAAAAATAAGAGAAATTATATTGTTATTTTTGGAAGGGTGAAAAACCCTAGTTTTTAATTTAAAAGAAAATTAGGTTTTCTAATATTTATTTGTTCATTTTTTTGTTTAAGAAAAATAATAATAATATTATGTACCAATATTAAAAATTAAATATGTATGAAAAATAAATATTTAATATGTATAAAATAATAAAATAAAATATTTAAGTATTTTTTTATTATTTACAAGTTTATTTAAGAAAATAAAGTATATTATTACTAATAAACTATTTTTTATGCTAAAAAAAAATGCAAAAAATAAAGAAAATATTTTTTCAAGATTTTTTCATGTTCAGAAAAATAAATAAAAGCAATAAATATGAAAATGAAAAGAGAATATGAAAAATATAAAAAATAAACAAAGGGGGTGCAGATAGGAAACAAAGGGGTGTGAAAAGTAGAACAAACAGGCCCAAGGCGCGCCAGGCCCAGGACTTCATCCCTGTCCTCCAGCTTCTCCAAACGCGCACGTTTTTTGCTTCAACCTGTAACTTGCTATTCTTTGCATAAAATCAAAAACTTGTAACATGAAAAATATAGCTTATGATCTCAAGATTCCAGTGATATAATGTTTGTGACCTAACTCTAAAAGACCAGGGAGAATTTCAGTGGCCCTAATTCCTGACCTAATTTTTTCAGCATGTTCAACAATCAAATACTCTTAGCTCAGTTAATATAAATGGAAAGTATGCATATGTACAACTTCAACAAATTAAGGACTACATTTTTGCTTCACAAATCGTGACCTAAGGATGCCTAAATAAGGAGATAGAGATTTGAAAAATACCTTGTTCAACTGAGTTTGGATATGGCAATGTGGGGGCTTTGAGTGAGGCTTGAAGATTGTGTGAGCTTCCTTGAAGTTCCCTCAAGCTTTTCCAATGCTCAACTTGCCTTGAGGATGCTTGAAACTCCTTATAGAAGTCAACCTGCAACCTTCCGAAATGAAAATGGTGATGTTTGAAATAGGGGTTACAGTTGCAAGACAAGGGCCTGGATAGTTTGGATGTGATGTATGGAAGGTGTTTCAAGTGTTGAATCAAGAAACGCACGAGCCAATATTGAGTTGGCAAGAAATTTGCAGAAGCTGCCCTGTTTGGACAGAAAAATGTGATTTTGGTGTTTGAGAGTGTTTGGGATGATAGGCAATCGTGTATTGCCTTGTGACAAGTTTCTGAAGTTTTTTAGAATGATACAAAGTCTTCTCTTTATTAGATATCCAAGTTCTCTTGACTTTTGCCAATTTGCTTGCTTTTGAAGAAAGTTTTAGGTGACTATGCCAAAGGCCTGTACAAGCTAGCTTGTGGACTGCAGAGGGTTGGTATACTTTGCCTGATGTTTGTGGATATTGCTTGCAACAAAAGATCAGGTCCATGGCTCAAGAAATGTAAAGTTTCAAAAAGGCTTGCTTTATCAAAGTAATATTGTGAACTTTATGCCATTTTTGGATTAATTCATTGTGCAATGCTTCAAAAGTCAAAACAAAGCCATTATCCATTGAGTTTGCATTTAATTATGGAGTGTAGAAGGGATTAGGACCTGTAATTCAAGGTACAAGCATTCTTGAAACTGATTTGCAACTTGAAGCATTGTAAACATGGCTTGCACAAATGTGACAAATTGCCATTTTCTTTTCTTCGATTCTCCCTAACCACAAATGATCTTGGAGAGTTCTTGGAAATTTTGGAAAGCTTGCAACATTCTCTACAATCCATATTTGAAATACAACTTGAGATACCTCTTGGAACTAGATGAAAAGTTGCCATGAAGTTAGGTCAAAAACCTGCCTAAACTAGGGCAAAATTTCACTAAGTTATTTAGTTTATGGACTCCTATTCACAAAATCATAACTTGAGATCCAAGCATCATTTGGGAAAACTTTGTGAAGAAAAGTTGTATATTTCATGGAGTACTACAACTTTCATGTTGGAAGTTTTCTTTGAATCCAATTGCATCATGGTGAAAAAGTTGTGGAAAGTTGGGAAAAAATAAGAAATTTTTCATACTTAGAAAAATTCTAAGTTATGAAAAATTTCAAACTAAAACCCTAATTTTCAAAATTGGGTTTCTTGGTCAACAAGTTTCATATTTTGACATATCTTGATGAACTATGACCCTTGGCATTTGATTTTGACCAAAAAGTCAAAGTTTGACTTTTCAGTGTATAATTGATTTTTGATCAGTTGACTGCAAAATTCATCTGTCAATCCTATGCATTTGAGATCTTTTGAACTATGTGATTAGGTCAAGATGATTCTATTGAGTCCTTGAAATCATGCTTGAACCCAATTTGTCATTGGCTACGTTAAAAATTAGAAATTTCCCTTTCTCAGTCAAAACCCTAATTTTGACCATTTTGCCCTTTTGATGATCTGATCAAATTTCTTGAGGAGTTGTGATCCAAACTTGATCAAATGGTTCATATGAGTCTAAAATGTAGTTGTGGATCAAAATTTATGAAGTTTGATTGTATATTGGTCATGGTTGACTTTTCCCCAATACAACTGATTTTTAGGTCAACTGTCCAATTGATTGGGCAAAAATGTGATTCAAGGCTTGAAACTTGGTATGAGCAATCTTAGGGGTCCAAGATGGTGTATGAAAGTCACATGAAGCATTGATGGTCCAAAAATACTTGTGAAAACTCAAACCCTAATTTCAGGCTATCAATGCAAGGTGAGGTTTTGAGCTGAGCAAACCCTAATCTTGTCTTGAGTCCAAAGAGTCTTGTGAGGAAAATCTTGATAAAATAAGAGGGAAAATTTTGGGGTACAACACTCACCAAGCCGTAGAAGACTACCAGTCCATGAAGTTCGAATTCTCGGATGAAGACATCATGACATTAGACAACTGTGAAGAATTCAGGCCATATGATGGACCTAAACAAGGATCCCGATGGACCCTGTTCTTTGATGGAGCCTCCAATGCACTCAACAATGGTATTAGTGTTATACTCATATCTCCAGAAGGGTGTCATACTCCCTTTACTTCCAGACTTTGTTTCAACCGTACAAACAACATGGCGGAATACAATGCGTGCATCTTCGGTCTCAGAGCTTCCATAGACTTGGGAATCAAATCCTTAGATGTGTTTGGAGATTCAGCTTTGGTCATCAGTCAGATCAAAAGGGAATGTGACACCAAACACCCAAACCTTATCCCTTACAAAGAACATGTTTTGACATTGCTACCATATTTTGAGAAGATTACCTTCGAGCATTTCCCGCGAGAAGAAAATCAGCTAGCAGACACACTAGCTACAATGTCATCTATGTTTAAACTTAATTAGGATAATGAGGCACCCCAGATCACCATCGAACGAAAGGATAAACCAACACACTGTCACGAGATTAATACTGAAGAAGTAGTGGACCAACCTTGGTTTCACGAAGTCAAGAGGTATCTCGAGGCTCAAGAATATCCAGAAGGAGCTTCAGTCAATGACAATAAGTTCTTAAGGAGATTCTCTGCTAAATTATTCCTTAGTAACGACATCCTGTATAAACGCAATCATGACTCTGTGTTACTTTGGTGTGTAGATAAGGTTGAAGCTGAAAGGATCATGGCTGAATTACACGAAGGCCCTTTTGGTACCCATTCCAGTGGGCATACGATGGCAAAGAAAATCCTACAGGCATGCTATTACTGGTCTACCATGGAAGCAGATTGCTATCAACACTCTCGAACCTGCCATAAATGCCAAATTTATGCTGACAAAGTGCATGTACCCCCGCTTCCTCTGAATGTCTTGACAACTCCTTGGCCCTTTGCTATGTGAGGGATTGATATGATTGGGGAAATCAAGCCGACAACCTCCAATGGACACCGTTTCATCTTAGTGGCCTTTTATTATTTTACAAAATGGGTGGAGGCAGCTTCCTTCGTTTCCGTCACCAAGAACGTTGTTGCCCACCTTATCAAGCAAAATCTCATCTTCTGGTACGGTATCCCAGAAAGGATCATCACTAACAATGGATCAAATCTTAATAACACTATGATCACCGCATTGTGCGAGCAATTCAAGATTCAACATCACAATTCTTCTCCCTATCGGTCGAAGATGAATGGTGCTGTCGAAGATGCAAATAAAAACATTAAAAAGATCATACAGAAAATGACAGTCACATACAAAGGATGGCATGAGATGTTACCATTCGCTCTCCACAAGTATCGTACCACAGATCGCACATCAACCAGGGAAACACCCTATTATTTGGTTTATGGCATGGAAGCTGTCTTGCCTATCGAGGTCCAGATCCCTTCTCTGAGGATTATGAAGGATGCAAGGCTGGACAAAGATGATTGGATCCAGACTCGACTTGATCAATTGAACTTGATTGATGAGAAAAGACTTACTGCTGTTTGCCATGGTCAGATGTATCAAAAAAGATTATCAAGGCTTTCAACAAGAAAGTCAGGCGCCAAGTGTATCAAGTTGGGGATCTGGTGATCAAACGCCTCATCTTGCCACAAGGTGATCCCAGGGGAAAATAGACTCCTACCTATTAAGGACCATTTGTAATCAAAAACATTTTCTCTGGTGGGGCAATGATCTTGACCACCATGGATGGTGAAGACCTGCCACACCCTGCAAACGCGAACATAGTCAAAAGATACTACGCATAAGAGACCCGCTAGGTTGACACACCTAGGAAAAACAAGGTGTGATACGGTGGGAGAACTAACTTGAGGTTTTGCGTTTTGTTTTCGCAAATGTTTCGGTTTAGCAAGAGTCGCCACCGACTTTTTATTTTATCCTAAGGAAAGGTTAAAAAACACAGGAAAAACCTTTGAGATGTTTTCATGGGTTCGGGGAGTAGATTATAGAAAGGGAAGGTATTAGCACCCTTTCTATCCATGGTTATCCATGGGCTCTTAGTTACTTGCTTAGATCACTTGCCTTGCATTTTCAAGTGTTTGAAATGGTGCTTTCAATTGTTTGAAATGGTGCTTTGTGTGTGTTTTGAAAGATATTTTGAAAAGAGGCGATGGTTGTGGCAACCTTTGTAATGATTCATGTTTGAATGTATACAAATGTGTATTGTCTTTTTGAAAAGATGTTTCAATGTTTTTTGAAAGTTGTTTTGAAAGTTTGTGTTGTAGAGTGTGTTTTTGAAAGTAGGCAAGTGTGTTTTGCAAGTTGGTCAAGTAACTAAGAGTTGTCTACCCCTAAATTTACTCAAAGATCTTTCCTATGTTTTAACCCTTTTAACAGTATTGTTCCACCATTGTATTTGGTGGACAATCTTGTGTTAGGATGTTAACAGGACGGGCGCAGGTCATCGTTTAGACCATGAATGCAATAGTGCCAAGTGTCTTTGGCAATTTTTCCTTTAAGGGACTTGATCATTTTTTAGGCAACTTGAGAAAGCGTCATCGAGGGACTATGATCATTTGATTTGTTTTTGTTTTGCCAAAGATACTCAACATGCAACATGGCCCATTTTTGAAGGCAACAAGTGGAGTAACCCTAGGGGTGCAAGTGTGCATTGTGTTGTCCATTTTCATGCTTGTTTATCTTTGAATTAGGTCAAGCTATTTGTTATTTGATTTTGCATACAAACCCTAGGTCTATCATGGCATAATTTGAAAGCTTTTAAATGCGGAAATTTAAAGTCCTAAATTATTACAACATGATTATGGGGATGGGGGTACAAATGTTTGAATGGGGGGATATTTAGCAAGAAATTAAATCTAAAACTATTACATCCATATCGAATATACAAATTATTTAATTGTACAATAATTAAATAAATACAATAAATATGCAAAATGTATTATGCACAAAAAGATTTTTTATGTATATGAAAGTATTTTTTCATGTGAAATATAAACAAAAATAAAAAAAGTCAATTTTTGAATATTTTTATGGTTTAGGGCAAAACCCTAGTTTGTTAAATAAATAGTATTTATTTATTAATATTTTACAATATTATATATTAATTTATACAAAAATAAAAAAAAGAAGTATATTGTAAAAAAAAGTATTTTTTTAATGTCATATATTAATAAAAATAAAAATTTATTATTTTCATATTTTTGTCCTAAATATCTAATAAAATATACAAGTATTTATATTATATATTAAATATATTAAATATATACAAGAGCAAAATATTAATTATTTACAAAAAAAGTATATTTTTTAGAAAATGTTTTCAAAATGTAAATAAAAATAATGACTGAAAATAAATATATTTTTGTATTATTTTTAATGTTTTAAATAAAAAGGTATTACATTTATTTACATATATATGCTAAATAAAACAAATAAATGCCAAATAAATGCAAAAATGCATGGAAAAATATTTTTGATATTTTTTATATTTGAGCAAAAAATGATAAGTCAGAAACAAAAAGAAAAAAATCAAAAATGAATAAAATATCACATAATGGGCCAAAGGGGTGTAAATTGAAAAAGGGGGTGCAAAAAGCAGGACTGACTCAGGCCCAGCCCAAGCCAGTCATCTTCAACCTCCAGCTTTGTTTGAACAAGCAAAAACGCACGTTTCCTAACTCCTGATTCCTGGACTTTCATACAAAACTCATAACACCAATAATGTAGAGCATCAAGAGACGAATCCAGACATATAAAAAACTTGACCTAACTCTAAGAAACGAGGGAGAATTTCTTCATCCCCAATTTCTGACCTAATTTTTCTTCAATGTTCATGGCCAAAATTCTCACAGCATGCTTAATATAAATGAAAAGTAAATACATGGATGGCTTCAGGGCTATGAGTAGAACATGTTTTCTTCACAAACCTAAGCTTAATCATGCCTGGATAGAGAGATAGAAGTTCATGTTTTTACCTGTTTCTGCTTGAGTCGTGTACAACAATGGAGGTATCTTCAATGGAGTTTGAGCTTTGGTACAGCTTGCCTGAAGTCCAAGGATGCTTCTCCTATGCTTGGCTTGCTCTGAAACTGCCTGTATCGTGCTATGGAAGTCCACCTGCATAGCTTGAAAGCAAAAATGGAAAACGATGTTAAGGATGTTACAGCTTGGATTTAATGCTTGGGATAGCTTCAATGGATGATATGGAATGTGTTTGAAAGGTTTTTAGCCAAAACGCACGAGCAAACTGAGTTGTGCAACTCAATATGCAGGGATGCCCTGTTTCTTGCAGAAAAATGGTGTTTTGGTGAATGAGGAGGTTTGGGAGGTGGTTCAGTCGTGCCTTAGGTCGGTTTTGATGTGTGTAAGATGTTCACAAAGTTTGCTTGAGCTCTTGGTTACAAGAAATGAGTGTTGGTATGAGTTTGCTAAGTTTCTTCTAATGTAAGCAAGGCAATGTCAACTTGTGATATAGGCCTGTACCAAGTTCTCAAGCATGCTGCATACTTTGTTCTTGATCAGTGGGATTTGCCTACAAACTTGTGCCTCAAAAGATCTGGCTTGTACCTCTTGGATATGGTATTTGACATAAAGTGCATCTTTATCAAAATGGCAAATGTGCTTTTTCTATTTAAGGGATAATTTCATGTGTAATGACCAAATGCACAAAATAATGCTTGAACATAATGGTTTGGCATTTAATTATTGAGTGTGAAGAGGGTTAGAGGCCTGCAAGCTAGCATAAACCATGATGAGTTGAAAATGCAAAGTGTTATGAGCAATCTTTGGCCATGAACAAAAGTGAGTTTTGGCCAACTTTGCAAATTCGATTCTCCCTAACCACAAGGGTGTTTGAGAATTCCTTGATAATTTGGAAAGCTTGGAATGTATACTACAATCCATCTTTGTAATGCAAATTGAAATTTCAAGTGGAAACATGTGAAAAATGGCCAAGAAGTTGGACAAAAATCCTGCCTAGAATAGGTCAAAATTTCTCTAAGTTAAAAATGTTTTGCACCCTTGTTCCAAAAATCATAACTTGAGCGACAAGCTTCCTTTGAGAAAACTTTGTGAATCAAAGTTGTAAATTTTGCAATAGACTACAACTTTCATGTTTTGAGTTTTGTTTGAATCCATTTGCATCTTGGTGAAAAAATGGGACAAAGTTAGGAAAAAATAAGGAAATTTCATAACTTTTAGAAAATTTCTAAGTTATAAAATTTTCTCATCTTAAACCCTAATTTGCAATTTTGGGTTTCTTGATGAACAAGTTTCATAATTTGACATGTCTTGATGAAAAATGAATCTTAGCACTTGATTTTGACCAAAAAGTCAAAGTTTGACTTTTCAGTATACAGTCAAATTTTGATCAGTTGACTGGAAAATTCATCTGTCAATCTTGTGCATTTGAGATCTTTTGAACTTGTTGAATGGGTCAAGACAATGCCTTTGAGTTCTTGGGTCCATATGTGAGCTTGGTTTGCAATTGGTTTGGTCAAACAGTCAAAAATTGCCTTTGTGCAGTCAAAACCCTAGAAATGACCATTTTGCCCTTTTGGTGATCTGATCAAATTTCTTGTGGAATTGTGATCTAAACTTGACGAAATGGTTCATATGAGTTCATTATGTTGATGTGGGTAAAAAAATATGAAGTTTGACCTTCAATTGGCCACAGTTGACTTTTTCCCCAATACAGTTGATTTCTAGGTCAACTGTCCAATTGACTGGGCAAAGATTGGAATCAAGGCTTGAAACTTGGTATGGATAAACTTGTAGGTCCAACATGAAGCATGAAAGTCACTTTGGGAATTTTAGGTCAAAACATCTTTGTGCAAACTCAAACCCTAATTTGGGTCAACAGTGCAAGGGAGGGGTCTTGAGCAGAGCAAACCCTAACCTGATCTTGGGCTCCAAGAGTCTTGTGGTGAGAAAATGTTGATGAAATGAGAGGGAAAATTTTGGGGTACAACAGTTGCCCCTGTTCAATCTTCTTGCACTTGAAGAGTTAGATTGGCAAGTTTGCCTTTCACGTCTCGAAGGTAAAAGGAGATTGGACACTAGAGTGCCCGTAAATTTGCACTCGTCAAAGCATGGGTGCGAGAATGGGGTTAAAGATGCCATTTGGAGATGGGCTTAGAGATGCCATCTGGAAATTGCTGGTAGGAGGATGGGCTTAGAGATGCCATCTGGAATGTTTGTTGAACTGTAATGTGATAGATCAGAAAAATGAGGATCAAAATGGTATCCGTGTCTGGAATGCATTTGAACTTGTATCTGGAGACTGAGTTTGTGTGAGCAAAAGAATGGCCTCCGTGTCTGGGGCGTATCTGAGCTGTAACTGTATTTGAATATAGAATGAATATCAGAATAACTGCCGTGTCTGGAGTGTATCTGTATTGTATCTGGGTAACAGAGAAATATCTGTGTATGGAGCAACTACGTGCTGGGGAAAAATTCTGAATGAGCGGCAGAATGGCAACCGTGTCTGGAGCGTATCTGGAGTGTATCTGAAGTTGAGATTTGTATGAGTAGCAGAATGACTTCCGTGTCTGGATTGTATCTGAAACTGTAATTGGGATTGAGATCCGTATGAGTAATAGAATGACTTCCATGTCTGGAGTGTATCTGAAACTGTAACTTGGATCTAAATAAATGACAGAATGACTTCCGTGGCGAATGCACTAGGGAGAATCAAACTGCTGTTGTAAGGGTCAGAATGGTATCTGTGCTTGGAATGCGTTGAACCTTGAGGTGGATAAGTGAATCTGAATGAGAGATAGAATGGCTGCCGTGTCTGGAGCGTATCTAGTCTGTATCTGATTGCTGTAGTCTGAATGAGCAGTAGAATGACCGCCGTGTCTGGGGTGTATCTGTACCGTATCTAACTGGAAATTCTGAATGAGTAATAGAATGACCGCCGCGTCTGGGGTGTATCCATACTGTATCTGAATAATTGTTAATGATAGCCTTTTAATCTCATCCTGAAAAGGATAAAATGTTAGCTGAAACCAAAAGTTATGTTGCATGATATGTATGATGCAATATATGTTATATCAATGTTTATGATATGAATGTAATGAATGCGCATGTAAGCTGATGAGCTGTCTTGCTGAGGATAGATGAATCCTGGATAGCCGGAGATGATAGAATCTTGACTGTTGCCAGGAAAAGTGAATTATTGACTGCTGCAGGGGATTGCAGGAATCTCTGATTGCCGAAGCTGAGCCATCCTTGTTGACTGCTGACTGCTTGGGGGACAAGATCTTCAGTTGTTGAGGGGTCTTAGGATCACTGCTGGGGATTGAAAATCCTTGGTGACCTGTGGGGAATGAGAATTCTGATGATCTCTACTGTGGAGTTTAGAACCTGGGAGACTCATGCTGGAGGAGTGAGACTGAGAATCTTCAATCTGATGGGAGGTATCTCTGTGAGGAGAGTGTTCACTAATCTGGTTCCGCTGGGGATTGATAGTTGGAAGTGTTAGCTCCGCTGGAGATTGGTAGTTTTGACTTTGACTGGGGATAGGATTTTCAAATTTTAGGGCTCCACTGGGGATACTGAAACTTAACTCTGAGGGGAATTGAGTTCTGGAAGGCTCTCTGGCTGGGGAAATCAGTTTTGAGAAAGCTTTCGTTCTGCTGAGGATCCTGAAGTTTAACTCTATTTGGGGAATTGAGTTCTGGAAGGCTCTCTGGCTGGGGAAATTAGTTTTGAGAAAGCTTTCGTTCTGCTGAGGATCCTGAAGTTTAACTCTGTTTGGGGAATTAAGTTCTGGATTTGAACCTCGTTGAGGAATTTGGAGTTTAGAACTGTTGGGGATTTCTTATGAAAGGGCATCAAGATATCTATCTGTACCTTCAACCTATCAGCAATTATCTTTCTTGATTTGTAAGAAAATGATTATGTTCAAATGCATATGCCTATTTAACAAAACATTGGACGTTTCTCAAATAAAACATAAGTGTAGAAAAGCAAAAATAAGACAAAGCAAATTTATGTATTTGGAAAAGTATTTGTATTAACTTTTTATGAGTATCTTTGTACAAAGGAGGCAGACATCCTAGTAAGAGGATGTTGTCATAAAAATTGAAAAATTTATACAAAAGAAAGATGGCTATGTGAAACAATTCCATGGGATCCCCATTCTGCTATAGCCTTCACAACTCTGAATATCCTGTCCATTCAATGCTTCGTACGCCGATGATTGGATTGATCAAAAGCTTGGAGCTGGTTGATGAAGAGGTTGTCTTCAAAGTGATCCAACGAGACACAGTCATACCCTTTAATTCCCTAACTTTTGCCTAGATCGCCCTTTCGGGTTTTCGATCCACCGGGAAACCCCTTTTTGCCCAAGCCACCCTTTCGGGTTTTCGACTTGCCGGGTGTACAGATTTTTTGTTTTATCCCTAATTTTTGCCTGAACCGCCCTTTCGGGTTTTCGGTTCACTGGGATGCCCATTTTTTCCCAAGCCACCCTTTCGGGTTTTCGACTTGTCGGGTTGTTTCATGCGTAGTATCTTTTGACTATGTCTGCGTTTGCAGGGTGTGGCAAATCGTCACCGTCCATGGTGGTCAGAATCATTGCACCACCAAAAAATATGCTTTTGATCACAAATGGTCCTTCGTAAGTAGGAGTCCATTTGCCCCTGGGATCATTTTGCGGCAAGATGATCCGCTTGATTACAAGATCTCCGACTTGATATACTTGACGTCTGACTTTCTTGTTGAAAGCCTTGATCATCCATTTTTGGTACGTTTGACCATGGCAAACAGCAGCGAGTCGTTTCTCGTCGATCAAATTGAGTTGATCAAGTCGGGTCTGAATCCAATCGTCTTCATTCAAACCAGCGTCCTTCATAATCCTTAGAGAAGGAATATGAACTTCCATGGGTAGGACAACTTCCATGCCATATACTAAAGAAAATGGGGTTTCCCCTGTCGAAGTACGTGCCGTGGTACGGTATCCATGCAGAGCAAATGGTAACATCTCATGCCAGTCCTTGTAGGTGACTGTCATTTTCTGAATGATCTTCTTGATGTTTTTATTCGCAGCTTCAACAACACCGTTCATCTTCGGCCAATAGGGAGATGAATTATGATGATAAATCTTGAATTGTTCGCATAGAGCGGTGATCATAGTATTATTCAGATTTGTACCATTGTCTATGATGATCCTGTCGGGGACACCATACCGGCATATGAGGTTCTACTTGATGAAGCGGGCAACCACATTCTTTGTAACAGAGGCGAAGGAAGCTGCTTCGACCCATTTGGTAAAATAGTCAATGGCGACCAGGATGAAGCGATGTCCATTGGATTCCGTGGGCTTGATCTCTCCAATCATGTCAATGCCCCACATTGCGAATGACCAAGGAGCTGTCAAAACATTGAGAGGAACAGGAGGAATATGAATCTTGTCAGCGTAGACTTGACATTTGTGGCAAGTACGGGAATGTTGATGGCAATCAGCTTCCATTGTAGACCAGTAATAGCCTGCCCTTAGAATCTTCTTAGCCATCATATGTCCACTCAAGTGGGTGCCAAATGTGCTGCTGTGTATCTCAGTCATGATCAACTCTGCTTCAGCTTTGTCTACACATCAGAGTAAAACACAATCATGGATGCGTTTATAGAGGATGCCGTTGCTCAGGAAGAACTTGGCAGCAAATTTCCTTAGGAACTTTTTGTCATTTACGGAAGCTCCTTCGGGATATTCTCTAGTCTGGAGATACCTTTTGATTTCGTGAAACCAGGGTTGTTCCACTACTTCTTCGGTATTAATCTCATGACAATGCACAGGTTCATCCATTCGCTCGATGGTGATTTGGGGAGCCTCGTTATCCCAGTTGAGTTTAAACATGGAGGACATTGTTGCCAGAGCATCTTCTAGATGATTCTCTTCTCGCAGGAAATGCTCGAAGGTGATTTGCTCGAAATGAGGCAATAATGTCAAGACATGTTCTTTGTATGGGATAAGGTTAGGATGTTTGGTATCCCACTCTCCTTTGATTTGACTGATAACCAAATCCGAGTCCCCAAATACGATCAAAGATTTGATCCCTAAGTCTATAGAAGCCTTGAGACCAAAAATGCAGGCTTCATATTCAGCCATGTTGTTGGTACAGCTGAAACAAAGTCGGGCCGTGAAAGGTGTGTGGCAACCTTCCGGGGAAATGAGTACCGCACCGATACCGTTTCCAAGTGCATTTGAAGCACCATCAAAGTACAGGGTCCATCGGGATCCTTGTTTAGGTCCGTCATACGGTCCGTTACCTTTAATGTTGTCCAAAGTCATGATGTCCTCATCTGGGAAGTCGAATCTCATGGACTGATAATCTTCGATAGCTTGATGAGCTAGATGGTCAGCTAGTACACTCCCTTTTATAGCTTTTTGGGTGGTGTATTAGATGTCATACTCAGTCAGGATCATTTGCCATCTAGCGATTCTTCCAGATAAAGCAGGTTTCTCGAAGATATACTTGATAGGATCCATTTTGGAAATCAACAGAGTGGTATGAGTCAACATATACTGCCTTAGTCGGCGAGCAGCCCATACCAAAGCGCAATAAGTTTTCTCGAGCAGTGAGTAACGAGTCTCACAGTCGGTAAACTTTTTGCTAAGGTAATAAATGGCATGCTCTTTTCGACCAGACTCGTCATACTGGCCCAATACACACCCCATTGAGTTATCCAAGACGGTCAGATACATGATCAACGGTCTTCCTTCGACGGGTGGCATCAGAATAGGAGGTTCTAGCAAATACTCCTTGATTTTATCAAAAGCAGCTTGGCAGTCGTCGTTCCATTCGACTACCTGATCTTTCTTCAATAGTTTGAAAATTGGCTCACAAGTAGACGTCAGATGAGAGATGAATCTGGAAATATAGTTCAAGCGCCCCAAGAACCCTCTAACCTCTTTTTCAGTACGGGGAGCAGGCATTTCTTGTTTTGCTTTCACTTTTGCTGGATCGACCTCAATGCCTTTGTTGCTGACAATAAATCCTAGAAGTTTACCAGACCTAACTCCAAAAGTGCACTTACTTGGATTCAGCCTGAGTTTGTATTCCTTCAATCGGGCAAACAACTTTTGTAGATGTTCAAGGTGTTCCTCCTCTGTTTGTGATCGAGCTATCATGTCGTCTACCTAAACTTCAATCTCATGATGTATCATATCATGAAACAAAGCCACCATGGCGCGCTGATAAGTTTCCCCTGCGTTCTTCAGTCCGAACGACATCACCTCGTAGCAGAAGGTACCCCATTGTGTAACAAAGGTTGTTTTCTCCATGTCCTCGGGGGCCATTTTAATCTGGTTGTAGCCCGAGAATTCGTCCATGAAGGAAAACACCTTGTGCTGAGCTGTGTTGTCAATCAAAATGTCGATATGCGGTAGCGGAAAATCATCTTTAGGGCTAGCCCTGTTCAAATCCCGGTAGTCCACACACATTCTGACCTTGCCATCTTTTTTAGGTACTGGCACAATGTTAGCAACCCATTGTGGATAGGATGTAACAGCCAGAAAGCCAGCGTTGAATTGCTTCATTACTTCAGCTTTAATCTTCTCAGACATGTCGGGCCTCATTCGGCGGACTTTTTGCTTGATCGTTGGACAATCCTCTCTTGTAGGGAGACGGTGAACCACTATGTCTGTGTCTAAACCCAACATGTCTTCATAAGACCAGGCGAAGATTTCAACGTATTCATTAAACAGCTGTATCAAGCGCTCCTTGACACTTGGTTCCAGATTGGCACCCACTTGTACTTCCTTCCGATCTTCCTCTGTTCCTAAGTTGACAGTTTCCAACAACTCTTCATGAGGCAAGATGGCCCTCTCTTCTTGTTGTAGAAGTCTGGCTAGATCTCCTGGTACTTCACAATCTTCGTCATCTTCATACTCAGCCTGATTGACCAAATCTTCAGAGTTATTGAAGGACATAGCAGAATAGTCACCCATAGAATCCAGAGTGGATGGGTACCTGCATTTGTGAGTGTGGGTGTGTGTAAGGGATAGCCATCCTTAAACAAACAAAAATGCGAAAATAAAGAAAATGAACACAGCAGTTTATAAATGAAAAACGTCCAATGACTCATTAAACATGGCATATGAATATGAAGAGAATCAAAACCCTTACAAATGGACCTACATGCCCCGGGCAAGGCATGAGGTTAAAAAGTAGTGTGCAGATTGTTTAAAAGTAATTATTACAGACCAACAGGAAATGTTCGAAAGATAAGTTACTGATTAATGAAAGTAATGGGGATGAAGTCTTTCGCCTCCCAGTTGCGTAGTCCCCCTCTGATGGTTGGGAAGATCCAATCTTCAATGTTGGCCTCTTCGTCTTCGTCTTCCAAAGCATTGATTCCATAAGGAGAAATCTTGATGGGTGTCCTTTCAATTTTTGAGCGACGCATAGCCTTTTGCCCCGCAGCGGTAAATCCCAACCCAAACTTGTCTGTTTTGTGAGGAATGTCAGGCAGCTGTCCCCATGTTGAGCTCTTCCCCTCCTTCATTGCAGCCTTTGCGTCTTTCAGCGATGCTATCCTGGCCACCTGCTTGGGTACCTCAGCCACTGCCTTTGCTACCGCAACCTCGGGAGTAATTTCCTCGAAGTGTTGGAACGGTGTTTCAATGAATTCTCCCTCCACTTCCACATACCGAAAGGAGTTTAGGTGACTGATCATATATTCCTCTTCACCGTGTACAGTTATGATTTTTCCTTTGACAGGGTATTTCAGCATCTGATGTAGGGAGGAAGTGACTGCGCCAGCATTATGTATCCATGGTCTCCCTAGCAAGCAAGAGTATGACGAACGGATGTTGTGATACGGTGGGAGAACTGACTTGAGGTTTGCGTTTGTATTCGCACTTGTTCGGTTGAGCAAGAGTCGCCACCGACTTTTTATTTTATCCTAAAGGAAAGGTTAAAAAAGCACAGCAAAAACCTTTTGAGATATTTCGTGGGTTCGGGGGGTAGATTATGAAAAGGGAAGGTATTAGCACCCTTTTCATCCATGGTTATCCATGGGCTCTTAGTTACTTGGTTTTTAGATCACTTGCCTTGATTTTCGATTGCTTGAAATTGTGGTGTGTGTGTGTGTGTGTTTTGAAAAATGTTTTTGAAGAGATGCCTTGTCTTAGGCAACCAATGTATCTGACTCGTGTTTGAGTGTTTTACAAAAGTGTGTATCTTTTCGAAAAGATGTTTCAAAATGTTTTTGGAAGAGTGTTTGAAAGTGTTTGTGGAGTGTGGTTTTTTTGAAAGAAGGCAAGTGTTTTTGCAAGTTGATCTCAAGTAATTAAGAGTTTTGTCTACCCCTATTGTACTCAAAGGTTTTCTCTATGTTTTCAACCCTTTTTAACAATTTTGTTCCACCATTGAATTTGGTGGACAATCTTGCGTTTAGGATGTTTAACGGGACGGGCGCGGGCCATCGTATGGACCATGAATGCAATGGTGCCAAGTGTCTTTGGCAATTTGCTTTGAAGGGACTATGATCATTCCATTTAGGCAACTTTCGAAAGCGTCATCGAGGGACTTATGATCATTTGAATTTGTTTTGCCAAAGAAACTCGACGTGCAAGCATGGCCCATTTTGGAAGGCAACATGTGGGATTACCCTAGAGGGTGCAAGTGTGATTGTGTATTGATTTCATGTATTTGTCTTTGTATTAGGTTATCTAGCGTTTGGTTTTATGTACATGCAAACCCTAGGTCTAACCATGGTATAATTCGAAAGCGGTAAATTGCAAGAATTTAAAGTCTACGCTATTACAAATAGTATCCGGGAGTGGGGGTACAAATTCACAAATGGGGATGAGACTTTAGGAATGTAGTGTCCAATAAGTTACAACCAAATCGAATTGCGATCAAATGTAAATGTAGCGTATAGCAATGTATAGCAAATGTATAAGGTATCAATGTAAATGTATTTGTATATTGTAAATGTGTAAGTGTATATGTGTATGTAATTTATTTACAAGTTAAGAAAATGTGGATTTAAATGTGTATTATTTAAGTATTGTTTAACCTAAATGAAAAGAATTAAATGTTTATTTAATTAATCTTTGTAGTCTTGTATATTTCTTCAATATGTACAAAAAGAAAATTTAAGAAAAGAAAATGTTCTAAGTTTGAAAATTATTATTTATATTTGATATAAATTTGTATCTTCATATTTTTGTTTAATATAGAAAGAAAGAATGTTTTTCAATTTTAATTATACTATGCAAAAAAGATGTATTTTCATTTATTATGTACAAAGAAGTATTTTACTTAAAAGAAGGAAAAAAGGTTTTATATTTTAATTATATTGTATTTTTGTATTAATGTATTAAGATATTAATGTACAAAAATGAAAATATTTTAAGTTAGAGGAAAAATATATTATATTCAAAATTAGGATTATGTTATAAAAAAAAATTATAAAAAAAATTGATGTAAAAAAGTTATGTTAATTTATTAACAAAAGGAAAATAAAATCTGTTTCATATTAAAAAAAAAAGGAAAAAAAGGTTAAGTTGATTTGAATGGGCCTTTGGGAGCCTTATGGCCCAAACAGAAAAAATGAGGGGGGTGTGAATTGGGACGCTTGGGCTTAGGTGCAGAAAGGGCAAGGCCCAGGTTTGACACAAAATATTTTTAGGGTTCTCATATTTTGTTTTCAGAGAAAGACTTAGGGTTTGAGAACTTTGCAGCGGCGCCGTTTGTTTACTTCACTTCACCTTCTCCGATTATCTTCTGAATACGACTCCCTCCGCTTAGCCACCAGCGCCATCACCTAATCTCTCCTTCCTCCATAAATCGAGCCCAGTGGTTTTACGAAGCAAGGTTTGATTTTGACATTTTATACGTTTTTTACAATTTTGCATGTTATGATTTTGTGATTATTGATCTTGATTAAACTTGGTTTTCTGTTGAGGTGGTGGAAGGAAAGAGAGAAAGACATACTACCTTCGTTTTCTGGATATGGAGGAGAGGTGGGGTCGGAGGCACTCTGGAGGCTTTGACGGTGAGGGGAACTTGATGAGGCTGTGCTTGCTCGGAGACCCTGGTACTTATGTCTTACTTTTGGTTTGATGATGATATTGAAAACCTAGCTTTAGCGTCTTTTTCCTCTTCTTGCTGTCTTGATGCCTTGCTTGATGCCTTGTGTTTGGTTTGCTAGCCCAATGATGATCTCCCTGAGTTCTGAGGGCCCTGAATGTATGCTTGAATATGCTTGATGCCTTTGTATGCTTGTTAGGGTTGCCTAGTTCATTGTTTCACTTTCTTCTTCAACTGTCTTATTGCCTGCTTGTATACTTATTGAATATTGCTATTGTTGAAACATTTGTTTTGACTAGCTTTCCTCTTTTAGCTTTGTGCTGGCTTTATATGCTCAATGATGAACTTCCCCAGTTCTGAGAGCTTGATTGATTTAGGTATTATTCTGACTTTTGAGTTGTGAATCTGAACATGTGTTGAAATGTTTGAGGTTGGTTAGGCTTTTGACAGGTTGATGTTGTTATGAGTTTTCTTGACTGGTATAAGGCTTGATGAGGCTTGCTTCAGGCTTGGTGTTTATCTGGTTTGAAGGGTTTACAGGTTGTGGCTTTTGAAATGTTTTGGCTTTTGGTTATTTGAGACTTGCAAGGTTTACAGGTTTGGCTTGTGTAGTTTGCATTGAAACAGGTCAGGTTTTGTAGAAAAAGGGTCTTTGAGGTTTATGCTTCTGTTAGGCTTTATGCAGGATGATGCTTGGAAGTGTTACAGTTTTGACACAGGTTATGTGTTTGAATGCTTACAAGTTTGTTTATGTTTGAGTGGCCTCAGTTTGGGGCTTGACAATTTGTATGGTTTGTGGTATTGGGTGGTTATTAGCAGGTTTTGGCCTTTAGCTTTGGCCTTTTGACAGGTTTTCTGGTTATGGTTTTTATGGTTTATGTTGTTTGTTGATTTTGACAGGGTTTTGGCTGTTCCTCTATGGCCTTACAGGTTGTAAGTTTCTTCTTATCAGGCCAAGGCTTAACAGCTTGTGATTTCAGGCCTTTTGAACTGGTTTGACAAGTTTTTTGTTGTTAAGTGTTTTGACAGGGATTAAGGTTTGAAACAGGTACTATGCTTGGGTAGTTCAGGCAGGTTGAACTTGAGGCTAAAAGCTTTAGGCTTTGGCTTGCTCTGAGTTCTCTTTTGTTTGTCCTCTTTCTCTACTGTGTTAGCAGTTTGTTTTATATTTCTCTTTCTCAAGCCTCAAAGCCAGTAAGCCTGCTCTTTTTCTCTTCTTCTCTCTCCAGTACAACTAAAATAATAAACAATGTTTTATGTGTACTTTATTCTGAAAGGGCAGCATTGGGAAATGATGAGAAGCTTGCTTGCATTACATGTTTACTCTGCATATTTTATGTCTTCTTGATATCTTTCCAAATCTTCTTTTTTGACAGCTTTGAGTAGCCTTGTACTTGTTTGACATCTTTGACAGTTTGTTGGACAGTTTGTGACTTTAGTTTAGGCCATTCTGTTTGCCTTTGGACTCTGTAGTTTGATCTGGACTTGGGCTTTGCATCATGCTATTTGAGACTTGAACTATGCAGTTGACAATTTTGACTTGTGAATTTCAACTTTGTGCATTCATGATTAGCAAACAAATATTCATCCCTCTTTGTGAACCAGGAGAAATCCCGTGATTTGCAGAGAGGGCTAACTGATCCCAGTCAGTTGCCCTTAATGATGAATTTTTTTATCTGTCTTTTATTTATTTATCTGCTTCTAACTTTTCTTCTTTTCTTTTTGCAGATAAAAAGTTAAAATGGAGAGGAACAACAAAAGATGAAGAGTTTGAAGATTTTTTTAGAAAAAATTAGGATAGTCTTTTTTTATTTAAATTTAAATAAATGTAAAATCATTGTTGTAAACAATTTGTAAACAAAACAATTGTACAAATAATTTAAAAATAAATAAAAAGTTTCTTTATCCAATTAATTCTTTTCCTCTTTTTTTAATTGTTCGTTTTATTATTTATAATTCTTTAATTATAATAATTGAAAATAAATTCCAATCATTTAATCTTAGAATAATAAATAATTAAATAAACAATGCTTCAGCATTTGATCAGTTAAACCTGGCGTTTCAAACATCCAGAGCAAAACAACAGTCAATCACAACAATTGCCCAGACGCTTTTTCCCTTTACTGACTTTAATCAAACATTGCAAATTCAAACCCAATGTAAACTTTTACTGATTTTAACCAAACATTGCAAATCCAATCCAAATGCATCTTTTCACTGATTTAATCACACAATGCGAACTCAAACCAAATGTTTCAATCCACATTCCAGCATAACTTGAAAAACACTGTAGAATTTAAATCTTTCTGAGAATGCGCGCACAAAAAACCCTAATTCCTGATCAAATGCCAAAGAAGCGTTCGCTTGATCAAAGTTGAGCCAAAATCAACCAAACCCTAAACAAACTGCTTGAATTGTTCCAGAGCCATGAAAATCAATGAAAACCCTAATTTTGTCTGACTGACGAGAAAAGTCTGTTTGACCGATTCTTGAGCCAATCTGAAAAAATCATGAAAAGCCTGAAGTTGTGATTTCTTGAGGAAAAATGCGAGGGCAAATTTTGGGGTACAACAGTTGCCCCTGTTCAATCTTCTTGAACCTGAAGAGTTAGATTGGCAAGTTTGCCTTTCGCGACTCGAAGGTAAAAGAAGATTGGACACTAGAGTGCCCTAAAATTTGCACTCGGTGATGTGATGGTAGAGGGAATGGGCTTAAAGATGCCATTTGGTGATGGGCTTAAAGATGCCATCTGATGCGATAGAATCTTGTCGGAGGATGGGCTTAGAGATGCCATTTGAGAATGGGCTTAAAGATGCCATTTGGTGACTGCTGGTAGGAGGATGGGCTTATAGATGCCATCTGGAAGAACCTGGCACAAGTATCAGAATGTCGCCGTGTCTGGATCACATTTGAACTGTCTGGAGTGAACCTGGAATAAGTATCAGAATGTCGCTGTGTCTGGGTCACATCTGAACTATTTCTGGATGAATCTCGGGAGATGATCTTTGTCTGTCGACTGATCTTATCTGAAAAGGTAAAGGGTTAGTTGTTATGCAATGTCATGATGCGTGAGGCAATGTATGTGACATCCATGTTTATGACATGAATGTGATGAATGCGCATGTAAGCTGATAAGCTATCTTGCTGAGGATAAATGAATCCTAGATGGCTGAATATAAAAGAATCTTGACTGTTGCCGGGGAAAATAATTCTTTGGCTACTGCTGTGGAGGGCTAGAATCTTCTGATTGTTGAAAAAATGAGAAGTCTTGGGACCACTGTTGGGGAAATCAGAAGCTTGGTTTGTATGCCAAACTACTGGGGACTTCCTGTTTTGAGGAGATCTGTGTAGGATTTCCTGATGATGAGTCAGTGTAAAATGCATCGGGTTTTTGAACACTTTTGACATTCGAATGCCCCAAGTGGTGATGTAGATAATTTCCTGGTTTGTTACAGGTGTTGATCCACAATCGATCGTTCACAGATATTTTCCTGGCTTGTTACAGGTGTTGATCTAGAACTTAAGAAAAGTTGGTCAAGGAGATATTGTCCTGGCTTGTTACAGGTGTTGATCTCTGACCTGAGAAAGAAAGATGGTTCCCTGGCTTGTTACAGGTGTTGATCTTCAATCTCTTCAGATGTGCCCTGGCTAGATACAGGAATCGAATATGGAAATAGTCGTCAACAGATATGCCCTGGCTGGATACAGGAATTGAATCTTCAAACTCTTCAGACGTGCCCTAGCTAGATACAGGAATCGAGTCTGGAAATAGTCGTCAACAGATATGCCCTGGCTGGATACAGGAATCGAATCTTCAAACTCTTCAGACATGCCCTGGCTAGATACAGGAATCGAGTCTGGAAATAGTCGTCAATAGATATGCCCTGGCTGGATACAGGAATCGAATCTTCAAACTCTTCAGACATGCCCTGGCTAGATACAGGAATCGAGTATGGAAATAGTCGTCAACAGATATGCCCTGGCTGGATACAGGAATCGAATCTTCAAACTCTTCAGACATGCCCTGGCTAGATACAAGAATCGAGTCTGGAAATAGTCGTCAACAAATATGCCCTGGCTGGATACAGGAATCGAATCTTCAAACTCTTCAGACATGCCCTGGCTAGATACAGGAATCGAGTCTGGAAATAGTCATCAACAAATATGCCCTGGATGGATACAGGAATCGAATCTTCAAACTCTTCAGACGTGCCCTGACTAGATACAGGAATCGAGTATGGAAATAGTCGTCAACAGATATGCCCTGGCTGGATACAGGAATCGAATCTTCAAACTCTTCAGACGTGCCCTGGCTAGATACATGAATCGAGTCTGGAAATAGTCGTCAACAGATATGCCCTGGCTGGATACAGGAATCGAATCTTCAAACTCTTCAGACGTGCCCTGGATAGATACAAGAATCGAGTCTGGAAATAGTCGTCAACAGATATGCCCTGGCTAGATACAGGAATCGAATCTTCAAACTCTTCAGACGTGCCCTGGCTAGATACAGGAATCGAGTCTGGAAATGTGATAGTTGATTTGTTGGTGGTTGTAATTTCCAGCAGGTGGTGAAGGAATGATTGAACACTTTTGACATTCGAATGCCCCAAGTGATGATGAAGGAGTCTTGAATCAGATTACTCTGCAGATTGAGAGATTTCTTGAAATCTGGACTGGACTGCCCCAGGTTAACTGAACTTTGAAAGATCTGTTGAAACCTTGACTGGACTGCCCCAGGTTAATTGGATGGTGACATGTCATGCCCCTTGTTGATAGGAGATTCGTCGTTGGAAGTGTTATCCTTTTGAAGTGATTTTGTTCACTGAGAGAGTTTTTGTTCCTCCGAACATTCGCTGTATGAATTTCTTTGCTGTCAAACAAAAAGCCAAATGCAGACAGTGATATTCAAGCAATGCAAAGTTTATGTTTGTCTCGAAGTTTTGAAAAATGCGTTTTTTAGCAGAAAACTTTTTATAAGACAGATCAACATATGATTTAGAGCAAAGCCTTACAGGAGTCAGGATACCTTTTGTAACAGTATGCTTTTGAACTAACCCATGCTTCAATTAGGACTTTTGAAGGGTTGTAACGTGGCTTGGTTCACGGTTTAAGAAACAAAGGATATAGGCTCAAAGTATATTTGTACCCACCCGCTCTTCGTGATGTTCTTCAACCCTAAGCTCAGTTAATTGCGCGTCGCACTCTGTTTTAAGTTTGGAACGACTTTTGGGCGATGGTTCACCGGTTGAATTTGGGGACACAGTCATCATCTCCTTTTTTCTTTTTCAACATTTTTCATGCTGTTGAGGATTTGTAATGACCCCACTATTTTGATTTTGATTTGTTATCCCTAACTTTTGCCTGACTGTTCCCATTTTCGAGATTACAGTCAGCGGGATGCCCCAGCTTTCTTGAGCTTCCTTTACAGGTTTTGGCTCAGTGGGCTTTTTCTCTTTTGAGAGATTGACTGTCTATGTGATAGGGAACCACCATTGTCTTTTGATTCCAAAGGAATGCTTTCTTTTTTGACGTCGTTCGTTGTGTTACGAACTGAGAGTTTGCGACTTCAATGCGTGTTTTCTCTTGAATTAACTGAGATACTACCCTGCCCCGGGTTTATATCAAAGGTTTTGATTGTTTAGAACAGAAAACTCCTACTTCTTTGGCTCGAAGGGGTTGACTAGGGATTATCTTCCTTATAACTCCAGTGTTTGGGATTTGAAAGAAATGCCTGCACATCATCAGCAAGGTCTGTTCAAAAGCATACTGTATAAGATCATGGTATTGTTTCGTCATCCTCCCTCTAAAGGCTTGCAGCTTTTTATCAAGAGTTAAATATCATAAAGAAAGCATAAGAGTAGTGAAACGAATGGATGAATTCAAGACAAACATATGCAATGCATTAATGAAAACAGAGTTTAACATCAACAGATAATTGTTTGACAGCAAAAGAAATTACAACTTTGAAAATTCAAAATGAAGCAAAAGTCTCTCAGTTTGAGCTTCGTCACTTCAGGTGGAGAACCCCTTAATGGAAGATTTTCATCTCGCCGCCTGGCATGAATTCCAACACTCCAATGTCAATCAGATCTTGAATCTTGTTCTTCAAGGCCCAACAGTCGTTGGTGTCGTGTCCCGGGATGTAGGAGTGGTAAACACAAAATGCGTCGGGACGATAGTTAGGAGAAGAGGTATTGAGCTTCTGAGGAGGATCCCTTTGGGTAAGCAGGTTGACCTCCAGCAGGCGCTTCAGTATGAAGAATGATGGTATCTCAGTCTCCGTGAACTGTCTTCCCGATGTTTCTTGCTTACGCCGATTACCCCGTTGACGCTGGCGAGGTTGTTGATGGGCTTGTGACCCTGAAGCAAGCGAAGGAGCTTTCCCCTTGTCTTCTTGAGTGGATGGAGGCTGAGCGGTGACTTGCTCTTCAACCTCAGATGTTTGCCCCAATTGGTTGTTTGGAAGCAGTTGGCGGACAAGAACTCTGAGCTCCTTTTGTCTTTGAGATAGGTCTTGGATGAGAGCCATCTGGCCCACCAACTGTCCCATCACTTGGGTCCTCAATGTTGTCAGATCAAACTGCAACTCCGCAAGCTGATCACTCCTGGCATTGTTTGAATTCTCCAAGCCCTTTGTGAGGAGAGCTTTCATTTCTTCTTGCCCCAGAGACAAGTTCAGGAACATTTCCTACAGCTGAGCAGTCTGGTCTTGGATGTCTTTGACAGACCTTTCTAGAGCCATCCCTTACTGAAATAAACAGCAGGAGAGTAAGGAAACCTGAAAAAGGAAAGATCGTTAAGATGCAATGCATGATATGTGGATGCATGTTTTCAAGGATCTCTTGGGGTAAATACAAGAAAATGTTAGAGGTTGAACTTTGTTCTTGGATCAGAGAACTTTGCACCGGTGGACGTCTTTCCACGAGAATCAAGCTCACCATGTCAAGTGGGTCATAGCCACTGATTCAAGTTGTTGCACTTGAACTTTGATTGGAGACCTTTGTATCGGTGGACGTCTTTCCACGAGAATCAAGCTCACCATGTCAAGTGGGTCATCGCCACTGATTCAAGTTGTTGCACTTGAACTTTGATTGGGGAACTTTGTATCGGTGGATGTTTTTCCACGAGAATCAAGCTCACCATGTCAAGTGGGTCACAACCACTGATTCAAGTTGTTGTACTTGATCTTTGGTTGGCATTGGTTAGAGGAGAAACCTCTTGCCCCTTGGTAGACGTCTGGTTCAACGTACCCCTGCATCAACAGACCCTCAAGATCCTTGAAAAGGTTATTGAAAATGCTATGGTATGATGTTATGATGTTATGTACATGTATGCAAAAAAGCAAGTGAGTGTATATACAGGTAATCATATTCACACAAAGCAAACAAGTCCTTAGGTTTAGGCTTGCATGGGGTTTAGGTAAGTACCCTCTTGAAGTTAGTTGGCTCATCCTGTCCTAAAATAGAAACCGGGTTCTAAGGAGCTCAATATCATTGGATTTTTTTCTGTGTTCATCGTTTCGGTTTAGCCACTTACTGGCGACCAAAATATTCCAAGAAAACAACCCTCAAATGAGTGTAGTATCGAGTATCTACCAACTTCGGACTGCACCAAAGTCGGTCATCTCACTACCCCTAAAAGGCTAAGATGGTCCATTAAGGTTCTAAGAGTTCGTTAGTGCTTCACGACATCACTCAGCGGCCCCGTACTCTCCTTGACTGAACTCAAGGGTTACCGGTACTCACAAATATGTCACACTAACATAGCTTATTGCTTCAACCATGTCGGTATACCCCGCACAGTTCCCTCACAGTTTTTTTGCTATTTACCTAAGAAGGTGCCCCAAATCCGGGTGTAGGATTTACAACAAACCCAAACAAGAACCCAAAAGATAAAGAAATCAAGTCAATCAAAGCAATAAAGTAAAGGTGATCTAAACCCTAAGGTAACCCCACTTTTTAAGAAATCCCCAGCAGAGTCGCCAGTTCTGTGATACAGTGGGAGAACTGACTTGAGGTTTGCGTTTGTATTCGCACTTGTTCGGTTGAGCAAGAGTCGCCACCGACTTTTTATTTTATCCTAAAGGAAAGGTTAAAAAAGCACAGAAAAAACCTTTTGAGATATTTCGTGGGTTCAGGGGGTAGATTATGAAAAGGGAAGGTATTAGCACCCTTTTCATCCATGGTTATCCATGGGCTCTTAGTTACTTGGTTTTTAGATCACTTGCCTTGATTTTCGATTGCTGGAAATTGTGGTGTGTGTGTGTGTTTTGAAAAATGTTTTTAAAGAGATGCCTTGTCTTAGGCAACCAATGTATCTGACTCGTGTTTGAATGTTTTACAAAAGTGTGTATCTTTTCGAAAAGATGTTTCAAAATGTTTTTGGAAGAGTGTTTGAAAGTGTTTGTGGAGTGTGGTTTTTTTGAAAGAAGGCAAGTGTTTTTGCAAGTTGATCTCAAGTAATTAAGAGTTTTGTCTACCCCTATTGTACTCAAAGGTTTTCTCTATGTTTTCAACCCTTTTTAACAATTTTGTTCCACCATTGAATTTGGTGGACAATCTTGCGTTTAGGATGTTTAACGGGACGGGCGCGGGTCATCGTATGGACCATGAATGCAATGGTGCCAAGTGTCTTTGGCAATTTGCTTTGAAGGGACTATGATCATTCCATTTAGGCAACTTTCGAAAGTGTCATCGAGGGACTTATGATCATTTGAATTTGTTTTGCCAAAGAAACTCGACGTGCAAGCATGGCCCATTTTGGAAGGCAACATGTGGGATTACCCTAGAGGGTGCAAGTGTGATTGTGTATTGATTTCATGTATTTGTCTTTGTATTAGGTTATCTAGCGTTTGGTTTTATGTACATGCAAACCCTAGGTCTAACCATGGTATAATTCGAAAGCGGTAAATTGCAAGAATTTAAAGTCTACACTATTACAAATAGTATCCGGGAGTGGGGGTACAAATTCACAAATGGGGATGAGACTTTAGGAATGTAGTGTCCAATAAGTTACAACCAAATCGAATTGCGATCAAATGTAAATGTAGCGTATAGCAATGTATAGCAAATGTATAAGGTATCAATGTAAATGTATTTGTATATTGTAAATGTGTAAGTGTATATGTGTATGTAATTTATTTACAAGTTAAGAAAATATGGATTTAAATGTGTATTATTTAAGTATTGTTTAACCTAAATGAAAAGAATTAAATGTTTATTTAATTAATCTTTGTAGTCTTGTATATTTCTTCAATATGTACAAAAAGAAAATTTAAGAAAAGAAAATGTTCTAAGTTTGAAAATTATTATTTATATTTGATATAAATTTGTATCTTCATATTTTTGTTTAATATAGAAAGAAAGAATGTTTTTCAATTTTAATTATATTATGCAAAAAAGATGTATTTTCATTTATTATGTACAAAGAAGTATTTTACTTAAAAGAAGGAAAAAAGGTTTTACATTTTAATTATATTGTATTTTTGTATTAATGTATTAAGATATTAATGTACAAAAATGAAAATATTTTAAGTTAGAGGAAAAATATATTATATTCAAAATTAGGATTATGTTATAAAAAAAAATTATAAAAAAAATTGATGTAAAAAAGTTATGTTAATTTATTAACAAAAGGAAAATAAAATCTGTTTCATATTAAAAAAAAAAGGAAAAAAAGGTTAAGTTGATTTGAATGGGCCTTTGGGAGCCTTATGGCCCAAACAGAAAAAAATGAGGGGGGTGTGAATTGGGACGCTTGGGCTTAGGTGCAGAAAGCGCAAGGCCCAGGTTTGACACAAAATATTTTTAGGGTTCTCATATTTTGTTTTCAGAAAAAGACTTAGGGTTTGAGAACTTTGCAGCGCCGCCGTTTGTTTACTTCACTTCACCTTCTCCGATTATCTTCTGAATACGACTCCCTCCGCTTAGCCACCAGCGCCATCACCTAATCTCTCCTTCCTCCATAAATCGAGCCCAGTGGTTTTACGAAGCAAGGTTTGATTTTGACATTTTATACGTTTTTTACGATTTTGCATGTTATGATTTTGTGATTATTGATCTTGATTAAACTTGGTTTTCTGTTGAGGTGGTGGAAGGAAAGAGAGAAAGACATACTACCTTCGTTTTCTGGATATGGAGGAGAGGTGGGGTCGGAGGCGCTCTGGAGGCTTTGACGGTGAGGGGAACTTGATGAGGCTGTGCTTGCTCGGAGACCCTGGTACTTATGTCTTACTTTTGGTTTGATGATGATATTGAAAACCTAGCTTTAGCGTCTTTTTCCTCTTCTTGCTGTCTTGATGCCTTGCTTGATGCCTTGTGTTTGGTTTGCTAGCCCAATGATGAGCTCTCTGAGTTCTGAGGGCCCTGAATGTATGCTTGAATATGCTTGATGCCTTTGTATGCTTGTTAGGGTTGCCTAGTTCATTGTTTCACTTTCTTCTTCAACTGTCTCGTTGCCTGCTTGTATGCTTATTGAATATTGCTATTGTTGAAACATTTGTTTTGACTAGCTTTCCTCTTTTGGCTTTGTGCTGGCTTTATATGCTCAATGATGAACTTCCCCAGTTCTGAGAGCTTGATTGATTTGGGTATTATTCTGACTTTTGAGTTGTGAATCTGAACATGTGTTGAAATGTTTGAGGTTGGTTAGGCTTTTGACAGGTTGATGTTGTTATGAGTTTTCTTGACTGGTATAAGGCTTGATGAGGCTTGCTTCAGGCTTGGTGTTTATCTGGTTTGAAGGGTTTACAGGTTGTGGCTTTTGAAATGTTTTGGCTTTTGGTTATTTGAGACTTGCAAGGTTTACAGGTTTGGCTTGTGTAGTTTGCATTGAAACAGGTCAGGTTTTGTAGAAAAAGGGTCTTTGAGGTTTATGCTTCTGTTAGGCTTTATGCAGGATGATGCTTGGAAGTGTTACAGTTTTGACACAGGTTATGTGTTTGAATGCTTACAAGTTTGTTTATGTTTGAGTGGCCTCAGTTTGGGGCTTGACAATTTGTATGGTTTGTGGTATTGGGTGGTTATTAGCAGGTTTTGGCCTTTAGCTTTGGCCTTTTGACAGGTTTTCTGGTTATGGTTTTTATGGTTTATGTTGTTTGTTGATTTTGACAGGGTTTTGGCTGTTCCTCTATGGCCTTACAGGTTGTAAGTTTCTTCTTATCAGGCCAAGGCTTAACAGCTTGTGATTTCAGGCCTTTTGAACTGGTTTGACAAGTTTTTTGTTGTTAAGTGTTTTGACAGGGATTAAGGTTTGAAACAGGTACTATGCTTGGGTAGTTCAGGCAGGTTGAACTTGAGGCTAAAAGCTTTAGGCTTTGGCTTGCTCTGAGTTCTCTTTTGTTTGTCCTCTTTCTCTACTGTGTTAACAGTTTGTTTTATATTTCTCTTTCTCAAGCCTCAAAGCCAGTAAGCCTGCTCTTTTTCTCTTCTTCTCTCTCCAGTACAACTAAAATAATAAACAATGTTTTATGTGTACTTTATTCTGAAAGGGCAGCATTGGGAAATGATGAGAAGCTTGCTTGCATTACATGTTTACTCTGCATATTTTATGTCTTCTTGATATCTTTCCAAATCTTCTTTTTTGACAGCTTTGAGTAGCCTTGTACTTGTTTGACATCTTTGACAGTTTGTTGGACAGTTTGTGACTTTAGTTTAGGCCATTCTGTTTGCCTTTGGACTCTGTAGTTTGATCTGGACTTGGGCTTTGCATCATGCTATTTGAGACTTGAACTATGCAGTTGACAATTTTGACTTGTGAATTTCAACTTTGTGCATTCATGATTAGCAAACAAATATTCATCCCTCTTTGTGAACCAGGAGAAATCCCGTGATTTGCAGAGAGGGCTAACTGATCCCAGTCAGTTGCCCTTAATGATGAATTTTTTTATCTGTCTTTTATTTATTTATCTGCTTCTAACTTTTCTTCTTTTCTTTTTGCAGATAAAAAGTTAAAATGGAGAGGAACAACAAAAGATGAAGAGTTTGAAGATTTTTTTAGAAAAAATTAGGATAGTCTTTTTTTATTTAAATTTAAATAAATGTAAAATCATTGTTGTAAACAATTTGTAAACAAAACAATTGTACAAATAATTTAAAAATAAATAAAAAGTTTCTTTATCCAATTAATTCTTTTCCTCTTTTTTTAATTGTTCGTTTTATTATTTATAATTCTTTAATTATAATAATTGAAAATAAATTCCAATCATTTAATCTTAGAATAATAAATAATTAAATAAACAATGCTTCAGCATTTGATCAGTTAAACCTGGCGTTTCAAACATCCAGAGCAAAACAATAGTCAATCACAGCAATTGCCCAAACGCTTTTTCCCTTTACTGACTTTAATCAAACATTGCAAATTCAAACCCAATGTAACCTTTTACTGATTTTAACCAAACATTGCAAATCCAATCCAAATGCATCTTTTCACTGATTTAATCACACAATGCAAACTCAAACCAAATGTTTCAATCCATATTCCAGCATAACTTGAAAAACACTGTAGAATTTAAATCTTTCTGAGAATGCATGCACAAAAAACCCTAATTCCTGATCAAATGCCAAAGAAGCGTTCGCTTGATCAAAGTTGAGCCAAAATCAACCAAACCCTAAACAAACTGCTTGAATTGTTCCAGAGCCATGAAAATCAATGAAAACCCTAATTTTGTCTGACTGACGAGAAAAGTCTGTTTGACCGATTCTTGAGCCAATCTGAAAAAATCAGGAAAAGCCTGAAGTTGTGATTTCTTGAGGAAAAATGCGAGGGCAAATTTTGGGGTACAACAGATGTCCATCACATAGAAAAGTGAGTGGAATACCTCAGTGCCCACCTTGATGGGAATGTCGACCTCCCCATGCACCATTCTTTTAGACCCATCAAAGGCCCTGGCAATGATATTACTTGGTTTCAGCTCCAAGCCTTCACAATCCAACCGGTCGAGAGCCTTCTTAGGCAACACATTTAAAGAAGAACCAGTGTTGACCAAAACGTGGGCAAGAGTAGTTCCTCGGCATTCGACTGACACATGCAATGCGTCATTGTGCTTTCTTCCTTTCGGCGTCAGGTCAGCATCAGAGAAACCCAGGCCTTTGTCGACGGTAAGGCTGGCTACACAATCCTGGAATTGATCGGCTGAGGTTTCCTGGGGAACATGGGCTGTCTTCAGAAATCTTATCAATGCTTTGGCATGAGCCTCCGAACAAAGCAGCAAAGCCAGCATGGAGATCTTCGAGGGGGTTTGCCCTAGTTTCTCTACAACGTCATAATCACTTTTCTTTATTATTTTCAGAATCTCCTCCATTTCCTTCTTAGAGGTTTCGGGGATGACCAAGGGTTGAGCCCTTGTCCTGACGAGCTCATCTTGGATCCCTTTCCCCTTATCAGCAGAAGTAGGAGGGACAACCACAGGAGTAACAGCTTCTTTAATCAACGGAGTTCTTGTAGAAAGTTTTATCGGTGCAGGAGTAACTTTGGCAGCAGCTGAGGGTCCAAAGATTGCCTTTGGAGGGGCAATCTCTGGAGAAAAAATTCTCCCACTTCGGGTAATCTTGCTCGTACCGGCAATGTTTCTAATGTCGGCATTTTCTTCGTCAGAGCTCTCTTCAGTTATTTCAATTTTTTTAACACCATGGTAGTAGATTTCTCCACCATAATTCCATGGTATTGATTTGTCAGATTTGTAGGGGACAGGCCCAGGCATGGTTATTTTCAGAGGAACGAACTTCGTAGAGGATGTAATCTTAACAGGCTTTTTAGGGACCTTGGAAAGATTGGTGGGAATGGTGATTATTGAAACATCTTCAATAGGGGTTGGAGTAACAGGAATCTTTTCGAAAAGAATTTGTTGGCTGTCTATTAGGCCTTGGATGCCTATCTTCAGCAATGGACAGTCGATTGGTAGGGAGGAACAACAGTAGCAGTCTTCTTTACATCCTGGGAAAATCCCAGCCTTCAACAGATTCAACTTGATTGTCAGTAATGGAGTTACCAGATCATCAACAGCAGAAACATAAAGATCTTCTTCAACAACATGGACATTGTGACCATGCTTTGGCATCGGAGCAGATATTACGTTCGGCTTCTCGGGGGCGTCGAACTCAACCTCCTTTGCATCTATCAAGTCTTGAATTTTATTCTTTAACGCCCAACAATTGTTGGTGTCATTTCCGGCGCTGTCAGAATGATAAGCACATTTGGCATTGGCATGATAGTATGGAGATGTGGTGTTAGGGTTTTTCGGTGCCTCCTTTAAACCAGTCAGATTCAACTTTAATAAATGGGAAGAACTTGTGCAGGCGTCATGTTGATGCGGGTGAACTGTCGTTGTGGCCGTTCTACCCGTTGTTGGTTAGGTCTAGACTGATTGGTACGAGGCTGATCATTTGATGAATTTTGAATCATCATGGCCCCTACAGTCGGCCAGCGCTCAGTTCTCCATGATCCCTTTTGAGAGTACACAACAACTGTCTCCTTCTTGGTTGGAAATGGCTTTTTAACAGTTGTAGATGCAGAGGCATCCCTTTGAATCTTCCCATTCTTAATACCAGCTTCCACCCGCTCGCCAGTCAAAATCAATTCAGTAAACCCTGCGGAAGAGCTCCCGATCAAATGGTTGAAGAACGGGCCAGATAGGGTCCCCAAGAACATATCAACTAGTTCCCTATCTGAAAGAGGTGGCTGCACTCTTCCGGCCAAGTCGCACCATTTCTGGGCGTATTCTTTGAATCCCTCATTTGAGGCCATTCCCATACTTTGTAGCTGAGTACGGGTTGGCGCCAAGTCAGCGTTATATTGATAATGGCGATAAAAGGCAGCTGCCAAGTCTTCCCAGTTGTGCACTTCTGACCTCTCAAGCTGGTAAAACCAGTCTAGCTGTGTACCAGACAAACTGTCCTGGAAGAAGTGTACCCAAAGATTTCTATCGGATGAATGAGGTTGAATTTGTCGGACATACGACCTGAGGTGCATCTTCGGGCAAGACAGACTGTCGTATTTTGCAAAAATTGGCACCTTAAACTTTGGAGGGATCACAATCCCAACAATCAATCCCAATTCTTCAAAATCTAGCCCAGGAACCCTTTGCAGCTCCATAGCTGCCAGTCTATCCTCCAGGTTTTTGTATTTGTCGTCCGCCGGCGGGTATTGTTGCTCTGAGTAGTCTTCGTCTTCCTCAACCTCTTCCTCTTCAGCCTCAGACTCAGAAGGTAATGCAACCCCTTTTCCTTTACCGGTCCCCTCATCAGATGTGGAGGGAAATTCAAGAACTCTCTTTGCTTCATTCTCAAATCTTCTTCCCAGTGTAGCTACCCCAACTCTTTTCTTCTTCTTTTTCACTTTTTCTTGCTCTTTATTCCCAAGCAGTGCTTTAAGATCCTCCTGACCTTTTGCTAAGGTCATTAGGAGCTGTTGAAACTGTGAGTTTTGTGACTGCATATCTTTGACCGTCTGTTCAAGATCCATCTTACTGAAATAAACAGCAGAGAGATAAGGAAACCTGGTGTGAAGACCCGTTCATGCATATGATGAATGATATGTTTATTCATGCAATGCATTCAAGGATTTAGAAATTCAAAATTGTTGCAGACAAAAAGAACACGCGTCATATTAATAAGAAGAAATTTTGTCAGTACATAAATGCCCCATGGGCCAAATATTACAAAAACTTCTTAAGGCAAAAAGACGTTGCGCATCCTCTTTGGTGCGATGTAAGTGTTGAGGGTCTCCTCCTCGTAGAGTCGACGGGTAAGCTCCAAAACCTTCTTCTCACTGGCGTCGCTGGCTTCAAAAGTATCCCTTTCTTCCTTGAGTTGGATCCAACTCTTCTGCATCTCCTCCCATGATGTAGGCATGTCAGGATGTAGGATGGTGTAAGGAACCTCTCCTTCCTTAACAGGCTCTTTAATTAAAGGGAGAATATGAGGGTAAGGCATCATAAGACTCTGGGCTAGGGTTCTTACCCACTTGAGGTAAGGCTCAAGAGGGATGGAGTTCTTGTGCCCCAGTGTCTTACTATCTACCTTGTTAGGCATCCTCCAAGCTCTGATGAATCTTTGGCGAAGTCCTTGCGCATCGTTGTCGAAGTCAAAAACCAGGTCAGGAATCAGCATGTCATGAGGGCCATCCCTCCGTGCATATCCAAATTGTCTCAAAGCTAGACAAGGGTTGTAGGTAATGCCCCCTCTAATGCCAAGTAAGGGAACATTAGGGAACTCACCACAATGATCGACGATGATGACATTTTCTCTGGACCGAGAACACCAATGTACATCAGGATGTGTGAGGGTCATCAACCGTTGTGACCACCTTAGGCCTTGCTCATTCTTCAAAACAGATTGTGGAAGGTGATAAATAAACCACCTTGCAAGGAGAGGAGTACAACACATGAGAATACCTCTCTTTCTCATTGTTCGTGTGTAAAATGAGTGGAGGATGTCCCCAAGCAATATAGGTATGGGATTCCTGGATAGGAAAATCTTGACAGCATTGACATCTATAAGTTGGTCAGGATTTGGGAACAAGACCAACCCATAAATGAGGAGTGCCACAATCTCTTCAAAGGCTTGTAGATCCAAAGAATTCCAACACTCTTGTGCCTTCTCAAACAAGAACTTTGCCAAGAAGCCCTTGACACCACTTCTAGTCTCCTAATGCCCCATGATGTCAGATGGTTGCAAGTGTAGTTCTTGAGCAACATCTTCAGGCTTTGGTTCTTTTTCCGTACCGTTGTAGGGTAGTTGATTAAGAATAGGAATTCTCAGGAGTTGAGAAAATTCCTCCAAAGTGGGCACCAATTGGTAGTCGGGGAATATGAAACAGTGGTGAAGGGGGTCAAAGAACTGGAACAACACTTTCACCATGTCTTCTTCAATGTTGGTGTTGACTAGGCTGAGCAGTCTACCATGTCTTTCACTGAAGAGAGAGCTTTCTGGAATTCTGGATGTAAGCTCCTTGAGTTGAGGAGGGATTCTCACAAGGTTGACTGGGATAGTTTTCCTGCGAAGAATTTCCATGACCTACAAAACAAGAACAAAGATGAAGATCCAAACCCTTGAAATGATTAGTGGATGCATATGATGCTTTATGATGTTTATGATGTATGCACAAACATATGTACAAGCAAGTCACACAAAACCCTAGTTTCAGGCTTGCATGAGGTTTCATAGGTAAGTACCCTCTTGAGTGAAGTTGGCTTAAAAACCTGTCCTATAAATAGTAACCGGGTTCTAAGGAGCTCAATATAATTGGATTGTTTTCCATGTTAATTGTTTTGGTTTAGCCACTTAACTAGCAACCAAAATATCCCAAGAAAATAACCCTCAATGAGTGTAGTATCGAGTATCTACCAACTTCGGACTGCACCAAAGCCGGTCATCTCACTACCCCTAATAAAAGGCCAAGATGGTCAAGTAAGGTTCTAGGTCATTAGTGCTTAGTGACATCACTCAGCGGCCCCGTACTCTCCTTGATTGAACTCAAGGGTTACCGGTACTCACAAATATGTCATACTAATATAGCTATTGCTTCAACCGTGTCGGTATACCTCGCACAGTTTCCACAACGTATTGCTATCTATGAATGTTTCCCAAATCCGGGTGTAGGATTTCAAGCCCAAACAAGAGAACTAAAATGTAAAGCAATCAAAGCAAACAATTAATCATGCAAAAGGTGATCTAAGCTCTAAGGTTACTCCACTTTTAAAGTTTTCCCCAGCAGAGTCTCCAGTTCTGTGATACGGTGGGAGAACTGACTTGAGGTTTTGCGTTTTGTTTTTGCAAATGTTTCGGTTTAGCAAGAGTCGCCACCGACTTTTTATTTTATCCTAAGGAAAGGTTAAAAAGCACAGGAAAAACCTTTGAGATGTTTTCATGGGTTCGGGGAGTAGATTATAGAAAGGGAAGGTATTAGCACCCTTTCTATCCATGGTTATCCATGGGCTCTTAGTTACTTGCTTAGATCACTTGCCTTGCATTTTCAATTATTTGAAACGGTGCTTTCAATTGTTTGAAATGGTGCTTTGTGTGTGTTTTGAAAGATATTTTGAAAAGAGGCGATGGTTGTGGCAACCTTTGTAATGATTTATGTTTGAATGTATACAAAGGTGTATTGTCTTTTTGAAAAGATGTTTCAATGTTTTTTGAAAGTTGTTTTGAAAGTTTGTGTTGTGGAGTGTGTTTTTGAAAGTAGGCAAGTGTGTTTTGCAAGTTGGTCAAGTAACTAAGAGTTGTCTACCCCTAAATTTACTCAAAGATCTTTCCTATGTTTTAACCCTTTTAACAGTATTGTTCCACCATTGTATTTGGTGGACAATCTTGTGTTAGGATGTTAACGGGACGGGCGCGGGTCATCGTTTATACCATGAATGCAATAGTGCCAAGTGTCTTTGGCAATTTTTCCTTTAAGGGACTTGATCATTTTTTAGGCAACTTGAGAAAGCGTCATCGAGGGACTATGATCATTTGATTTGTTTTTGTTTTGCCAAAGATACTCAACATGCAACATGGCCCATTTTTGAAGGCAACAAGTGGAGTAACCCTAGGGGTGCAAGTGTGCATTGTGTTGTCCATTTTCATGCTTGTTTATCTTTGAATTAGGTCAAGCTATTTGTTATTTGATTTTGCATACAAACCCTAGGTCTATCATGGCATAATTTGAAAGCTTTTAAATGCGGAAATTTAAAGTCCTAAATTATTACAACATGATTATGGGGATGTGGGTACAAATGTTTGAATGGGGGGATATTTAGCAAGAAATTAAATCTAAAACTATTACATCCATATCGAATATACAAATTATTTAATTGTACAATAATTAAATAAATACAATAAATATGCAAAATGTATTATGCACAAAAAGATTTTTTATGTATATGAAAGTATTTTTTCATGTGAAATATAAACAAAAATAAAAAAAGTCAATTTTTGAATATTTTTATGGTTTAGGGCAAAACCCTAGTTTGTTAAATAAATAGTATTTATTTATTAATATTTTACAATATTATATATTAATTTATACAAAAATAAAAAAAAGAAGTATATTGTAAAAAAAAGTATTTTTTTAATGTCATATATTAATAAAAATAAAAATGTATTATTTTCATATTTTTGTCCTAAATATCTAATAAAATATACAAGTATTTATATTATATATTAAATATATTAAATATATACAAGAGCAAAATATTAATTATTTACAAAAAAAGTATATTTTTTAGAAAATGTTTTCAAAAGGTAAATAAAAATAATGACTGAAAATAAATATATTTTTGTATTATTTTTAATGTTTTAAATAAAAAGGTATTACATTTATTTACATATATATGCTAAATAAAACAAATAAATGCCAAATAAATGCAAAAATGCATGGAAAAATATTTTTGATATTTTTTATATTTGAGCAAAAAATGATAAGTCAGAAACAAAAAGAAAAAAGAAAAAATGAATAAAATATCACATAATGGGCCAGGGGCGTGTAAATTGAAAAAGGGGGTGCAAAAAGCAGGACTGACTCAGGCCCGGCCCAAGCCAGTCATCTTTAACCTCCAGCTTTGTTTGAACAAGCAAAAACGCGCGTTTCCTAACTCCTGATTCCTGGACTTTCATGCAAAACTCAATACACCAATAATGTAGAGCATCAAGAGACGAATCCAGACATATAAAAAACTTGACCTAACTCTAAGAAACGAGGGAGAATTTCTTCATCCTCAATTTCTGACCTAATTTTTCTTCAATGTTCATGGCCAAAATTCTCACAACATGCTTAATATAAATGAAAAGTAAATACATGGATGGCTTCAGGGCTATGAGTAGAACATGTTTTCTTCACAAACCTAAGCTTAATCATGCCTGGATAGAGAGATAGAAGTTCATGTTTTTACCTGTTTCTGCTTGAGTCGTGTACAACAATGGAGGTATCTTCAATGGAGTTTGAGCTTTGGTACAACTTGCCTGAAGTCCAAGGATGCTTCTCCTATGCTTGGCTTGCTCTGAAACTGCCTGTATCGTGCTATGGAAGTCCACCTGCATAGCTTGAAAGCAAAAATGGAAAACGATGTTAAGGATGTTACAGCTTGGATTTAATGCTTGGGATAGCTTCAGTGGATGATATGGAATGTGTTTGAAAGGTTTTTAGCCAAAACGCACGAGCAAACTGAGTTGTGCAACTCAATATGCAGGGATGCCCTGTTTCTTGCAGAAAAATGGTGTTTTGGTGAATGAGGAGGTTTGAGAGGTGGTTCAATCGTGCCTTAGGTCGGTTTTGATGTGTGTAAGATGTTCACAAAGTTTTCTTGAGCTCTTGGTTACAAGAAATGAGTGTTGGTATGAGTTTGCTAAGTTTCTTCTAATGTAAGCAAGGCAATGTCAACTTGTGATATAGGCCTGTACCAAGTTCTCAAACATGCTGCATACTTTGTTCTTGATCAGTGGGATTTTCCTACAAACTTGTGCCTCAAAAGATCTGGCTTGTACCTCTTGGATATGGTATTTGACATAAAGTGCATCTTTATCAAAATGGCAAATGTGCTTTTTCTATTTAAGGGATAATTTCATGTGTAATGACCAAATGCACAAAATAATGCTTGAACACAATGGTTTGGCATTTAATTATTGAGTGTGAAGAGGTTTAGAGGCCTGCAAGCTAGCATAAACCATGCTGAGTTGAAAATGCAAAGTGTTATGAGCAATCTTTGGCCATGAACAAAAGTGAGTTTTGGCCAACTTTGCAAATTCGATTCTCCCTAACCACAAGGGTGTTTGAGAAGTTCTTGGATAATTTAAAAAGCTTGGAATGTATACTACAATCCATCTTTGTAATGCAAATTGAAATTTCAAGTGGAAACATGTGAAAAATGGCCAAGAAGTTGGACAAAAATCCTGCCTAGAATAGGTCAAAATTTCTCTAAATTAAAAATGTTTTGCACCCTTGTTCCAAAAATCATAACTTGAGCTACAAGCTTCCTTTGAGAAAAATTTGTGAATCAAAGTTGTAGATTTTGCAATAGACTACAACTTTCATGTTTTGAGTTTTGTTTGAATCCATTCGCATCTTGGTGAAAAAATGGGACAAAGTTAGGAAAAAATAAGGAAATTTCATAACTTAGAAAATTTCTAAGTTATAAAATTTTCTCATCTTAAACCCTAATTTGCAATTTTGGGTTTCTTGATGAACAAGTTTCATAATTTGACATGTCTTGATGAAAAATGAATCTTAGCACTTGATTTTGACCAAAAAGTCAAAGTTTGACTTTTCAGTATACAGTCAAATTTTGATCAGTTGACTGGAAAATTCATCTGTCAATCTTGTGCATTTGAGATCTTTTGAACTTTTTGAATGGGTCAAGACAATTCCTTTGAGTTCTTGAGTCCATATGTGAGCTTGGTTTGCAATTGGTTTGGTCAAACAGTCAAAAATTGCCTTTGTGCAGTCAAAACCCTAGAAATGACCATTTTGCCCTTTTGGTGATCTGATCAAATTTCTTGTGGAATTGTGATCCAAACTTGACCAAATGGTTCATATGAGTTTATTAGGTTGACGTGGGTCAAAAATTATGAAGTTTGACTGTCAATTGGCCACAGTTGACTTTTTCCCCAATACAGCTGATTTCTAGGTCAACTGTCCAATTGACTGGGCAAAGATTGGAATCAAGGCTTGAAACTTGGTATGGATAAACTTGTAGGTCCAAAATGAAGCATGAAAGTCACTTTGGGCATTTTAGGTCAAAACATCTTTGTGCAAACTCAAACCCTAATTTGGGTTAACAGTGCAAGGGAGGGGTCTTGAGCAGAGCAAACCCTAACCTGATCTTGGGCTCCAAGAGTCTTGTGGTGAGAAAATGTTGATGAAATGAGAGGGTAAATTTTGGGGTACAACACAAGGGAATCCAAGCGAACCAAAAGGTTTGGGAAAAAGTTAGGGATAAAACAAAAAAATCTATACACCCGGCAAGTTGAAAACCCGAAAGGGCGACTTGGGCAAAAAAGGGTTTCTTGATGGACTGAAAACCCGAAAGGGCGGTCCAGGCAAAATTTAGGGAATTAAAGCGTATGGCTATGTTCCGTTGGATCACTTTATGGACAACCTTTGACTTCAACTAACAAATTCAATGGTTCTGATCAATTCAATCAGCTTCGGACAAGGCAACAAATAGACAAGACGCTCGGAGATACGAAGGCTATAGCAGAATAGAAACCCCATGGGATTATTACACATAGCTATCTTTTATTTGTATCAAAATTTTCATTTTTATGACAGCATTCTCTTACCAGAATGTTTGTCCCCTTGTACAAAAATACTTACTCAAAGTAAATACAAAGATATCCCTTTTAAAGTGCAAAAACTATTTGTCTTTTCTTTACGCTTGTGTTTTGTTTACAAAAACGTCCAATGATTCATTTTTGAACATATGCATTTGAACATAATTACTATTTACAAATAAACAAAATAAAAAAAAGAGGCAATTACTGATAGGTTGAAAGGATAGGAAATACCTCTAGGCCATCCCACAAGTAATCCCCTGCAGTACGTCATTTAAATCCCTAGTGGAACAATGTTTCAAACTATTGATCCCCGGTAGAAGTCGTCAAATTTCTCAGGATTCCCCAATAGGATTTTACAAGCAGCACATGGCATTTCCCTTACAACAGAGTTTATTTCTCAAAACGGAAATTCATCAACACTTCGACTTCAAAGCATGAAGACTTACATATTCTCAACAAAAGTCAAGGATTTATTTTCCCCAGCTCAACAGCAGTGCAGCAAACTAGCTCATATATGCATACATTGCATCCTTATATCATAAACATTGATAAAGCAAATGCATCAAATCATACATTTCATGCAACATGACTTTGCATTTTAGCTAAAATTTTACCCTTTTCAGGATAAGATTAACAGCTACCATTAACAATATTCAAAACTTGATACAGTTCAGATACGCTCCAGACACGGATGCCATCCTGATACTCATTTAGATTCAACCTTTTGATACAGTTCAAATATGCTCTAGACACGGATGCCATCCTGATACTCATTCAAATTCAACCTTTTGATACAGTTCAGATACGCTCCAGACACAGATGCCATCCTGATACTCATTCAGATTTCAACCTTTTGATACAGTTCAGATACGCTCCAGACACAGACGCCATCCTGATACTCATTCAGATTTCAACTTTTTATACAGTTCAGATACGCTCTAAATACGGATGCCATTCTGATACTCATTCAGGTTCAATCTACATACGCAGTACAGATACGCTCCATACACGGATGCCATTCTGATACTTAATCAAAGCCTCTTCCAGATACAGTACAGACACGCCCCAGACACGGACGCTATTTTGATACTCATTCTTTCAGCTTACAAATTACAATTCAACAATCACTCTTGGATGGCATCTGCAAGCTCATCTCCTACAGCTTTCTATCACCTCTCCAAGTGGCATCTATAAGCCCATTCCTTCTATCATCGCATTGCCGAGTGCAAATTTCTGGGCACTCTAGTTTCCAATCATCTTCCACCTTCAAGTCACGAATGTCAAAACTCGCCAGTCTAACTCTTCAAGTTTAAGAAGATTGAACAGGGGCAGCTGTTGTACCCCAAAATTTGCCCTCTCACTTATCAAGAATTTTCTCACAAGATCTCTTTGACTTAAGACTGCATTAGGGTTTGACCAGCTCAAGACATCTCCTCATGCACTGATGACCAAAATTAGGGTTTGAGTTTGCACAAGGATTTTTGGACTATCAATGCTTCATATGACTTTCAAGGATCATTATGGACCCCTAAGATTACTCATGTTAAGTTTCAAGTCTTGAATCACACTTTTGATCAATCAATTGAACAGTTGACCTAAACATCAGCTGTATTGCGGAAAAAGTCAACCATGGCCAATTTACAGTCAAACTTCATAATTTTTTATCCACATCAACATCTTAGACTCATATGTATAATTTGATCAAGTTTGGACCACAATTCCTCAAGAAATTTGATCAAATCATCAAAAGGGCAAACTGGTCAAAATTAGGGTTTTGACTGAGAAAAGACAATTTCTGATTTTTGGCCAAACAAATGGTCAATTAGGTTAAGGAATGATATCAAGAGTCCAATTTCATAACTTTGACCTAATGACATGGTTCAAAACATTACAAATCCATTGGATTGACAGATGAATTTTTCAGTCAACTGATCAAAAGTCAATTGTACACTGAAACGTCAAACTTTGACTTTTTGGTCAAAATCAAGTGTCAAAGTTTATAATTCATCAAAACATGTAAAAATGTGAAACTTGTTCATCAAGAAATCAAGGATTCAAGATTTTGTTTTGAAAAGTTGAAATTTCTTAACTTAGAAATTTTTTTAAGTATAGAAAATTTCTTATTTATTATCAACTTTGAGCTAAATTTTCACCATGATACAAGATGATTCAAAGGAAACTTCCAACATGAAAGTTGTAGATCACCATGAAATATACAACTTTTCTTCACAAAATTTCTCCTAAAAATGCTTGTATCTCAAGATATGATTTTGTGAATACATGCTCATGAACTAAAATAACTTAGTGAAATTTTGCCCTAGTTAGGCAGATTTTTGACCTAACTTCATGCCATTTTTTCACATAGTTCCAAATGGAATTTTCAAAATAAATTCAAATATGAGTTGTAGAGAACATTGCAAGCTTTCCAAAATGTCCAAGAACTCCTTGAGATCATTCATGAGTAGGGAAAATCGAAGAGATGAAGTTGGTATTTATCACTTTGATTTCAAGCCATTTCATGATGAACAAAAAATTCAAATCCAAGCTTAGACTGCATAATCTTTGCTTTTCAGGCCTCAAACTTGTTTCGCACTCCATAATTAAATGTTTACTCAGCTTCTAGAGCTTTAATCCAAACACTTGAGCCTTTATCCAAGTTATAATTCTATTTTTGGCACAAAGTTGCCATTTCCATTTTGATAAAGCATTACTTTTGCAATTTTCAACTTCTTGAGCCTCTCAATTGTTTTCTCTGCACACAAGCAAAGTAAAAACTAAAAGCAACTTGCCTGAAGCCTCTACCAACTCAGATCAGGGTTGTACCACACTTAGAGACTTGTCTCCTCACTTTTCTTCAAAAGCAAGTTATAGATCCAAAAGGCTATAACTCAGAAACCTGGATTGGAGTTGATCTCTAACCTTTTCCATACATATACACAAATGTATTGCAACATAACACACGAATGCTAAGATTCCAAAACACTCCCAAATACTCTGCAACTCAGAATCTGCCATAGCTTCACATTTTTGAACCTTACACAGCCATCTCCAAAACCACTCGTGCGTTTTGAGTTTTAACCACCTAAACACTTAATATACCTCATATCTAAGTGATCCAAACCCCTGTTCTCTCACTGTAACTCCTCCTCCACCATCCACCATTTTCAAATATTGAGCTTGCAGGTTGACTTGAGTAGGGAGATTCAGGGACTTTCAAGACAAAGTAAGGATCGGAATACACTCAGGGAGGTCCAGGCAAGCTAAACAGATCCTCAGGCCTTCTCAAAACTTGCTCAAACTCCACTCATGATCCCAACTGAAAGAGGTAAAAACTCAAACTTCTATCTCTTCATACAAGCATCATTTGGTCCTGATTTATGAAAGAAAAATGTAGATATCCTTGCCCTAAAGCTAACCATGTTCATAGTTTTCATTTATATTAACTGTGTATAGAGAATTTTGGATTTAAAATTTCTGTAAAAATTAGGTTTCAAATTAGGGAAAGTAAAATTAGCTTTGATCTTTGACTTTTAGTTTACATAAATTATATGGTTGAACTCGTGGGAAGAAACACCATAACTTTCATGTTTGGACTTTCCATTTTTATGGAGAAATGAAGAAGATACAGGTGATCCGGCCATGGCTCAAGGTTGAAGATGAAGTTGCCTTCAGGGGGAATTTTCTAATATATATTTATGTTTGTGTTTATATAAACGGATGTACAGCGCGCGTAAATGCTAGAGGTCATGGGTTCGAGCCTCAGCGTGCTGCCTTTTGCAATTTTCTCATATTTTTCCATTTTTTTGTCCCTTTGCAGCGCTGGGCTTCTGATTCTTGGGCCTTGTGATTTTTTTTCTAACATTCACATCCTGTTTGCTTATGACACCCCTGGCCCAACATAATTTTATTTATTTATTTTACTTTCATTTTATTTTATTAAATATATTTTTCTTAATCATAAAAAATATAAAAATGATAGATTTATATTATTTTATTTTTCTCACAAAAAATATTTTTATTTAGTTATATATTATCCATTTTTATTAATTAAATTTGTAAATTAAAATTAGAACTAGTTTAAATATTTATTTTTCTCCACACCCATTAAACATATTATTTTAGTATAAAAAAGATCAAAATATCTCATAATGCCATATATTATTTTCAAGATAAAAAAATACAAAAAAAAATATATACTTTTTCTTAAAGAAATTTATTTCCTTTTAATCAAATAGAATTAGGGTTTATTCAAAAAATATTTTCTAAAATAATTTCTTTTCTTAATTGATTTAAGTTAATCTTGATTTATTTATTAGGTTTAGGTTAAAAATTTTTTCACATAAAAAACCAAACAAAAGTCTTCTTCGCATTTGCATACCCTTGCATATTTAATTCATCTTGTATATTATTTATTCCAATATTTGTACATATTCAATTTGGTTGTAATAGATTAATTAGGTTTATATTATTGCAATCCCCATTTATAAATTATATACCCCTCCCACAAATGTTGTAATAGCGTAGTAACTTTAAATTTCACAATTTATCACTTTTACATAACATGCTAGTAATTAGGGTTTGTATGGCAAGATAAAACCAATCAAATAGAAAACCCTAATTCAAGACAAAATCAAAGCATGAAAACGAAACACTTGCACACAAGCACCCCTAGGGTAAAATCCACTTGGTTGCCTTATACAAAATGGCCATATTACGCATGTAAGGTGTCTTAGCAAAAAACAAACAAATACAAGATCATAGTCCCTCGATGACGCTATTCAAAGTTGCCTTACCAAATGATCTTAGTCCCTAAAAAAAGCTAAGATACCTTGCAACATTGCTAATCATGGCTATACGATGATCCACGCCCGTCCCGTTTATATCCAAAGATAGGGTTTCTCACCAAATCAATGGTAAGACAATAATGTCAAAGGAGAAGAAAATGAACAAGAAAGAAATTTGAGTAGGTAGATTGCTTCTAGTTACTTGCTCAATTTCAAAACAAATATCCTTGCTATTTTCAAAACAAACACACACATTTCCAAACATCTTACAAACATTGAATTTTTTTTCAAAAAGATCAACATCTTTGTATACATTCTTACGAACGAGAATCATTACAAAGATTAGCTAAACAATGGTCTCTTTACAAAATACTTTCAAAAACCACACAAAGCATAATTTCGAACAAAAGCAAGTGATCTAGAAAGTAACTAAGAGCCCATGGAAAACCATGGATGAAAAGGGTGATAATACCTTCCCATTTCATAATATACCCCCCGAACTCAAGAAACAATCTCAAAGGTCTTTCCTGTGATTTTTCACCTTTCCTTTTGGATAAAAGAAAAGTCGGCGGCAACTCTTGCTAACCGCAATATTTGCGATCAAACGCAAAACAATCAAGTCAGTTCTCCCACCGCATCGATTAAATCATTTAATTTGGCCCATGAGTCATTTCTATTTTGAGCCATATTTTATTCTATATAAAGGAGGTTACTCCTCTTTTCGTTAGATACTTTTTTTCATAATAAAACTCTTTCTATCATTCTTTCTCTTCTCTTCTCCCATGTTTACTATTTTTCACTAAAGTTGGCTTAGTGCCTTAAGAGTGGAAAATCCCTTGATAGGATTTTGTTGTATTGGTGCGAGCTAGTATTGTATTTTACTCAAGAGTGTATTTTCTCTTGTGTAATATTTTTGTGAGGTTTCTTGTTTGGTTCCTGAGCTCAACTTGTGAAAAAGCTTTATTTGGTTATTGAGTTTAGTCGATAAAAACTCTCTTTGGTTCTTGAGCTCAACCTGTGAAAAACGTTACTTGGATATTAAGTTTAATCGGTAAAAACATATTTGATTCTTGGGCTCAATCTGTGAAAAGCTTTGTTTGGTTATTGAGTTTAGCCGATGAAAAATGTTTGGTTCTTGAGCTTAATCTGGTAAAAGCTCTGTTTGGTTCGAGAGATTAGCTCGTGTGAAATTTCTTTTTGGTTTGGAGATTAGCTTGATAAAAATATATTGTTTGTTATAAGAAGGTTTGTGGGTAAATCGTGTGAAAAACTCAAATCATTTTGATGGAACTCTAAGAGATATCTTTTGGGACAAAAGTAGACAAAATAGTTAAGTCAAACCTATATAAATCTCGGGTGCACTCTCTCTAACTCTTTTATCTTTATTTTATTTTCGTTGTGTATCTCTCTATTCATCTTCATCTTCTTTCTATCTTAATTATATTCTTCAACATAACACTTTTATAAAATAATTTTTTTAATTAAAATTAAATTAATCACAAATTTCGAAAATCACAATTCACCCCCTCTTGTGTTTGGAGTAGGGGTGTTCGCGGTGCGGTTTGGGCGGTTTTGAAGAAAAAAATCATCCGAACCGCAAAAGAAAAAACATGCGGTTCAGTTTGGCTCGGTTCATTGAGAAAAAAAATCCAAACCAAACTAAACCAAACTAATGCGGTTTGGATTGTGTTGTACCCCAAAAATTTGCCCTCCCATATTCATCAAGAATTGTCAAAGTCAAGGTCACAAAAGTCCCCAAGGGTTGTGCAGCTCAACTGTCTCCTAGACAGTCAAAACTAGGGTTTGAGTTCTGGTCAAGCAAATGAACTTCTCAAAGGCCCAATCAAGTCTCATATGCCTACAAATGTGGTCAAGCATCCTCATGTCAAGTTCCAAGGCATTCAGCTCAAAATTGCACAGTCAAAACCCTAAATTGCACTACAGTCAACTGTAGGGGCAAAATGGTCATTTGACAGTCAAAAGTTCAAATTTTTGGTCAACATATCATTTTGAAGCCACAAACATCATTTGATCAATGCTTGATCATGATTCTCAAAATTTGGCTCAGAAATCATCAAAGATGCAAAAGTTGCTATATTTGGACAGCTGAAAAAGTCAACTGAAATTGACCAGGGCATAACTTTCACATGGATTATCAGAAAAATTCCATCCAAAGCTCATTTTGAAGAGAAAGACATTTCCTACAATTCATCTTCATGTTCCAAGTCCAAGAAATGCTCTCACAAAAAGTTATCAATCTCAACATTATAGGTCATTTTCAAAAGTCAACAAAAAGTGACTTTAAGTCAAAAGCCATAACTTGAGATTGGTAAATCAAAATGACATGGGACCAAAGGCATTGGTTAAAGGACTCAAAGACCTTTCCAAAATGTCCAAGAACATGTGAAAAGCTTAAAAATTGACCAAGTTATGCCTTGTGGAAGTTGGGAAATTTTTAGAAATTTTTGAAAGTCAACATTGATGCAAAAGGCCTAAAAATGCAAATGGGCCCAATTTTCTTCCAAATTTCTTCATGCCAAGCCTATGCACGACCACTAGGCCCAAAGGGAAGTATTCTCATATTTTTTAATTATTTATTTGAATTAATATTAATTTATATTCATTTAAATGATTTTAATTCATGAAAAATATAAACCTTAACCTAAAAAATCTTTTTATGCACATTATAATGTCAATATTTCGTGCACATGCTGATTAGGGAGAATTGGATTGAATTGGATATGATTTGCACAAAAACCATGTGAAAAAGATTGAAAAAATAATGGAAGAAAATCAAATCTTCAATTCATAATTGCAAGAGATTTTTGTGGAAATTGTTGACCTAACATGCTCCATATATGATCAGAAGATAACCCTAATGCTCTGGAACAAAAAAAGCTGCGTATAACACACTCTTGCAATTTGCAAAAATTCTCAAAAAAGCCAATTCTGAAATCCACCCTAGAGACTGATTCAAAGCTTCATTCGTGTCTCAATAGCTTCCTTGGACCATTCAGAACCTTTTCCAATCATTAACAACAGCAAAAGCGCAAAGAATTGGTATCCACGAGTCCCACTGAACCAAGAAAATTTTGAAATTGCATAGCTTGATTTAAGCATCCTCTTGCATTTTTCTTTGTAGATTATTGTTTGCCATGATGTTTATGTGCTAACCAATATGTTTAATTCCATTTTTGAGCAACATACGCGAATTCACCATTGACAGATTTCTAGGGTTACAAGATGTAATTTTAGGGCTTTTGACATGGAGTAAAATTAAGCTTCAAGACCAGGATAGCCATACTCAGCGTATTCCCATGAACAAGAAACGTGTCTCGCGATAAATTTATGTCTCATGTACCTCTATTCGCTATTTTCCTGTAGGTCGCTTAAAGCCACGCGTGCAAAACCGTGGCTAAAGGGTCTTATTTCAGAAGCAATGGAGAAGATGACGCGCTGGCAACCACTGAGTGGTTCGTTCAAACCAGCGCGCGCTTTTTTGAGGCCATTAACCAATTTGCTTTTTTATTGTTTATTTGCTATTGTATATCAATTGAATGCAAGTGGCACAGATGGCAGGTACACGCAAGGACAATCCACTAGACCTGGGTTCGAACCCCAGGTCTTATAAGTCTTCATATTATTTTTTCAAAGACAATCCCATGCAGCTTCAGGACTGTGCACGTACCATGCGCCCTCTCATCCAAGCATACACCTGCCTGAGGGTCCCAGATCAAGGGCTAATATTGAAAGTCCACCATAAAGCCAGTCAACGCATTGGTACATTATCAGAAAAGTCAATGAATCAGCTCTTATTGGGCCAGGCTTTTTCAGATTTGAACCTCCTTATTTGGGGCAGCACCCCACTCTGGTTTGCTTTTTCTTTTCTTTTATTATTTTAATTATTGTATTATATTATTTTTATTGCTTTAATTAATTAATTTATTTTTTTTATAAAATATAAAAAGCATTATAAAAAATCAGAAAAAGACCAAAAAACATAATATTCATTTTATAATAATTATTTTCATCAATAAATTAATATGTCAATATTTAGTTAATTAGGTTTTAATTTCAATCTCTTTTTTAATAAAAATCCAACAAAATAAAATTAGGTTAATTAAGTTTTTTTATTCCTTTTAATATTTTTCCTTTTTTTTCAGAATAACAATATTATTTATTTATTATCTTATTTTCATAAATTAAAATTGTACATAATCAATTAGGTTTAATTTAGATCTTATTTTAATTCTTTCTTAATAAATAAAAAAATATTAGAATTAGGGTTTGCTTCTTAACTTAGTTTTAATTAATTTCTTTTTTTTTATTAAATCTAAAAAATACAAAATACCAAAAAACATTTAATCATTTAATTTTTAATTCTCATTAACTTTTAATTATTTGCAAAAGGGTCCAACGCCCGTCATTAATCATTTAATTCGCGCATTTATCTTTTATCGTTTATATAATCATGTAATTGCCCCAAAGCGTTGTAATTTATTTTTCGCACTTTATTTTCTTCGCATTATTTATTTTTCTGCTAAATCGGGTCCGGTTTAATTTTGGCGATGTGGACCCGCGCCTTTGTAATAGTCTTAGATTTATTTCCTCGCAAATTTTATATCTCTTAATATGCATGCAAGAATGAATGGACTTAAATTAAAATCAAGCGTAGAACACGACAAACATGACAAGACAAATAAATGAAACATGACACACAAATCGCACACACCACCCCTAGGGTACGCCTCACTGTTGCCTTGCCTCGAAAGGTGATCGTCGAGTAGAGGATGTCTTAGTAAGTCCTCATGATCCAGGAACCTGGCATGAGGGTAGCTTCTAAGGTGTCTTCCCATTGCTCTGGTGATCACCATGTCCCGAACCTCGAATTGACCCGAACACCTCCAACGGTGGTGCTACCTACCTCTCAATGGTGGGATGGCACTACTTTAAAGGACATTTACACAGACGAATTCCTTAGGGTAGGTAGGTTCTCAAGGATACTTGCTCTAATTTCAAACAAACTCAAAAAGACTTTTCACACTGACACTTTTCAAAAGCTTTCAAAGCAAACTTTTCAAACACTCTGACGTACGAGTCGATCTGAAATTTTTCAAAAGAAACTTTTTAAACCCACATTGAAAAGCACGCAAAACAATTTGAAAACACAAGGAGCAAGTATCTAAGAGCCCATGGATAACCATGGATAGAAAGGGTGCTAACACCTTCCCTTTCTATAACCTACCTCCCGAACCGAGAGCAATCTCTTTAAGGAATTTTTCTGTGCTTTTGTCCTTTCCATTTGGAGAAAATAAAAGACGGTGGCGACTCTTGCTTCCGCGACATTTCGCGAACCAGCGTTAAACAGTCAGTTCCAGATCCACCGATCACAGAACTGGCGACTCTGCTGGGGAATTTTATTTTAAAGTGAGGTGTACCTTAGGGCTAGGTCATAACTGTGTTTTCACTTGTATTGTTTTGCTTGCTTTACTATTGTGGGTTGCATCGGAGATACATAGATCCTAACCCGGATCTGGGGATACCCTGTTTAGGTAGCATAAGCTGTGAGGGACCTGTCCGGCGTAGACCGACACAGGTGAAACAGTGGCTACGTTGGTGTGGCGCCTTGGTCTGTACCGATATCCCTTGTGTTGCAACGAGGAGAATATGGGTCTTCTAAGGAGTCATTAAGCACCAACAACCTTAGAACCTTAATTGACACAACTTGGCCTTTAGAACAGTAGCAGTATGCTACGCCCATTGAGGCTAAACTCTCGTGATGGTTCTGGCCGCAAGAAAAGATTGCGATGCTGGAGTTATGACCGATTGAGGGTAGTCAATGATATTGGGATCCTCTAAGAACCCGGTTACTTTTGATTAGGACAGGTATGAACCAACAAACTGAAAGAGGGTAGTACCTAGACCTCATGCTGGCCTTAAACCTTAAGGGCTTGTCTTGTGTGCCTTGTGTGCCTTACTATGTTTGCCTTTGTATCTGTATGTGGTGTGCTTTATCATAACATCATAGCATCATGAGCATTGCATGCATCCTGCATAAGAACTGACCATTTCAAAGACAAGAGGGTTTCATCTTTGCTCTGTTTTGTAGGACATTATGATGCCTGTACGAAGGAATACTATCCGGTTCAACTTTGTTCGTTCACCTGAGTTGATTGATGAGTTGGTTAGCAGAATTCCAAACACCACTTCCTTCATTCAGAGGCATGGTTCTCTTCTCAGTTTAGTCACTGCAAAGCGGGATCAACAGTTGATGAGTGTTCTGACCCAGTTCTATGACCCTCAGTACCAGTGCTTTACCTTTCAAGACTTCCAGCTGGTCCCTACCCTGGAAGAGTTCTCTAATCTGCTTGGTATCCCTATCTTGGATCAGACTCCCTTTACTGGTTGGGAAAAGACCCTCAGGCTTGAGGACATTGCTGCAGCTCTTCCTTTGACCCATCAAGAGGTAACAGACAACTGGGTAACTAGAAGCGGAGTTAAGGGTTTCTTGGCCAAGTTTCTGATTGGTAAAGCTAACAACTTCTGGAATGACTTGGACTTTAGGGCATATGAAGATATCTTGGCCCTCCTAATCTATGGGTTAGTCCTGTTTCCTAATCCTGACAACTTCATCAATGTCACCTCCATTAGGATCTTTATGTCTCAGAACCCGGTGCCCACTCTCTTGGGTGACATCTTGCAGCAACTTCATGCCCGTACTACCCGAAGACGAGGAACCCTATGGTGTTGTATCCCTTTGTTGGTGAGGTGGTTTATTTCGCACCTCCCCAAGTCCGTATTGAAGAACCAAGAAGGAAGAGGTTGGGCTCACAGGTTAATGTCTCTCACCGATAAAGACATCATTTGGACTCGCAGAGGTTTGGATGAGATAGCTATTATTGATCGATGCGGGGAGTATCCTAATGTTCCTCTGATTGGTACTCAAGGAGGGATCTCGTACAATCCATGTCTAGCACTCCGTCAGTTTGGGAGAGCAAGAAGAGCAGGCCCCCATGAGATGTTGGTGCCTCACATCAGTTTCGAGTTTCAGGTGGATAGTGACGAGCTACGTCGTAGGTTCATCAAGGCTTGGGAAAAGGTTCATAAAGCTGACCCACAAGAGCTAGGGCCAAAGACTTCTCTACCTATGGAAGCCTACTACAAATGGGTCCGCATCCGTGCTCAGAAGTTAGGTATGCCGTATGAAGCTGTCAGACCCGTCATTCTTGAGTGTCCTGATAAAGATGGTGTACCTCCAACTATCCTTCCTCCTCAGATACCTACTGATTATGAGACATTGAAGAGATCTTGGTCACAACTGCAAGAAGAACGGGATTCTTACCGGGAAAAGTTCAACGAGCAGGAATCAAAGGTCCAGAAGCTGACAAAGCAATTGGAGAATGAGAGAGCTCTGAATGCCTACCTCCGTACTGAGAAGAGGAGACCCTGGGACCAATAGGGAGTTCTGAATGTGCCTTTACAGTTTTATTTCCTTTCCAGTTGTTTCGTTTCATGTAAACGCCTAAGGGCAACTTGTTGAATAATTTCAGTTACAAAGTTGAATCTAATGAAGTGTGTTCTTTTTTTGTTTACAAAGTTGATTCCCGATTGTCTTTGAAAACATAATTCATACGCACTTCATACATCATGTGCATAGCAGGTTTTTCCCTTTTTCAGGTTGCTTACAGTTCTTCGCTGTTTATTTCAGCATCATGAATTCCGGATCTGAATCAACTGAGACTTCAATCAAGGCTCTCCAGGCGCAGAATGCGCGGTTTCAAGAGCTAATCCTGGGTCTAGCTAAAGGCCAAGAGGAACTGAAGACTATGCTCCTGAAGAAGGAGAAGAAGAAGAAAAGAAGAACTGTTCTATTCAACTCGGGCCGAAGGTTGGGTAATACTCTGCACCAAGAAGAGGTTGTTTCTTCTGTTGGCAAAAGTCCTTCTCAGGCAGAAGCAAGGGTTCCTAGTCCGGTGGTCTCCGACAACGAGACAGATTTTGATGAGGAACAATATCCTCCTGAAGACAACAAGTACAAACAACTGGAGGACAGGTTGAAGGCCATGGAAGTTCAACAGGTACCTGGGCTGGATTTCGGAGATCTGGGTTTGTCAACTGGTGTGGTTATTCCACATAAATTCAAAGCTCCCACCTTCTCCAAGTATGACGGGGCATCCTGTCCCAAGCTGCATTTGAGGTCCTATGTGCGAAAGATTCAGCCGTACTCTGCGGACAAGAATCTATGGATCCACTTCTTCCAGGAGAGTCTTTCAGGGACTCATCTCGAATGGTTCTATCAGCTGGATGGGACCAAAATTCGTAACTGGGAGGAGCTGGCTACTGCTTTCTACAAGCAGTATCAGTATAATGCCGACCTTTCCCCCACGCGTACCCAACTCCAGGGTATGTCGTTGGGCGTAAGCGAAGGTTTTAAAGAGTACGCGCAGAAGTGGAGAGATCTGGCTGGCAGGGTGCAGCCACCTTTGACTGATCGAGAGTTAGTGGACATGTTCTTGGGGACCCTATCTGGGCCGTTCTTTAATCATCTCATTGGGAATTCTTCTGCTGGTTTCACTGATTTGATCTTAACTGGAGAGAGAATTGAAGCTGGGTTGAAGTCTGGGAAGATTGCAAAGGCTGCATCATCATCTGGTTCGGACAAGAAACCGTTTAAAAAGGAGTCTAGTGCTGTATATGGTTCCAGAAAATCAGAGAGACCTGATCACCGCCAATCTGTCAGCGCGGTAATGATCGCTAAGCCTGCTGCCGCTCCCCGGCCAAACAATCCTCAAAGGGTTGATAGACCCCGGAGAGAGTTTACCCGGTTGAGCATGACCCTATCGCAGATTCTGCCACAGCTGCTCGCAACCAATTTGGTGACTGTTAAGGAGGCGCCAAAGTTCCCTAACACTACCTCTCCTAAGTACAACCCGAATGCCCGTTGTGCTTACCACTCAGATAGCCCGGGGCATGCCACTGATGACTGTTGGGCACTAAGGAACAAGCTGCAGGACCTCATTGATGCTAAGGAGGTACAATTTGAGGCATCTGACAAGCCTAATGTGGTGACAGCTCCCCTGCCTGCTCATGGGGTAAATGCTATTGGAGATGATGAGGAAGTTGACGAAGCTGAGTTTGATAGCTGGATCTACCCGGCTGCTGATGGTGGACTTAACAATTGGAGCGCCAAGGACAATCTCTCTGTTTCTTTTGACACTAAGTAATAAATTTCTTTGTTTCATTTTGTAATAAACTATGATAAACTCTATGGCCCGGTGTCTTACCCGAGGCACCGTGGTTCTATTTGTGAGGGCATATGAACTGTCATTTTATACATCATGAATGAAAATCTTGGACTATTTTCGCATTGCAAATATTGTGTTCCTTTTTCTGTCTTTTATTTCCTTTACATAATTTTCAAAACAGCTGTATTTACACACACACTCACTCATACAGGTTCCAATCCACTCTGGATTTTACTGATAACAGCTCTGCTAATGCCAATTATGACTTCGAAAATCCGATCAACTTAGCCGAAGACGAAGGTGAAGATGATTGCGAAGTGCCTGGCGAGCTTGCAAGACTGTTGCTTCAGGAAGAGAGGGCGATTCAACCCCATGAAGAGCCAGTGGAAACTATAAACCTAGGTACTGAGGCAGACAGGAAAGAGGTAAAGATTGGTGCTAACCTAGAGCTCAGCGTGAAGCAACGGTTAACCAAGATGCTGCATGACTATATGGAGATCTTTGCCTGGTCCTACGAAGACATGCCAGGGTTGGATACCGATATTGTTGTCCATCATTTGCCGACTAGAGAAGACTGCCCTCCAGTTAAACAAAAGGTTCGTCGGATGCGTCCAGAGATGTCCGAGAAGATTAAAGCCGAGGTAATGAAACAGTTTGATGCCGGGTTCCTTGCAGTGACTTCTTATCCTCAGTGGGTTGCTAATGTGGTGCCAGTACCTAAAAAGGACGGCAAGGTCAGAATGTGTGTCGATTACAGGGATCTGAACAGGGCCAGCCCCAAGGATGACTTCCCCTTACCTCACATTGATGTCCTTGTGGATAATACAGCTCAGCACAAGGTATTCTCTTTCATGGATGGCTTCTCAGGCTACAATCAGATAAAGATGGCACCTGAAGACATGGAGAAGACTACATTTGTTACTCAGTGGGGCACCTTCTGTTACAAGGTCATGCCGTTCGGATTAAAGAATGCTGGGGCAACCTACCAGCGTGCCATGGTTGCCTTATTTCATGATATGATCCATCATGAGATCGAAGTGTATGTGGACGACATGATCGCTAGGTCCCAGACTGAGGAAGAGCATCTAGATCACCTGCAGAAGTTGTTTGACCGTCTGAAACTGTACAAGCTGAGATTGAACCCGAACAAGTGCACCTTCGGGGTAAGATCTGGGAAGTTGCTAGGCTTCGTGGTCAGTGATAAAGGTATTCAAGTGGACCCTGCCAAGGTCAAGGCTATTCAAGAAATGCCAGTTCCTAAGACAGAGAAGGAAGTCAGAGGCTTTTTAGGACGCCTGAATTACATCGCTCGATTCATCTCTCATCTGACTGCTACCTGTGAGCCAATCTTCAAGCTACTGAAGAAAGATCAGGTAGTACGTTGGAACGATGAATGTCAGGCTGCTTTCGACAAAATCAAAGAGTATCTCCAAGAACCACCTATCCTTATGCCACCGGTTGAAGGGAGACCTCTGATCCTATATCTGACAGTGCTAGACAACTCAATGGGGTGTGTGCTGGGGCAGCATGACGAGTCTGGCCGAAAAGAGCATGCCATTTATTACCTTAGCAAAAAGTTTACCGACTGTGAGACCCGATACTCACTGCTTGAGAAAACTTGCTGCGCTTTGGTATGGGCTGCTCGCCGGCTGAGACAGTATATGCTGACTCACACTACCTTGTTGATCTCAAAAATGGATCCAATAAAGTATATATTTGAAAAACCTGCTCTGTCTGGGAGAATTGCAAGATGGCAGATGATCTTGACGGAATACGACATTCAGTACACAACCCAGAAAGCCATCAAGGGAAGTGTACTGGCAGACCACTTAGCTCATCAAGCTGTAGATGACTACCAATCAATGAACTTCGAGTTTCCGGATGAAAGCATCATGATTGTGACTGATTGTGAAGTGCCTGGACCGGATGAAGGACCTGAACCAGGATCCCGATGGTCTATGCACTTTGACGGAGCTTCCAATACTTTGGGAAATGGTATCGGCGCCATAATCATATCTCCACAAGGTACTCATACTCCACTCACTGCCCGGCTGTGTTTCAACTGTACCAACAACATGGCGGAGTATGAGGCGTGTATCATGGGTCTTCAAGCTGCGATCGACTTAAGGATCAAGTTCCTCAGTGTTTTCGGAGATTCCGCTCTTGTGATCAATCAGATCAAAGGAGAGTGGGATACGAAACATCCAAACCTGATTCCTTACAGAGAATGTGTGTTGACCCTGATTCCCCACTTCACAGAGATAACCTTTGAGCACTTTCCAAGAGAAGAGAATCAGTTAGCGGACGCGTTAGCTACAATGTCTTCAATGTTCAAGGTTAAATGGGATAATGAAGCTCCCCAGATCACCATCTGGAAACTGGACGAACCGGCATACTGTTGTGATCTCGAAACTGAATTGGTGACTGAGAAGCCTTGGTACCATGAAGTGAAGAGATATCTGGAAACTCAGGAATACCCGGAAGGTGCATCCATCAATGACAAGAAATTCCTGAGAAGGTTTGCAGCCAAGTTCTTCCTAAGCAACGGCATCTTGTACAAGAGAAACCATGATTCAACCTTACTGCGTTGTGTGGACAAGACTGAAGCGGAAAGAATCATGGAAGAGCTACACGAAGGGACCTTTGGTACGCATTCCAGTGGGCATACTATGGCTAAGAAGATCCTACGGGCAGGATATTACTGGTCCACCATGGAAGCTGATTGCTACCAACATTCTAGGACATGCCACAAGTGCCAGATCTATGCAGATAAGGTGCATGTTCCTCCGGTTCCCCTGAATGTTCTGACTGCGCCTTGGCCGTTTGCAATGTGGGGCATAGACATGATCGGCGAGATAAGACCTACGGCATCCAATGGACATCGCTTCATCCTAGTGGCGATTGACTATTTTACGAAGTGGGTTGAAGCAGCATCCTATGCTACAGTAACCAAGACTGTTGTGGCACGGTTTATTCGGCACAATCTGATCTGTCGATATGGCGTCCCTGAACGGATCATTACAGACAACGGTACCAATCTGAACAATAAGATGATTGCCGAGCTTTGCGAACGATTCAAGATACAGCACCACAATTCTTCTCCTTACAGACCGAAGATGAATGGGGCTGTAGAAGCAGCAAATAAGAACATCAAAAAGATCGTGCAAAAGATGACAGTAACATACAAAGATTGGCACGAGATGTTACCGTTCGCTCTGCATGGGTACCGTACCTCAGCTAGGACGTCAACCGGGGCAACTCCCTTCTCTCTGGTTTATGGTATGGAGGCAGTCTTGCCGATCGAAGTACAAATCCCCTCTCTCCGGATAATGAAGGATGCAAACCTGAACGAAGATGATTGGATCCAGACACGACTTGACCAACTCAATCTCATTGACGAAAAGCGACTTGCTGCTATCTGTCATGGTCAGACGTATCAGAAACGGATGATCAGGGCATTTAACAAGAAGGTCAGACCACAGGAATACCAAGTCGGGGATCTGGTTATCAAAAGAATCATCCTTCCTCAGAGTGATCCAAGGGGCAAATGGACCCCTACATATGAAGGGCCATTTGTGGTTAAGCATGTGTTCTCAGGAGGAGCAATGATATTAACCAACATGGATGGTGACGACCTGCCTCACCCCGCCAATGCAGACATAGTTAAAAAATACTACGCATGAAAAAAGACCCGCTAGGCTGACATGCCTAGGCAAAAATTAGGGCTTCCCGTCGAACCAAAAGGGTTCGGGCAAAATGTAGGGATGAAAATGAAAAAATCTGTACACCCGGCAAGTCGAAAACCTGAAAAGGCGGCTTGGGCAAAAATGGGTATCCCGGTGGACTGAAAACCCGAAAGGGCGGTCCAGGCAAAAGTTAGGGATAAAGCGTAAAACTATGTCTCATTGGTCACTGTGCATCCAGAATCCGGTATCGGCATCAAGTTCAAAACGGCATCGATCAGTCAGCTTCACCTTCAACCAAGGTCATCAAGTGATGAGACGCTCGGAGTTATAAGGGCAATAGCAGAGTTGAAACCCAGTGGATCATTCATCTTTCACACAGCTGTTTTATTTTTCTTTTGTACAAAACTTGTATAGACTCTTTTGATCGGCGACGTACCTCTTACTAGGGCGTCAGCCTCTTGTACACAAAACGCCTATTTTCAGGCCATTCAAAAATCAATAAAAATATATTTTCAGTTAAACGTGCCCAAGTGTTTTTCTTTTTTCTGTTTTGTTTTGCGAAGAACGTCCAAGGTTCAATTTGTGATGTATGCATTGACAATAATTTGCTAACTCATAAATATTTGCATACGAAACAAAGGAATTCGTTGCAGGTGACACTAGAAACAGGGGCAATAAGAGAGTTGTCTGAGCAGTCTAATTGTTCTATCCTCTAAGGTACCAGGGTAGGTTAAGCTACAGAACACGGCCAAGTGTATCTTAATTCCCAGAGAGTGGTTCAACGAAACAATACATTCTCCTCCAAGCAAATCATCAAATATCAAGAGAATTGAGTATCCTCCCGTAGATCTCAATACCTCCCCCAGTAGCACGCATTCTTAACAAGCATCCCCGGCAGTCTTGGCCTAAAGATTGTTCCCCGGCGGTATCTCAACATTCAAAGGAGTCACCTCCCCAACATATCAAAACTTCCCCCAGAAGAGTCCAATCCAGTTTCCCCAGGAAAGTTGGAATTCATATCTCCCCAAGCAGCAAGCTTATCCCCAGTAGATTCTGGAAGCTTATCCCCTCGCAGCATACGAACGCGTCGTCCCAGCTTGATTTAAAGAGTTATTTCCGTAATAGGATATAACTGGGTTATCCTCAGCCAAAAGCCACGGAAAGAGCGTTCTCGGCAAAGTATCTTCCTACCCCAACGAAGTCTATCAACACTTCCAGCACAACAAGGATACCTCCCAGCATAACTCATCAACGGTATCCCCAGCGGAGTTATCTTCATCAATTCAGCAAAGCATCGCTATCCCCACAGAGTAACACTCCCCAGCATGGTCGCTAGAGGATCTTTTCTCCCGCAGAATTATCTCATTTGCCAAGTTTATTCCTCAACAGAGTTGTCTCCTCCTACCGGTATTCTTGCAACGAATCATCCACAGCGGAAGCAAAATCTCTTCATCAGCCCAGGATATGACTTCCCGGCACCCGTCAAGAATTCATTTTCCTAGACAAAAACATACATGAATCATCACATACATCATTATAGCATGCATAACGTATTGCATCATACAAGTCTCCTTTATATTGATAACATCATTACTTGATCCATATCATGCATCGCATATAACTGACCTTTACCTTTCAGGAAAGATGCAGTTGAAATTCTCAAACATATTTCAAGGATTTCTCTAGTCCAGTTAAATCGACTCCAAACAAATTTTTCTGATAAAGACTCAGTAGAAGTTATGGTCCCCTCTCCAACGGCGTGTGAGGTGGTAATTCCTTCTTCAAGATGTTCTCCTCTCCGGCATGAGCGTGAGGTGATATTCTCTTATGGTCCCCTCTCCGACGGTGAGCGTGAGGTGGTAATTCCTTTTTCAAGATGTTTTCCTCTCCGACGATGAGCGTGAGGTGATATTCTTTTATGGTCCCCTCTCCGACGGTGAGCGTGAGGTGGTAATTCCTTTTTCAAGATGTTTTCCTCTCCGACGATGAGCGTGAGGTGATATTCTTTTGTGGTCCCCTCTCCGACGGTGAGCGTGAGGTGGTAATTCCTTTTTCAAGATGTTTTCCTCTCCGACGATGAGCGTGAGGTGATAGTCTTTTGTGGTTCCCTCTCCAACGGCGTGTGAGGTGGTAATTCCTTTTTCAGATGTTTCCCTCTCCGGCATGAGCGTGAGGTGATATTCTCTTATGGTCCCCTCTCCAACGGCGTGTGAGGTGGTAATTCCTTCTTCAAATGTTTCCCTCTCCGGCATGAGCGTGAGGTGACATTTCCTTCCAGATTATAATTTCCTATAGTTCCCTCTCCAACGTGAGTGAGGTAACTCCCCTTGAGATTATAATGTCCTTTGGTTCTCTTCCCGACACTACAAAGATGGTAATTCTCACCAAGATTTTTCTCAACGAGCGTTGTTGAAGTTAAAATCACCCAAGGTTCACTTATCATTCAGGCTAAGGCAGTAACCATCCCTGGTTCATTCATCAACGTTTGAAGCTCCAGATCCAGCTCCTGTAACCAATCAGGACATATCTATGTCAAGCATCTAAAATCAGCCCCTGCGACGTGTCAGGTACTCATTTTTTCTGTTTTGCAGGTATGCAGGTTCTCGCTAAGGGATCTCCTATGCGATCAACATCCAGATGGCATCTATAAGCCCATCATCCTATCCAGCAATCTCTAAATGGCATCTATAAGCCCATTCCCTCATCATCACTGTCACTATATGAGCGCAAATTTCTGGGCACTTTAGTGTTCAATCATCTTCTACCCTCGGATTACGAAAGGCACGTCAGCCAATCTGCATCCTCAGGTCTAAGAAGATTGAACAGGGGCAACTGTTGTACCCCAAAAATTTGCCCTCCCATATTCATCAAGAATTGTCAAAGTCAAGGTCACAAAAGTCCCCAAGGGTTGTGCAGCTCAACTGTCTCCTAGACAGTCAAAACTAGGGTTTGAGTTCTGGTCAAGCAAATGAACTTCTCAAAGGCCCAATCAAGTCTCATATGCCTACAAATGTGGTCAAGCATCCTCATGTCAAGTTCCAAGGCATTCAGCTCAAAATTGCACAGTCAAAACCCTAAATTGCACTACAGTCAACTGTAGGGGCAAAATGGTCATTTGACAGTCAAAAGTTCAAATTTTTGGTCAACATATCATTTTGAAGCCACAAACATCATTTGATCAATGCTTGATCATGATTCTCAAAATTTGGCTCAGAAATCATCAAAGATGCAAAAGTTGCTATATTTGGACAGCTGAAAAAGTCAACTGAAATTGACCAGGGCATAACTTTCACATGGATTATCAGAAAAATTCCATCCAAATCTCATTTTGAAGAGAAAGACATTTCCTACAATTCATCTTCATGTTCCAAGTCCAAGAAATGCTCTCACAAAAAGTTATCAATCTCAACATTATAGGTCATTTTCAAAAGTCAACAAAAAGTGACTTTAAGTCAAAAGCCATAACTTGAGATTGGTAAATCAAAATGACATGGGACCAAAGGCATTGGTTAAAGGACTCAAAGACCTTTCCAAAATGTCCAAGAACATGTGAAAAGCTTAAAAATTGACCAAGTTATGCCTTGTGGAAGTTGGGAAATTTTTAGAAATTTTTGAAAGTCAACATTGATGCAAAAGGCCTAAAAATGCAAATGGGCCCAATTTTCTTCCAAATTTCTTCATGCCAAGCCTATGCACGACCACTAGGCCCAAAGGGAAGTATTCTCATATTTTTTAATTATTTATTTGAATTAATATTAATTTATATTCATTTAAATGATTTTAATTCATGAAAAATATAAACCTTAACCTAAAAAATCTTTTTATGCACATTATAATGTCAATATTTCGTGCACATGCTGATTAGGGAGAATTGGATTGAATTGGATATGATTTGCACAAAAACCATGTGAAAAAGATTGAAAAAATAATGGAAGAAAATCAAATCTTCAATTCATAATTGCAAGAGATTTTTGTGGAAATTGTTGACCTAACATGCTCCATATATGATCAGAAGATAACCCTAATGCTCTGGAACAAAAAAAGCTGCGTATAACACACTCTTGCAATTTGCAAAAATTCTCAAAAAAGCCAATTCTGAAATCCACCCTAGAGACTGATTCAAAGCTTCATTCGTGTCTCAATAGCTTCCTTGGACAATTCAGAACCTTTTCCAATCATTAACAACAGCAAAAGCGCAAAGAATTGGTATCCACGAGTCCCACTGAACCAAGAAAATTTTGAAACTGCATAGCTTGATTTAAGCATCCTCTTGCATTTTTCTTTGTAGATTATTGTTTGCCATGATGTTTATGTGCTAACCAATATGTTTAATTCCATTTTTGAGCAACATACGCGAATTCACCATTGACAGATTTCTAGGGTTACAAGATGTAATTTTAGGGCTTTTGACATGGAGTAAAATTAAGCTTCAAGACCAGGATAGCCATACTCAGCGTATTCCCATGAACAAGAAACGTGTCTCGCGATAAATTTATGTCTCATGTACCTCTATTCGCTATTTTCCTGTAGGTCGCTTAAAGCCACGCGTGCAAAACCGTGGCTAAAGGGTCTTATTTCAGAAGCAATGGAGAAGATGACGCGCTGGCAACCACTGAGTGGTTCGTTCAAACCAGCGCGCGCTTTTTTGAGGCCATTAACCAATTTGCTTTTTTATTGTTTATTTGCTATTGTATATCAATTGAATGCAAGTGGCACAGATGGCAGGTACACGCAAGGACAATCCACTAGACCTGGGTTCGAACCCCAGGTCTTATAAGTCTTCATATTATTTTTTCAAAGACAATCCCATGCAGCTTCAGGACTGTGCACGTACCATGCGCCCTCTCATCCAAGCATACACCTGCCTGAGGGTCCCAGATCAAGGGCTAATATTGAAAGTCCACCATAAAGCCAGTCAACGCATTGGTACATTATCAGAAAAGTCAATGAATCAGCTCTTATTGGGCCAGGCTTTTTCAGATTTGAACCTCCTTATTTGGGGCAGCACCCCACTCTGGTTTGCTTTTTCTTTTCTTTTATTATTTTAATTATTGTATTATATTATTTTTATTGCTTTAATTAATTAATTTATTTTTTTTATAAAATATAAAAAGCATTATAAAAAATCAGAAAAAGACCAAAAAACATAATATTCATTTTATAATAATTATTTTCATCAATAAATTAATATGTCAATATTTAGTTAATTAGGTTTTAATTTCAATCTCTTTTTTAATAAAAATCCAACAAAATAAAATTAGGTTAATTAAGTTTTTTTATTCCTTTTAATATTTTTCCTTTTTTTTCAGAATAACAATATTATTTATTTATTATCTTATTTTCATAAATTAAAATTGTACATAATCAATTAGGTTTAATTTAGATCTTATTTTAATTCTTTCTTAATAAATAAAAAAATATTAGAATTAGGGTTTGCTTCTTAACTTAGTTTTAATTAATTTCTTTTTTTTTATTAAATCTAAAAAATACAAAATACCAAAAAACATTTAATCATTTAATTTTTAATTCTCATTAACTTTTAATTATTTGCAAAAGGGTCCAACGCCCGTCATTAATCATTTAATTCGCGCATTTATCTTTTATCGTTTATATAATCATGTAATTGCCCCAAAGCGTTGTAATTTATTTTTCGCACTTTATTTTCTTCGCATTATTTATTTTTCTGCTAAATCGGGTCCGGTTTAATTTTGGCGATGTGGACCCGCGCCTTTGTAATAGTCTTAGATTTATTTCCTCGCAAATTTTATATCTCTTAATATGCATGCAAGAATGAATGGACTTAAATTAAAATCAAGCGTAGAACACGACAAACATGACAAGACAAATAAATGAAACATGACACACAAATCGCACACACCACCCCTAGGGTACGCCTCACTGTTGCCTTGCCTCGAAAGGTGATCGTCGAGTAGAGGATGTCTTAGTAAGTCCTCATGATCCAGGAACCTGGCATGAGGGTAGCTTCTAAGGTGTCTTCCCATTGCTCTGGTGATCACCATGTCCCGAACCTCGAATTGACCCGAACACCTCCAACGGTGGTGCTACCTACCTCTCAATGGTGGGATGGCACTACTTTAAAGGACATTTACACAGACGAATTCCTTAGGGTAGGTAGGTTCTCAAGGATACTTGCTCTAATTTCAAACAAACTCAAAAAGACTTTTCACACTGACACTTTTCAAAAGCTTTCAAAGCAAACTTTTCAAACACTCTGACGTACGAGTCGATCTGAAATTTTTCAAAAGAAACTTTTTAAACCCACATTGAAAAGCACGCAAAACAATTTGAAAACACAAGGAGCAAGTATCTAAGAGCCCATGGATAACCATGGATAGAAAGGGTGCTAACACCTTCCCTTTCTATAACCTACCTCCCGAACCGAGAGCAATCTCTTTAAGGAATTTTTCTGTGCTTTTGTCCTTTCCATTTGGAGAAAATAAAAGACGGTGGCGACTCTTGCTTCCGCGACATTTCGCGAACCAGCGTTAAACAGTCAGTTCCAGATCCACCGATCACAGATTGGTTCGGTTTTGTTAAATGTATAAATGCATAACACATATTTACTCACATGCGGTAACACTACTGTTGTTACAATTAACTTTCATATATTCTCACAATTTGACACTAATGTGAGTTTTTTCTTCTTGCACACAATTTGAAAATAATTAAAATAGTATGCAATCAAATGCAATATTCAAAATGGTTGACATGAAAATAGTATTTAATACATAAATTAACCAACAAAGTAGTATTCAATCACTAATAATCAAAAGCATCAAATTAACCATCAAAGTAGTATTCATTTCAATACATAAATTAACCATCAAAATAGTATTCAAACGAAGGACTTTAAAGTCATCAAAACTCAAAAGCACTAATAATATGTTTCTTCAATTGTTTCTTCTTGCTTCTTGGATTGAGCTGCCAAGTTGTAAATCACCTTCAAGCAATAACCTTCCAAACACAAATCAAGTTGTAAATAATTATAAATATTGGATTCCAAAACCTGCTACAAAAAGTAAAACCATGCCATATAACACTATAAACAAAAACCAATTATAGACAAAACAAAAGCAAAAAGAATCTACTCCAAATAAAACATACCATTTTTTCAAGCAAGTCTCTAATCAGATTCAATATCAGAAAGTCCCTCATTTACTTGTGGGATTGGAGCCATTTCTAAAAATAATCAAATATATTACCAAATGTTAGACAAAACAAACAATTGAATAAAATATATTCATAAACAAAGTTTACAACATATACCTTGTTCGAGTTTCTCCAAGTCTTCCAAGTGTTCTTCAATATCCACATTCAAAGGAGAGGATCTTAACCAATTTTGTGCACATATTAAAGCTTCAACGGTATGGGGTGTAAGAGAGCTCCTATAACAACTAAGAACTCTACCCCCTGTGCTAAAAGCTGACTCCGAAGAAACAGTGGATATTGGCATAGCCAAGATATCTCTAGCTATTAAACCAAGAGTAGGGTATTTGGTGGAATTTACCTTCCACCAATTCAAGATGTCAAAATCCGGACTTTTCTTCTCCCTCGTCTCTATGAGATACAAATCCACTTCATTTTTATTTAAATTTGAATCTTGGTCCATGTCCTTCTCAAATTGATCATCCATATGATCAGAAGATGTAACAACTTCTGATAGCCCTATTTCTTGTGCAGCACTTTCGGCTTGGTCTTTACTTAAGAAAATACTATAACTTTCAAACATTTTGTTTAATGTTTGTTTCACCTTATCACACAAAAAATCAACAACTTCCTTCTCATAAAACTTATCCAATCCCCACCTAATAAATTGGAACTTACGTCGAGGATAAAAAATTACAGCAATAAAGACTAGTATATTCATCTTTTTGACTTCTCCCCAATAAGTACTATATTTATCATCCATAACATTAGCCATATTTGTAAGTAATGGGTCATTTTTATGACATTCCTTCCAAGTCTTTAATGCCCCCAATATCGTACAATGTTCCATGAAATAAGTAGAAGATGCTACATAAGTAGAACCTGACACCTTTGTAGTGATTTCAAAAAACAACTTTAAGAATTTCACTAAACACTTGGAATTATCCCAATCCTCATTATTCAGGACACCACCTTCCAACATCGCATACTCAACACATTTCTCACCTAATCTCTTAAAGGCTTTTTGAAACTTAAATGCACTTTCAAGCATAAGGTATGTGGAGTTCCACCTAGTGGGACAATCATACTTCACAGTAGACTTATCTTGTATCCTAAATTCTTTAATACATGTCCTAAACCTATTTAAACGACCAGGTGACTGACGAGCATACCGAACCTCTCTCCTAATTTTGGAAAGTGAAGAATGCATGTGCTTCAACTTCAACCCATCATTGACAACAAGGTTAAGAATGTGAGCACAACATCTAATATGTAAATGCTCCCCTTTTAATGGATGTGAATTCCAATCCTCCATTCTATTTTTTAGGTAAGCGATAACAACATCGTTTGAAGAAGCATTATCAACTGTGATGGTGAAAACCTTATCTATCATCCAACCCTCCAAACACTTTTCAATCTTTTTCCCAATTATCTCCCCTTTATGAGAAGTTATTGGACAAAAGTTGAGAATCCCTTTATGCAACTTCCAGTCTTGATCAATGTAATGCGCAGTAAGAACCATATAATTAATATTTTGCACAGAAGTCCAAGCATCAGTTGTTAGACAAACACTTTGATTTGTTTTAGTAAACACGCTTCTTAACTTATGTTTCTCACTCACGTAAAGACTCAAACAATCCCTAGCAATTGAAATCCTTCCTGGTAGTGGGAACCTAGGTTGTGTAACACTCATAAAATGACGGAATCCTTCGTTCTCAACAAAAGAAAAAGGTAATTCATCCACGATTATCATTCTAGCTAAAGCTTGTCTACACAATTCAATATTGAAATGGATACCAACAAGTGCATTAATATTTCCTTTAGAGCCTTATTGAAGGCTAAGAGTGGTTTGACTAGGATGAATAACATGTTTGGGAATTTTTTTACATTGATGCATCAAATGATTATTTAAATTTGAGGTTCCATTCTTATGTGAATCAGCTGCATAAGATTTCGTGCACCAATTACATTTAGCCCAAGTACTGGATTCATCTCTTATAAAATGACCCCAAACCCAAGATTTAGGCCTACAAGGTTTTAGTTTACATGAATCTCCAGCATTAGAATCATCAGCTTTAGACTCATCCGCTTCTCCAACTTTCCTTTTCTTTTTGTGTTGAACATTGTCGCCTTCTTGTTTGTCCAAATCAATAGTTTGTGGTTGGTTTGTTGTAGGCGTCAGTGGACTATTTTGAGACTGAAAAACATAACACATACACTATAAATATAACTACTTTATTATAGGAATTAGATAAATTCCAATCACGAACTTAACATTTATCAAATACACTCATTTATCATTATTTTACCTGATTTTCGGCCATGGAAAAGGAAGCATCAGAGCCAGCAACATAATTGACTTCTTTATCAATATTCATATCTAAGAAATAGAGGATACAATATATTAGAGACAAGGAAATGAAAATAAAACATAAACCTTTATGAGTATGGCAAAGTTAGCTAACATATTTGTTTTGATGTTTGACTTCCTTGTGACTTCCTTGCGAGCAACATTTCAGATTTATGGGTTTAGGGTACTAAATAAATTCAGTAGGCCAAAGACATGATTTATTCAATTTGTTGAAAATAAAATAAGGAAATGGTGGTGTTACTAGTGGAATAGATTGGGCTTAAGTTACTATATTTACTCAAATAAAACAAATAAACAAAATGGATGTTAAAACTCCCAGCCACTCAAATGTTTTGTTTTCAGTTTCACGCTAGACTTCCTCTGTTTCTCACTTTAACCTCATTAACTCTGCTATGCTCCACGCTTCTTTCTCGTTCCTCTGTTTTCAGTTTCACGCTTATATTTCTTCCGTTTTAAGAACAACAACTTCAACATTCCCACTATCTCATTCTGTTTATCTTCCGAATATCATTAACAAATATCCTTCTATCAGTTCCTATATTTCTATCGATAACAAACAACAACAAAATCTTGTTTCTAAATTATGGATTAACATCAACAAGTTTGAGCAGCAAACAACAAGCATAGAAACAACAATAAGATTCAACAACATCATGATCAGTAAAACAATAGAATAAACATTATGATCAGTAACCAAACCAAACTGATTTTCAGATTTCAGTAACCAAAAAGAGAAAATAGAACACAACTTAAACATGATGAACAATAATGTTACCTGAGTAATTTTTAGATTTTGATAATGTTCTTCAAATTCAGTTTGCGTTTCGCTGTTTACTGATGTTCTTTAACTTTGATATGTGGCTGTTCTTTGATCAACAAGGTGGTGTTGTGTTGTGCGTGTTTGTTCTGGTGTGAGTGACCGTGTGATGTCCGCCGTTCTTCTTAAATGTATCGGCGACGGTGTACTGTACCCTAGCAAGCAAATAGGTGAAACAATAAACATGTATATTGGATTTGGGCCAGTTAATAATTGGGCCTATTCAGTAATTAATAAACAAGCCTGTAAACATCGCGGTTAGGTTCGGATCGGATCGGTTTGCAAAAGAAAACCGCAAACCGAACCGAACTGCACGGTTCTGTCAAAAATTGGTCCGAACGCATCCGAACCAAATGTGGTTTTTGCGGTTTTTGGTTTGGTTAGGTTCAGTTTGCGGTTTTTTATTGGGTTGGTTTGGATCTGAACACCCCTAGTTTGGAGTCATTTCATCAACAAGTGGACTCAGAGTTTAGCTCATGTTTTAAGAGTAATTGTCTCAAGAGGAAAAACTTACTTGAAACAATTCACTAAACAAACCTTCATTCCTTTATTGGAGAAAGATAAGCTTCGTGGAAAAATAAAATGAGGACCTTTCCATAAAGGATGGACTACAATATTTAGAAGGTTGTAAAAAATGGTCTTTTTTCACACATCAAGTTAATGATGTTGTGGTAAACAAAAATGAAGTTGAATGGACCATGAAGACAGATAAAAAAAAGTGAAACACAATTTGAAATTTTAGACTATCATAATTATCGCTCATGGTCTTTATGAGTTTTTGTGTGTTTCTCAATGTAATAATGCAAATGTGGGACATCCACCAAGTTATCCATGAAGGAATAACTCAGGTAAAAAGGGAGATGATGAACACATTAATCCATGAGTATGATATTTTTTGAGTAAAACTTGAATAAGACTCGGGGAATCACATTAGAACTTTTGGAAAAGTTTTTAAAAATGAGAAATTGATTGTAAAAGTCCTTAGATGCTTAAAGCGTAGTTGTAAAAGTCATTCCACTTTTTTATGTGAAACATAGTATTGCAAGTGGCACTTTTTATACATTTGATTTTTTTCTTTCTGATACCACAGTTAAACAAAGAATAGTCGGATTGAACAACTGAAATCTATATAAACCTTTTGGTAGGATTTAAATGTTGAAACTTAAGAACCTATATTTTTTTTGTCCATCTTGATTGGTTAAGGTGAAGTGCTCCCCATCATGCAATATGAGTGAGTTTATTTGGCATGATAGAACCCTGTCACATATGCAAAGCATAATATTCTTACCTAATCTAAAACTAAGTCAACTTTTTTCAAACAAATTTGTGCAATGAATTTGCTACAAATTAGCTACCGATTAGCTAAAAAAATTTATGGGATAAATTATGTGCTTGACCTTTGAAACGTGGCATGCCACGTCATCATTTTTAACAACTGACACTGTCACGTGTTAGTGCCACATCAGCTCTGTTAACATACATTAGCAGAAGGGACCAAAAGTGTGGACAAAAAATTTTAGATGGACCATTCTTTGAAAGAAATATTTTGGAGGACTAAAAACAAAATTGCCAATAGTTAGAGGGACCAAAAAGATATTTAACCCTATTACATTATTTAAACAAAATATTAAATAAATCCAGATTCATCATGGTTGCTGTAATTCCATATTTTGTTGCATATCTTGTATGCATTCAACTTCTAACCTTTTAAAAGGTTGAATTCCCTTCTTTGTTTAAGTTAAAGCAAAAATTATTTGAGAATAGTCTGCGTCCAGAGATTAAGTAGGGAATTGGATATCATGAGTTCACCAGTTTCCTATACTTGTGAATAAGTGCGGGATCTATGACCAGGATACTAGAGTCAAATCTTCTTTTTATAAGAGTTATAATGAGAAGAAAGGGAAAAATCAGGATCGTGGTAAGCCGTATAGTGCTCATGCTGACAAAGGGAAGCAGAAAGTTTCTGATGAGAAGAAGCCAAGTGGGGAGTGTTGTACCCCAAAATTTTCCCTCCCATATTCCTCAAGACATGTCAAGAATAATCTTCAAGTTGCTCAACTTGCTCAAGTTGGCTCAAGGGTTGGACAGTCAAATCACCTCCTAAGGCAGTCAAGTCAAAATTAGGGTTTTGTGTTGCATTAAGTTCCTCACATACAAATGACCTCAAGTGATCCCCAATGTCCTAATATGTTCTCAAGTTCATCCATTTCAAATTGCAAGCCTTGCAGAGGAAGTTTGGTCAGTCAATTGCTCAAGAGGCCCAAAAATCGACTGTGCTAGGGCAAAAGTCAACTGTGACCTACAAATAGTCAAACCTCAAGATTTTTTGTCAACATTCTAATTTTTAAGGATAATTCATCATTTGATCAAGGGTTGATCATGATTCATCAAAGATTGCTCAAAATTCATCAAGATTCAAAAGTTGCTAAATTAGGGTTTTGTAGGAAAAGTCAACTCAACATTGACCAAGCATAAATTTCTCATACTTTATGATAAATGACCCATCTAAAGCTCATTTTGAAGAGGATGAAATTTCCTACAATCCATATTCACACCCCAAGATCAAGAAATGCACTCACAAAAAGTTACAAATTTGGACATTATAGGTCATTTTTGAAAGTCAACAAAACACCTTTTTTTCCAAAGATAATAACTTGAGAATGGAATATCAAAATGATATGAGACCAAAAGGGTTGGTTAGGGTACATCTCAAGGTTTCTAAAAAGTCAAAGAACACCTCCAGAAGTTCAAAATTGAGGAAGTTATGCATTGTTGAAGTTGGGCATTTTTCCAAATTTGCCAAAAGTCAACTATCCTCAAAACTCCAATTTTTGACAAAAGGGCCCACTTTTTTCCACTTGATATGGTCTTGTCATGCCACACACGTGTACCATATTTGATTTCATGGCCATTCATTTATTTTTCTATTTTATTTAATTTTTATTGATTTAATTCATTTTTAATCAATATTAAATCAAATAAAATCTAAAAATTGATGAAATCATATCTTTGTGATTGGTACAACTTTCAATTGGCATGATTCATCAAATCAATTCGTATCAAGGCTCATTCAAGCATAAAAAATCAGATTTGGCCTATTTTTGGAAGTTTGATAATGGTGATCAAAATCAAATCATGAATCTTCAATGCACTTGATTTCAGACCAAAAGATCAAACCTAATTCATTCTATAACACTCACACAAGCCACACAAAGCAAGGACACGCACAAAGCACTACTGAAACGGCCAGAAGAAGTTTGAGAAAAAGCTTGAAAAAGTGAAGATCGAAATCAACATTGGAAGCCAATTCAATCCAAAATCACAACGTGGTGTTCTTGCTTGCAATCTCTTGAAGCTATAGCAACCAAAGCCAAGGCCTGAAGCTATCTGAAAAGCGCTGTAAGTGTTCTTGAAAACGGCTCTGAACATGAAATCGAAACCATTCATTCTCGCATCCTTTTGATAAATTATTGACATAATCTTGATCCTTATCAAATTCCTAACAAGTCTGCATCATTTAATTTCGTTTTCATGGCCTATAATCATGTACCCGAACCTAGGGTTATATTGTGTTGTTTTTAGGCGTTTGAATTACAGGGAAAATTGGGCCAAATAATGGTTACAAGGATGACCAGGAGGAAGAGACGAGTGCATTGGTACTCTTAGGTTTCGTTTACATGGCCTGGAGAAGGTTTTTGAGATGCCCTATAAATCTTCCTGCGGATAAAAATCCACAGGTAAATAACCAGGGTATTTGAGGAAGATGATAACGTGGCTTGCGTCCATTGGTTTGTTTGAATCATTAGCGCGTTTTTTTATATTTTGCAGGGCATAATTAATTGTTTTGAATATAATATTTGTTTTCTATTCCAATAACAATTGAACAAGCTGGTTGGATTGGTGAGCGTGCTATTGCAAAACCCCTTGGGACCTAAGTTCGAATCCCAGGTCCCCCAAAACTTTGTTTGATTTTTTCTTCAGATATTCCTATGCAACCCTCAAAAGATGGTCCATCATGTGCCTCAAATATCAATGCGCTAGGTAGTTTCAGATCTAGATCCAGTGGCCCAGGATAGAGGACTACCATGGTCCCTGGTCAGCAAACACACAGTGGATTCCAAAAGTCAAACAGGCTGGGACGTAAATGGGCCTGGAAATTGCTGATCATACTCCCTCTTTGGGCCCAATACCCCTTGAGTTTGTTCTTTTTATTTTCTTTTTATTATTTTCCTATTTTTATTTTATTATTATTATTATCTTAATTAATTAATTAACCAATTAACTTTTTCATAAAAAAACCAGAAACAACAAAAATAATATTTTTATTAATTCCATTAATTTTATTATTTATTTTTGTAAATAACAATTAATTAATTAATTTAGTTTAATTAGGTACAATTTTAATATCCATTTGCAATAAATTAAAATTAATATAGAATTAGGGTTTTTATTAACTTTTAACCTTTTTATTTTTATTTCCTTAATTATAAATAAAACCCAAAAAAAAATATTTTCATTTAATTAATTAATTCAATTATTAACTTAGACTAACTTTTAATTCAAAAAAATAACAAAAATATGCTTTATTTAATAAAAAGGGTCAAAACCCTAGGATACTCCGATTTAATTTTCTCGCGCGCGAATTATTTTTGATCCATATTTCAATATTGTGACTGCTTCGAGAATGTAATAGTTTTGAACTTAGGACTTTATTTATTTATTTATCGCTTTTATTTACTTTTCGCAATTTAATTTTAAAAGGGTTTGTCTTTGGCGATGTAAATACCCGACGCCTTGTAATAGCTTAGATTAATTTCCCGCAATTTAATTTCTGCTCAATATTAACTGTTAGATGTTTGATAAATAGGCAATGCATGACAAGATTAACCTTTAACCTAAAATCAACAGTAGCTCACCATTAACATGTACAAAGATAAATAACTAAAAAAAAATACACTCGCACATGCGCACTCTTAGGGTACACCTCACTTGGTTGCCTTCGAACATGGTCATTGAGTATAGGAAGTTTTAGAGGTCGCCCTCTTTTCCAAAGATCATAAGTTGCCTCGAAACGGTTGCCTCGGATAAAATGATCTAAGACATTAGGGTTACCACTAAGGCGTCCTAACATTGCTTTAATGACCACATGTCCCTTAATCGAATTGACCCGAAAACTCCAACGACGATGCTACCTACTCCTCAATAGTGGGATAGCATTGTCTAAAGGACACTTGTACAATTTAATTCCTTTTTTTGAGTAGGTAGATGGTTCTTAAGTACTTGCTCCTTTTAAAACAAAACTTTTCGCACTTACATTCCTTTCAAACAAAAAACTCTTTTCAAACCCACAATCATAAAGAAAAGCAAACTTTTGAAAACACAATGAGCAAGTACCTAAGAGCCCGTGGATAACCACGGATAGAAAGGGTACTAACACCTTCCCTTTCTATAATCTACCTCCCGAACCCGAGAAACATCTCGAAAAGGAATTTTTCTGTGCTTTTGTCCTTTCCTTGTTGGATAAAATAAAAGACGGTGGCGACTCTTGCTTACCGCGACATTTTTCAAAAACAAACGCAAAACGCGAACCAGCATTCCAAAAACAGTCAGTTCTCTTCCCACCGTATCACAGAACTGACGACTCTACCGGGGACATTATAAGTGAGGTGTACCTTAAGATTAGATCACTATGTTTTCAATTATATGCTTTGTATGCTTTAATTTTGTGGGCTTGTATCGGAGTTCTATAGATCCTAACCCGGATCTGGGGATACCCTTTAGGTAAGTAGCAATAAACTGTGAGGGATCTGTACGGCATAGACCGATACGGATGAAGCAGTAGCTACGTTGGTGTGGCACCTTGGTCTGTACCGATATCCCTTGTGTTGGAACGAGGAGAATATGGGTCTTCTAAGGAGTCATTAAGCACCAACTGACCTTAGAACCTTAAATTGACCAACTTGGCCATAGAACAGTAACAGTGTGCTACACTCATTGAGACTAAACTCTCGCGATGATTCCGGCCGCAAGAAAAGGTTGCTAAACTGGAATTATGACCAATTGAGGGTAGTCAGTGATATTGAGATCCTCTAGAACCCGATTACTATTTTTAGGACAGGTTTAAACCAACTGAACTGAAAAAGGGTAGTACCTAAGCTCCATGCCGGCCTGAAATCTAAGGGATCTCAGTGTGACTTGTATGCCTTTACCATGTTTGCTTTTTGTGGATACTTGTGGTGTGCCTTTACCATGACATCATGACATCATAACATTGCATATATTTTGCATAAGGACTAACCTATTTCAAAGACAAGAGGGTTTCATCTTTGCTCTGTTTTGTAGGTCATCATGATGCCCATGCATAGGAATACTATCCGGATCAACTTTGTCCAAGTACCTACCCTACTTAAAGAGTTGGTTGTCAGGATTCCAGACACTACTTCCTTCATCAGAAGGCATGGTTCTCTTCTCAGTTTGGTCACCTCAAAATTGGACGAACAAATGATGAGTATCCTGGTCCAATTCTATGATCCGCTGTACCATTGTTTTACTTTCCAGGACTTCCAGCTGGTTCCTACCCTAGAAGAGTTCTATGAGTTTCTCGGTATCTCTGTTTTGGAGCAGACTCCGTTTACTGGTTGGGAAAAGACCCTCAGGCCTGAAGAGATTGCTGCAGCCCTTCACTTGACCAAGGAGGAAGTAATGGCTAACTGGGAGACCAGAAGTGGAGCTAAGGGTTTTCTGACTAAGTTTTTGGTTGACAAAGCTAATTACTTCTGGGATAGCCTAGACTTCAAGGCTTTCGAGGATATTCTGGCTCTCTTGATTTATGGCTTGGTATTGTTTCCGAATCCTGATACTTTTTTTGATATTAATGCCATAAAGATCTTCATCTCTCAGAACCCTGTACCCACTCTCTTGGGTGACATCCTTCATCAGCTCTATGCTCGTACTGCCCGAAAGCGGGGAACTTTGATGTGCTGTGCTCCTTTATTGTCGAGGTTGTTCATTTCGCACCTCCCTAAATCCGTACTGAAGAACAAAGAAGGAATGGGCTGGGCTTATAGGGTGATGTCTCTTTCTAATAATGACATTATCTGGACTCTCAAAGGTATGGATGAGGTGACTATCATTGATCGCTGTGGAGAGTATCCTAATGTTCCATTGATTGGAACCCATGGAGGGATTTCTTACAACCCATGCTTAGCTCTCCGTCCGTTTGGAAGAGCCAGAAGAGAAGGGCCTCATGAGATGTTGATGCCTCATATCATCTTTGATTTTCAGGGAGATAGCGACGAACTGCATCATAGATTCATAAGGGCTTGGGACAGAGTTCACCAATCTGACCCACATGAGTTAGGACCAAAGACTTCTCTGCCAATGGAGCCATATCTCAGATGGGTCCGCATCCGTTCCCAGAAGCTAGGTATGCCATATGAAGCTGTCAAGCCCGTTACTCTTGAAATTGCTAATGAGGAGGGGGTTGTTCCAACTATTCTCCACCCTTATATGCCCACTGATATTGGGGCACTGAAGAGGTCCTGGATGCAATTGAGGGATGAACGGGATTCTTACCGGGAGAAGTTCAATGAACAAGAGCAGAAGATCCAGAAGCTGACTAGGCAACTGGAGAACGAGCGGATCCTGGATGATTATGTCCGCACTGAGAAGAAGAGACCATGGGAGCATTGATGGACCTTTGTTGATTTCTTTTACCGTTTTATTTACTTTTTAGTATTTCCATTCTTGTAACGCCTAAGGGCAGTTTGTTGAACAATTTAAATTTTGAAGTTTAAATCTAATAAAGTGTGTTTCCTTTCTTGTTTACAAATTTGAATCCCGATTGTCTTTGAAATCATAATTATACGCATTTCATCCCATGCACTTCATAAACCGGTACCCTTTTTACATGTCTCTTATCTCCTTCGCTGTTTATTTCAGCAATCATCATATCTGCTGAACCTTCAACTGAGAAAGCTATCAAGGCCCTCCAGGCCCAGAATGCCCAGTTTCAAGAACTGTTCATGAATCTTGCTAAGGGTCAACGGGACCTGAAGACCTTGATTCTGAAGGAGAAAAAGAAGAAGAAGAAGAGGACCAGCTTGTTCAACACTGGACGCAGGTTTGGAAACAGGCTGCAGAATGAAGTTGATCTGACCACCTCATCTAGAGGGAAAGATAGTCCACAAGAAAGGAGGGCTCCTAGCCCTATGGTCTCCGACAACGAGACAGACTATGATGAAGAACAATATCCTCCTGATGAGGATAAGTACAAATAGCTGGAAGACCGTTTGAGCGCTATGGAAATACAGAAGGTGCCCGGTCTGGACTTCGGAGATCTAGGTCTATCCTCTGGGGTGGTGATTCCCCACAAATTCAAGGCACCTGCCTTTGCCAAGTATGATGGAGTTTCCTGTCCGAAGCTGCACCTCCGGTCATATGTGAGGAAGATCCAGCCTTACACTGCTGATAAGAACTTGTGGATCAATTTCTTTCAAGACAGTCTCTCAAGGACTTAGCTTGAGTGGTTCTATCAGTTAGACGGAGCCAGTATACGCAGCTGGGAGGATTTGGCTACTGCATTTTACAGGAAGTATCAGTACAACTCCGACCTCGCTCCTACGCATACCCAATTCCAGGGTATGTCAATAGGAACGGGTGAAGGATTTAAAGAGTATGCTCAGAAATGGAGAGACCTTGCGGAAGGGTGCAACCACCTTTGGCTGATCGTGAGCTTGTGGACATGTTTCTGGGGACCCTGTCTGGTCCATTCTTTAATCATCTAACTGGAAGCTCTTCAGCTGGGTTTACAGATCTTATTTTGACTGGTGAGAGGATTGAAGCTGGTATTAAGGCTGGGAAGATACAGAAGGGTGCCTCATCGAGTACCGAGAAGAAACCGTTTAAGAAAGAGTCCAGTGCTGTCTACAGTTTGAGAAGACAAGATAGACCTGAACACCGCCAAGCTGTCAATGCGGTTGTTATTTCAAAACCTGTTGGTGCTCCTCAGCATCACAATCAACAAAAGGACAAGAGACCTTGAAGGCAATTCACTCGTCTCAGCATGACTTTGTCTCAGATTCTGCCACAGTTGCTGAAGACCAATCTGGTAATTCTAAAAGAAGCTCCGAAGAATCCAAGTACCACATCACCAAAGTACAACCCTAATTCCCGCTGCGCTTTTCACTCTGATAGCCCGGAGCATAATACAGATGATTGTTGGGTTTTGAGGAATAAGGTACAAGACCTAATTGATGCGAAGGAGATTGAGTTTGAGGCGCCCGAGAGGCCTAATGTTGTAACTGCTCCCATGCCCAAACATGGAGTAAATGCTGTAGAGGAAGACTTGTTTGTAGTTTCTGTGGATGATATTGTTACCCCTCTGATGACTGTCAAGAAGAACCTGTTGCTAGCCGGTTTATTTCTGGGCTGTGGCGAAGGTTGCCATATGTGTTCTGTTTTACCTACTGGTTGCCCATTTCTGAAGTCAGGTATCCAAAACTTGATGGATAATAAGGAGATCCTGTTCGAGAAGATTGCTCTTCCTTCCATTCCTACTGAAGAAGTTGCCATGATTACCATTTTCAACAATTCTTCCAAGGCTCCCTCGAGGAAGCCTGTTAGAATTACATCTACTCCGAAGATCTCACCTGTGATTATCACTGTTCCGGGGCCCATCCCCTACACCTATGACAAAGCTGTCCCCTGGCACTATGGGGCTGATGTTTATGTTCTTGGAGTTAAGCAAGTGTTGGATGCTGATACCGGCGTCAACAACATTACTGGACCCGCTAAAGTCACCCGCAACGGCAGACTTTTCTCACCTGATATTGCTCCACCAACTGTCCGAAGACCTGTTGTCATTACACCTGCAAGTGTACCTATCACTATTCCTGATCAAGTTCTTAGTCCTACCCCTGTCGCCGAGTCATCTAACGCTCGGGGCAAAGGGATCACCACTGATGTGCCTGCCCAGACGGAGGCACCGAAGACTATTACTGTTGAAGCTTCCAAACAAGAGATGGAAGAGATTCTGAAGATTATTAAGAAGAGTGATTATAACGTAGTTGAGCAGCTGGGGCAAACCCCATCCAAGATTTCTATGTTGTCACTGTTGTTGTGTTCAGAGGCCCATGCCAAGGCTCTGATTACCTTTCTGAAGACTGCCCACGTGCCACAAGAGACATCAGTTGATCAGTTTACCGATTGTGTGGCCAATTTAACTGCTGATAATGGTTTGGGTTTCTCCGACGCCGATTTGACTGTTAAAGGGAAGAACCACAACGACGCCCTGCATGTCTCCATTGAATGCAGGGGCACTACTCTTGCACATGTATTGGTTGACACTGGTTCCTCATTGAACGTCTTGCCCAAGAAAGCTCTAGACCGGTTGGATTGCAAAGGATTGGAACTAAAGCCAAGTAACATCATTGTCAGGGCCTTTGATGGATCTAAAAGGATGGTGCATGGTGAGGTTGATATTCCAATTAAAGTTGGTTCTCAGGTTTTCAATTCTATGTTTTATGTGATGGACATTCGACCATCCTACTATTGTTTGCTGGGTCGTCCATGGATCCACAAAGCTGGAGCTGTGACCTCAACGCTCCACCAGAAGCTGAAGTACCATGTCAGAGGAAAGATTGTGACAGTTCAAGGGGAGGAAGAGTACATGGTTAGCCACCTCAACTCGTTCAGATATGTAGAGATGGATGGGGAGTTAATTGAGACCCCATTTCAACACTTTGAAGAGGTTCCTCAAACACTGGCATCAGCTGAGACTGTGGTTGAAGATTCTCCTATGAAGATGGCTTCCTTAAAGGATGCCCGGGCTGTTATTGAGAAGGGTGAGTGTGCAAATTGGGGCTGACTTCCTGATTTCACTCAGAAGACTAACAAGTTTGGTTTGGGTTTCACTGCAGAAGCTCAAAGGGCTGTTCGAAATACAAGGATCGGAAGACCTCCCGTGTTCATCAGCAACTCGGGAGTGAATGCCATTGAGGATGATGTGGAAGAGTCGGAATTCGATAGCTGGATCTATCCTACGACCAACGGTGGACCAAGCAACTGGACAGCAAAGGACTTCATCCCTATTACTTTTGTTACCCAGTAATGAACTCTTTATTTTGAATTTGTAACAGACAATGTTTTGAAACTTTATGGCCCGGTGTCTTACCCGGGGCACTGTGGCTTCATTTGTGAGGGCTTTTGTGTGCCATTTTCATATATCATTAATAAAAGCATTGGACGTCTTTTGCATTTCAAATTTTGCGCTCCTTGTTTTTCTTTATTATATATTGCAAAACAGCTATTTTACACACACTCACATATACAGGTCTCAATCCACTCTGGATCTCACTGGTAACGACTCTGCTACTGCCAGTTATGACTTCGAAAATCCGATCAACTTAGCCGAAGACGAAGGTGAAGATGATTGCGAAGCTCCGAGTGAACTTGCAAGACTGCTACTCCAGGAAGAGAGGGCCATCCAGCCACACGAAGAGCCAGTGGAAACAGTGAATTTGGGTACTGAGACAGACAAGAAGGAAGTCAAGATTGGTGCAAATCTGGAGCTTAGTGTGAAGCAGCGGTTGATTCAGATGCTGCATGACTATGTTGAGATTTTTTCCTGGTCCTACGAAGATATGCCTAGGTTGGATACTGACATTGTGGTTCATCGCCTGCCTACCAAGGAAGACCGCCCTCCCGTAAAACAGAAGGTTCGCCGTATGCGCCCAGAGATGTCCGAGAAAATCAAGGCTGAAGTTATGAAACAGTTTGATGCCGGTTTTCTAGCAGTTACTTCTTACCCTCAGTGGGTCGCCAATGTGGTTCATGTGCCGAAGAAGGATGGTAAGGTTAGAATGTGTGTTGACTACAGAGATTTGAACAAGGCAAGCCCTAAGGATGACTTCCCTCTACCTCACATCGACATTCTGGTTGACAATACTGCTCAGCACAAGGTATTCTCCTTCATGGACGGGTTCTCCGGTTATAATCAGATAAAGATGGCTCCCGAAGACATGGAGAAGACCACTTTTGTTACTCAGTAGGGTACCTTTTGCTACAAGGTTATGCCTTTTGGGTTGAAAAATGCTGGGGCAACGTATCAGCGTGCCATGGTTGCTTTGTTTCATGATATGATCCATCATGAGATTGAAGTATACGTCGACGATATGATTGCGAGGTCCCAGACTGAGGAGGAACACCTTGACCATCTACATAAGCTGTTTGACAGGTTGAAGTTGTACAAGCTGAGATTGAACCCGAACAAGTGCACCTTCGGGGTGAGGTCTGGTAAGCTACTGGGTTTCGTCGTGAGCGACAAAGGTATTCAAGTGGACCCTTCCAAAGTGAAAGCCATACAAGAGATGCCAGCTCCCAAGACAGAGAAGGAGGTCATAGGCTTCCTAGGACGACTGAACTACATTGCCCGATTCATCTCGCATCTAACTGCTACTTGTGAGCCAATCTTCAAGCTGCTGAAGAAAGATCAAGTGGTACGCTGGAATGATGAATGTCAGGCTGCTTTCGAAAGAATCAAAGAGTATCTCCAAGAGCCACCCATTATGATGCCACCAGTTGAAGGGAGACCCTTGATCTTATACTTGACAGTACTTGACAACTCAATGGGGTGTGTGCTGGGGAAGCATGACAAGTCTGGCCGAAAAGATCATGCTATTTATTACCTTAGCAAAAAGTTTACTGGCTGTGAGACCCGATAATCACTGCTTGAGAAAACATGTTGCGCTTTGGCATGGGCTGCTCACCGGCTGAGACAGTATATGATGACTCACACTACTCTGTTGATATCAAAGATGGATCCCATCAAGTATATCTTCGAAAAGCCTGCCCTGTCCGGAAGAATAACAAGATGGCAGATGATCTTGACTGAGTATGACATCCAGTACACAACTCAAAAAGTAATTAAGGGAAGTGTATTGGTAGACCATTTGGCACATCAGGCTGTGGATGATTACCAGTCTATGAACTTTGAATTCCCGGACGAGAATATCATGCTGATAATTGATTGTGAGACACCTGGACTGGATGAAGGACCTGAGGAAGGATCCCGATGGTCTATGTACTTTGATGGAGCTTCGAACGCTTTGGGTAATGGCATTGGCGCTGTGATCATATCTCCTAAAGGCTCTCATACTCCATTTACCGCCCGACTATGTTTCAACTGCACCAATAACATGGCGGAGTATGAAGCGTGCATCATGGGTCTTCGAGCTGCAATTGACCTAAGGATTAAGTTTCTAAGTGTCTTCGGAGATTCCGCTCTCGTGATCAGTCAAATCAAGGGCGAGTGGGATACAAAACACCCTAATCTTATTCCTTACAAGGAGTATGTATTGACGTTGCTTCCCCATTTCGAGGAGATAACCTTTGAACACTTCCCAAGAGAGGAGAATCAGTTGGCGGACGCGCTAGCTACGACGTCTTCTATGTTCAAAGTCAATTGGGACAACGAGGCTCCCCGGATCATTATTGAAAAATTGGACGAACCTGCACATTGCTGTGATCTTGAGACTGAAGAGGTAACAGAAAAGCCCTGGTATCATGAGGTGAAGAGGTACCTTGAAGCTCAAGAATACTCCGAGGGTGCATCTGTTAATGACAAGAAGTTTCTGAGGAGGTTTGCAGCCAAGTTCTTCATCAGCAATGGCATTATTTACAAACGTAACCATGATTCGACCTTACTACGTTGTGTGGATAAGATTGAAGCAGAAAGAATCATGACAGAGCTGCATGAAGGTACTTTCGGAACTCATTCCAGTGGACATACCATGGCAAAGAAAATCCTTCGGGAAGGATATTACTGGTCCACAATGGAAGCTGACTGTTATCAGCATTCTCGGACATGTCACAAGTTCCAGGTCTATGCTGATAAGGTGCACATTCCTCCAGTTCCTCTGAATGTTCTGACAGCACCTTGGCCTTTTGCAATGTGGGGCATTGATATGATCGGCGAGATCAGACCTACGGCATCCAACGGGCATCGTTTCATCCTGGTAGCGATTGATTACTTTACAAAGTGGGTTGAAGCAGCTTCCTTTGCTACCGTAACCAAAAACGTCGTGGCATGGTTCATTCGGCACAACCTGATCTGTCGATACGGTGTACCAGAGAGGATCATTACGGACAATGGTACCAATCTTAATAACAAAATGATCACTGAGCTCTGCGAGTAATTCAAGATACAACATCATAACTCTTCTCCCTACAGGCCGAAGATGAATGGGGCTGTCGAAGCGGAAAATAAGAACATTAAGAAGATTGTGCAGAAGATGACAGTGACATACAAAGACTGGCACAAGATGTTACCATTTGCTCTTCACGGGTACCGTACCTCAGCACGGACGTCAACAGGGGCAACACCCTATTCCTTGGTTTATGGCATGGAGGCAGTCTTGCCCATCGAAGTTCAGATACCCTCTCTCTGGATCATGAAGGATGCAGGTTTGAGCAAAGATGACTGGATTCAGACCCGACTTGATCAACTGAATCTAATCGACGAAAAAAGACTTACTGTTGTTTGTCATGGTCAGACGTACCAAAAACGGATGATCAAGGCATTTAACAAGAAAGTCAGACGACAAGAGTATCAAGTTGGGGACCTTGTAATCAAGCGCATTATTCTACCTCAAGGTGATCCCAGGGGCAAATGGACCCCTACTTACGAAGGGCCATTTGTGGTTAAGAACATTTTCTCAGGAGGAGCGATGATTCTAACCACCATGGATGGTGACGACCTTCCTCACCCCGTCAATGCAGACATAGTAAAAAGATACTACGCATAATCAAAGACCGGCTAGGTTGACTGGCCTAGGCAAAAATAAGGGCTTCCCGGCAAACCAAAAGGGTTCGGGCAACAATAAGGGATGAAAATAAAAAATCTGTACACCCGGCAAGTCGAAAACCTGAAAAGGCGGCTTGGCCAAAAATGGGTATCCCGGTGGACTGAAAACCCGAAAGGGCGGTCCAGGAAAAAGTTAGGGATTAAAGCGTAACACTATGTCTCATTAGATCACCTTGCATCCGGACTTCGGTATCAACTATCAAGATCGGACGGCACCGATCAAACAAATTCATCTTCAACTAAGCAGCAAAGTGATGAGATGCTTGAAGATATAAAGGCAATAGCAGAGTTGGAACCCAGTGGGATTATTAACATAGCTATTTATTTCCTTTTCACAAATTGTATATATTCTATTTGTTTGGCGGCGTCCTCTTACTAGGACGTCATCCTCTTGTACAAAAACGCCTATTTTCAGGCTAAACCTCAAAATCAATACAAATTCATTTTCAAGATGTTTTTCCTTTATCTGTTTTGTTTTGCGAAGAACGTCCAATGTTCATTTTTGATATATGCATTTGACATTAATTGCTGCTCACAAATATTTACATGCGAAACAAAGGACGAATTACAGGTGATATCAGAAGTAGGGGCAATAAGAATTGTCCGAGCGGTCTAGTTGCTCTGTCCACCATGGTACCAAGGTAGGTTCATCTGAAGAATATGACCAAGATACCGTCACTCCTCGTAGAGTAAAACAGTAATGATAGCTCTCTCAGCTGAGACTTGCAACTATGGACGAATCATCAATACTTTCCCCAAGCAGAGTTAGTCCACCATCAGCGCTAAAAAGCCTTGGTATCCCCAGAAGATCTTAATCTTCCCCAGCGGAGTATAAAGATATTCCTCAACAGAGTATAAGAATATTCCCCGGCGGAATACAAGATACCCCTAGTGGAGCCATTTCCCCAGCGCAGTTTTAAAAAGGCTTCCCCACCAGAGTTGAATCATCTTACCCAGTAGATTCTGAAAGCTTATCCCCTGCAGAGCACAAGTAAATCTCCCCAGCCAAATTCAGAAGGTTATCCTCACAAGAGTCTAACTGGGTTATCCTAAGCAAGTTGCAACTGAAAGATCATCCCCAGCAAAGTTCTTTCTTTCCCCTCAGCAGGACTTCTATCCTCAACAGATTCAATATCACCAACAACGGTAATCCATCCCCAGCGGAGTTTATCGTTGAAATCCCCAACAGAGCTTATCAACGGAATCCCCAATGGGAGTTTATCGTTAAAATCTTCAGCAGAGCATCTCTCTCCCACAGAGTAATCCCCCTCGGAGTAATCTCCTCATCAGTTTATTCCCCAACGGAGTTCTTTTCTCCTACAGATTTACCATCCTCGTTTATCATCCCCAGCGGAAACGAATAACTCAACTATATTCTCCAGCAGCTCCGGGATTTATTTTCCCCAGCTAAAGCATCATATTCCCATACATCATGATACATTCATATACGCATCATATGAATACAATCTCATTTATTTTGAGAACATCATTTCCTGATCCATATCATGCATTGCATATGACTGACCTTTACCTTTCAGGAAAGATACGGTTAAATTTCTCAGCTTAGTCGAAGACCTGACCAATTCTTAAATCTCAATTGAATTATCCTCGGTTGAATTTAAGTTAAGGTCCTCAATCTCGACAGTTTCCTCTGTCATAGTGTGGACAAGTTCTATAACCTCAGCGGTATACTATGTTGAGCACGAGACAATTTCTAGATATTGATGAAGATGTTTCCCTATGTCATAGTGTGGACGAGTACTATAACCTCAACGGTATACTCCATTGAGCACGAGTCAGTTCCTAGATCTTGATGTTTTCCTCCGTCATAGTGTGGACAAGTTCTATAACCTCAGCGGTATACTATGTTGAGCACGAGACGGGTCCTAGATCTTGATGAAGATGTTTCCCTACGTCATAGTGTGGACAAGTTCTATAACCTCAGCGGTATACTATGTTGAGCACGAGACATGTCCTAGATCTTGATGAAGATGTTTCCCTATGTCATAGTGTGGACGAGTACTATAACCTCAACGGTATACTCCATTGAGCACGAGTCAGTTCCTAGATCTTGATGTTTCCCTACGTCATAGTGTGGACGAGTACTATAACCTCAACGGTATACTCCATTGAGCACGAGTCAGTTCCTAGATCTTGATGAAGATGTTTCCCTATGTTATAGTGTGGACGAGTACTATAACCTCAACGGTATACTCCATTGAGCACGAGTCATTTCCTAGATCTTGATGTTTTCCTCCGTCATAGTGTGGACAAGTGATATAACCTCAATGGTATACTACGTTGAGCACGAGACAGTTCCTAGATCTTGATGAAGATGTTTCCGTCCAATTGAATTATGGACAGGTTCTTAAGACTCAGCTGAAGCATTCTCTCAGTTGAAGTACAAGCAAGTCCCTAAATCTAAACAAAAGTTAGACTTCCCCAGCGGAATCTCCCTCAACAACAGGTATACAAGTTCTCGCTAAGGAATCTCTTATGCGATCGACATTCCTACAGATGGCATCTGTAAGCCCATCCTCCTACCAACAATCTCTAAATGGCATCTGTAAGCCCATTCCCGATATCACAATGCTGATACTACACCATGCGAGTGCAAATTTCTGGGCACTCTAGTGTTCAATTATCTTCCACCTTCGGATCACGAAAGGCTTGAAAGCCAATCTATATCCTCAGGTTTAAGAAAATTGAACAAGGGCAACTGTTGTACCCCAAAATTTTCCCTCCCATATTCCTCAAGACATGTCAAGAATAATCTTCAAGTTGCTCAAGTTGGCTCAAGGGTTGGACAGTCAAATCACCTCCTAAGGCAGTCAAGTCAAAATTAGGGTTTTGTGTTGCATTAAGGTCCTCACATACAAATGACCTCAAGTTATCCCCAATGTCCTAATATGTTATCAAGTTCATCCATGTCAAATTGCAAGCCTTGCAGAGGAAGTTTGGTCAGTCAATTGCTCAAGAGGCCCAAAAATCGACTGTGCTAGAGCAAAAGTCAACTGTGACCTACAAATAGTCAAACCTCAAGATTTTTTGTCAACATTATCATTTTGAAGGATAATTCATCATTTGATCAAGGGTTGATCATGATTCATCAAAGATTGCTCAAAATTCATCAAGATTCAAAAGTTGCTAAATTTGGGTTTTGTAGGAAAAGTCAACTCAACTTTGACCAAGCATAACATTATCATACTTTATGATAAATGACCCATACAAATCTCATTTTGAAGAGGATGAAATTTCCTACAATCCATATTCACACCCCAAGATCAAGAAATGCACTCACAAAAAGTTACAAATTTTGACATTATAGGTCATTTTTGAAAGTAAACAAAAAAACCTTTTTTACCAAAGCTTATAACTTGAGAATGAAATTATCCTCGGTTGAGATGAGACCAAAAGGGTTGGTTAGGGGACATCTCAAGGTTTCTAAAAAGTCTAAGAACACCTCCAAAAGTTCAAAATTGAGGAAGTTATGCATTGTTGAAGTTGGGCATTTTTCCAAATTTGCCAAAAGTCAACTATCCTCAAAACTCCAATTTTTGACAAAAGGGCCCACTTTTTTACACTTGATATGGTCTTGTCATGCCACACACGTGTCCCATATTTGATTTCATGGCCATTCATTTATTTGTCTATTTTATTTTATTTTTATTGATTTAATCCATTTTTAATCAATATTAAATCAAATAAAATCTAAAAATTGATGAAATCATATCTTTGTGATTGGTACAACTTTCAATTGGCATGATTCATCAAATCAATTCGTATCAAGGCTCATTCAAGCATAAAAAAAATCAGATTGGGCCTATTTTTGGAAGTTTGATAATGGTGATCAAAATCAAATCATGAATCTTCAATGCACTTGATTTCAGACCAAAAGATCAAACCTAATTCATTCTATAACACTCACACAAGCCTCACAAAGCAAGGACACGCACAAAGCACTGCTGAAACGACCAGAAGAAGTTTGAGAAAAAGCTTGAAAAAGTGAAGATCGAATCAAAATTGGAGGCCAATTCAATCCAAAATCACAACGTGGTGTTCTTGCTTGCAATCTCCTGAAGCTATAGCAACCAAAGCCAAGGCCTGAAGCTATCTGAAAAGCGCTGTAAGTGTTCTTGAAAACGGCTCTGAACATGAAATCGAAACCATTCATTCTCGCATCCTTTTGATAAACTATTGACATAATCTTGATCCTTATCAAATTCCTAACAAGTCTGCATCATTTAATTTCGTTTTCATGGCCTATAATCATGTACCCGAACCTAGGGTTTTATTGTGTTATTTTTAGGCGTTTGAATACAGGGAAAATTGGGCCAAATAATGGTTACAAGGATGACCAGGAGGAAGAGACGAGTGCATTGGTACTCTTAGGTTTCGTTTACATGGCCTGGAGAAGGTTTTTGAGATGCCCTATGAATCTTCCTGCGGATAAAAATCCGCAGGTAAATAACCAGGGTATTTGAGGAAGATGATAACGTGGCTTGCGTCCATTGGTTTGTTTGAATCATTAGCGCGTTTTTTATATTTTGCAGGGCATAATTAATTGTTTTGAATATAATATTTGTTTTCTATTCCAATAAAAATTGAACAAGCTGGTTGGATTGGTGAGCTTGCTATTGCAAAACCCCTTGGGACCTGGGTTCGAATCCCAGGTCCCCCAAAACTTTGTTTGATTTTTTCTTCAGATATTCCTATGCAACCCTCAAAAGATGGTCCATCATGTGCCTCAAATATCAATGCGCCAGGTGGTTTCATATCTAGATCCAGTGGCCCACGATAGAGGACTACCATGGTCCCTGGTCAGCAAGCACACAGTGGATTCCAAAAGTCAAACAGGCTGGGACGTAAATGGGCCTGGAAATTGCTAATCATACTCCCTTTTTGGGCCCAATACCCCCTGAGTTTGTTCTTTTTATTTTCTTTTCATTATTTTCCTATTTTTATTTTATTATTATTATTATCTTAATTAATTAATTAACCAATTAACTTTTTCATAAAAAAATCAGAAACAACAAAAATAATATTTTTATTAATTCCATTAATTTTATTATTTATTTTTGTAAATAACAATTAATTAATTTTTATTTAGTTTAATTAGGTACAATTTTAATATCCTTTTGCAATAAATTAAAATTAATATAGAATTAGGATTTTTATTAACTTTTAACCTTTTTATTTTTATTTCCTTAATTATAAATAAAACCCAAAAAAAAAAAATTCATTTAATTAATTAATTTAATTATTAACTTAGACTAACTTTTAATTCAAAAAAATAACAAAAATATGCTTTATTTAATAAAAAGGGTCAAAACCCTAGGATACTCCCATTTTATTTTCTCGCGCGCGAATTATTTTTTATCCATATTTCAATATTGTAACTGCTTCGAGAATGTAATAGTTTTGAGCTTAGGACTTTATTTATTTATTTATCGCTTTTATTTACTTTTCGCAATTTAATTTTAAAAGGGTTTGTCTTTGGCGATGTAAATACCCGACGCCTTGTAATAGCTTAGATTAATTTCCCGCAATTTAATTTTTGCTCAATATTAACTGTTAGATGTTTGATAAATAGGCAATGCATGACAAGATTAACCTTTAACCTAAAATCAACAGTAGCTCACCATTAACATGTACAAAGATAAATAACTGAAAAAACAATACACTCGCACATGTGCACTCTTAGGGTACACCTCACTTGATTGCCTTCGAACGTGGTCATTGAGTATAGGAAGTTTTAGAGGTCGCCCTCTTGTCCAAAGATCATAAGTTGCCTCGAAACGGTTGCCTCGGATAAAATGATCTAAGACATTAGGGTTACCGCTAAGGAGTCCTAACATTGCTTTAATGACCACATGTCCCTTAATCGAATTAACCCGAAAACTCCAACGACGATGCTACCTACTCCTCAATAGTGGGATAGCATTCTCTAAAGGACACTTGTACAATTTAATTCCTTTTTTTGAGTAGGTAGATGGTTCTTAAGTACTTGCTCCTTTTAAAATAAAACTTTTCGCACTTACATTCCTTTCAAACAAAAAACTCTTTTCAAACCCACAATCACAAAGAAAAGCAAACTTTTGAAAACACAATGAGCAAGTACCTAAGAGCCCGTGGATAACCACGGATAGAAAGGGTGCTAACACCTTCCCTTTCTATAATATACCTCCCGAACCCGAGAAACATCTCGAAAAGGAATTTTTATGTGCTTTTGTCCTTTCCTTGTTGGATAAAATAAAAGTCGGTGGCGACTCTTGCTTACCGTGACATTTTGCAAAAACAAACGCAAAACGCGAACCAGCATTCCAAAAACAGTCAGTTCTCTTCCCACCGTATCACAAGTAGGAATTCCCACTTCGGTCAAGTGATTTAAGTGTGGAGAGAAAGGCCACCACACTGATAGTTGTAACAATAAGGTGCTAAGATGTTACAAATGTGGTAAGACAGGTCATCATGCTTCTGAGTGCAAGAATGAAGGTTCGACTTGTTTCAACTATGGTGAACAAGGTCACATCAGTACCCAATGTTAGAAGCCTAATAAGACTGCTATTGTTGCTTAGACTAATGGCTGAGTGTTTACTTTGAGTGGTTCAGAGGTTCCGAAGAAGGATAACTTGATTTGAGGTACTTTTTTTATTAACAATGTTGAATTGATTGCTATTATTGATACTTGTTCTACTCATTCGTTTATTTTTGCTTGAATGTGCCACGATATTGGGATTGAAATTGTCTTCTATGAAGGATAGTATGGTGATAGACACCCCTGATAAGGGTTCTGTTACTACTACTTATGTCTGTTCGAGTTGCCCTTTAACTATCTTAGGTAAGAGTTTTATGATGGATTTGGTGTGTCTACCCTTGCACCAAATTGATGTTATCCTTGGAATGATCTTCTTAGAGTTCAACTATGTTCGTATTAACTATTATAATAAGACTGTGAGGTTCCCTAATTTTGGTGATAATGGAGAGTTGATGTTTCTGTCTGCTAAGCAAGTGGAAGGACTATTAGAATATGAGGCCTTGATGTTTGTGATGTTTTCATCGTTGAAAGTTAATCGTGAAGTTGTAAGTGTTGAATTACCTGTTATCGGTGATTTCTCAGAGATGTTTCCATATGACATCAGTGATTTACCTCTAGAGCGCGAGGTAGAGTTTTCTATAGATTTGGTACCAAGTACAAGTCCGGTGTCGATGGATCCTTATAGGATGTCAACTTCAGAGTTGAGTGAATTGAAGAAACAATTGGAAGAATTGCTTGAGAAAAAGTTTGTTTAACCGAGTGTTTCTCCGTGGTGTGCTCCTATGTTGTTGGTTAAGAAGAAGGATGGTAGTATGAGGTTATGTATGGACTGTAGGCAGCTAAATAAGGTGACTATTAAGAATAAGTATCCACTTTCGAGGATTGATGATCTGATGGATCAGTTGGTAGGTGCCCGTGTGTTTAGTAAGATTGATTTGAGATCTAGTTATCATCAGATTCATGTTAAACCAGACGATATCTCAAAGACAACTTTTATAACAAGGTATGGTCGTTATGAGTACACTGTAATGCAGTTTGGCGTATCTAATGCACCAAGTGTTTTCATGGAGTATATGAATCGAACTTTCCATTCGTATCTTGATAAGTTTGTAGTGGTATTTATTGATAATATTCTGATCTATTCTAAATAAGAAGAAGAACATGCTGAGCATTTGCAAATTGTGTTGCAAGTGTTGAAGGAGAAAATGTTGAATGCGAAATTTTCGAAGTGTGAGTTCTGGTTGAAGGAAATGAGTTTCCTTATCCATGTAATTTCAAGTGGTAGAATTGTTGTTGATCCTTCTAAAGTTGATGTTGTGTTGCAGTGGGAAACTCCAAAGTATGCAACTGAGATTCAAAGTTTTCTTGGTTTAGCATGTTATTATCACAGGTTTATTGAAGGCTTTTCTAAGTTGGCATTACCTTTGACTCAGTTGACTCAAAAGGCTCAAGCTTGTTAGAACAAGATTTAGATCTGTGTTTAAATCTCTATGTTTTGATGATAACAATGCATATATTTTATGTAAAATAATTTTAGTTCTAATATGTTTCTTGAGTGTACAAATAAGAAATTCTAATTGATTTAGGACTGTTGTCTGGAGAATTAGAAATATGCCAAGCACATGAGAAAGACTGTTCACATCCATTTTTAAAGAAACATCAGTAGTTCGAAAGAATGCTGAATGTTCACCAGAAAGAGGATCATGTGTGTACTTCTCAACAAGTTGCTGCTTCCGAAGTCACAAGTCAAGAGAAGAAAGAATTCAGACAAAGTTGTTGCTTCAAGATCAGAAATCAGGATTGTACAAGAAATAAGCTTCCAATGCAAAGATCAGAAGTCATGATTTGCTCATAAGAGAAAGCTTCTACTTCTGGATCTCAAATTCCACTACATGCTTACGTATTATACTATTTTGTCTCCCATGATGAAATGCTACCGTTATTATAGTTGACAAGTGACAAAGACAGTTTCGTACTACCAACGGTGTATTTCTCAAAGTCTACATAAAGAGACCTTTGCAACATTTGAAGATTGACGAAATATACAACAATATTAAGCTTGAATCAAACTGCTGAAAAACTGAAAATGTAACACCCACTCTCCCATAAGAATATTTTATAATACAATATACGAAATATATCAGAGTCTACATGTAGGATGTCACTTCTTTAAAAAATTCATCAAGTATCAAAATACTTTATTTCTTATAAAAGAATTATTCACCCAGGGGAAATATCAAATTATTCCTTTTCGTAGCACTACGACTTTAATAACAACATTCTCCATAAAACTCGTGGTTCAACATAGTTTTTAAATTAAGATACGTAACAGGTAAGACAAATACAAAACATAACAAGTCCCCATAATATCCCGTGTTACATATCAGAGCAACTCCTAAGACTCGATCAAGCAACTCATACCCTAAGCACTACTCAGGTACCTGGTTATCTGTACTCCTGGAAGAGCACGGACACAACAACAGAAAAGTGGTGAGAGTTTTGTTCCATAAGTATAAGGTGAATATCACATGCTAAGGAGTAGTAATTTACACAATTCATATAATTCACATAATTCAAATTTTATCCAATACTTTGTAACACATTCATCATCCACATAACACAACATTAGTTTAACAGTAATGCAATGCAATGAGACCGACATCAAATCAATGCATATGGTACCATCAGGGCATAAGCCCTCAACAAAATTCCAAATAGGGCAACAACAAGGCATATGCCCTCAACATAACGCTATTACAGACCAATAACAGGGCATAAGCCCTCACCAATGCATACATGAAACACCAACAAGCAGCAACATAATTATGCAACCACAGGAAATAAGCTCTTAACATTGCGCCAATACAGGTCAACAAGAGAGCATAAGCCCTAACCATACATGCATCAATAACAATAGCAAATAGTAACAACATGTTTGCATATATCCAATAATGCAGCCTCATCGTATCACAATTCATCAAGCGTTATAGCAACATTGAAACAACATAACATCATAGTATCACACTCCACTAAGCATGTTATCAATCCATCATGAACATTCAATAACAACAACATTACAACCACATTATATCATAGTATTATAAACCACTAGGTATGTTATCATTTCGTTATATATATATATATATATATATATATATATATATATATATATATATATATATATATATATATATATATATATATATATATATATATATATATATATATATATATACAACAACAACTCTACAATAACAAGACATCATAGCATCACAACCACTAAGCATATTATTAATTCATCATGTATTCGATAAAAACAAAATTACCATAACATTACAAATACTAGGCATATTATCAATTCATCATGTATATTCAATAACAACAACAACATAACATCACTATACTCAATAACAACATTCTTCATCACACATCATAAGCAATTCACCCAAAGTCACATGTTTTGCTACAATATCCATTACTATTAGTTGTACCCCAAAATTTGCCCTCCCATATTTCTCAATACATTCCAAGAAAGATCTTCAAATTGCTCAAGGAAGTCCAAGGGTTGACCAGACAAGCTCCCTCCTAAGGCAGTCTACCTCAAATTAGGGTTTCATGTTGCATCAAGATACTTAAGTCCAAGGGATCCAAAATTCTAACCATTGTACTAATATGTTCTCAAGATCATCCATGTCAAGTTTCAAGCCTTGCAGAGGAAATTTGCTCAGTCAATTGCTCAAAGGCCTGAAAATCGACTGTGCTAGGGCAAAAGTCAACTATGGCCTACATATAGTCAAACTTTAAGATTTTTGGTCAACATCCTCATTTTGAAGTATATTTAATCATTTGATCAAGGGTTGATCATGATTTATCAAGGATTTCTCATAATTCATCAAGACTCAAAAGTTGCTAAATTAGGGTTTTGTAGGAAAAGTCAACTCAACTTTGACCAAGCATAACTTTCTCATACTTTATGAGAAATGACCCATACAAAGCTCATTTTGAAGGGGATGCAATTATCTACAATCCATCTTCATCTCCTAAGTTCAAAATATGTACTCACAAAAAGGGTTGCTTACAGGACATCTCATGCTTTCTAAAAAGTCCAAGAACACCTTCAAAGAGTCAAAATTGAGGAAGTTATGCATTGGTGAAGTTGACCCTTTTTGCAAAATTGTCAAAAGTCAACTATGCCTCAAATTGCAATTTTTGCTAAATGGGCCCAATCTTTTGCACTTGTTTTAAGTTGGAAACATGGTCCACGAGCCCTAGCCCTTGCCACTTATCATTATCTTGTTTTTATTATTTATTTGGATTTTTATTTGAATTAAATCATTTTTAATCAAAACAAATCATGAAAAAATCAAAAGCATTGAAAACTCAAGATTTTGTACATGTTTCAGGTCTTATATCCAGTTGGCAAGTAATTGAAATCGTGCAAAGCATTGGTGTGCACAAAAAGATTTGAATTTGCCTATTTTTGGAATGATATTCAAAGGAATCAAATCAAGATCAAAATCAATAATGGAAGAAGATTGAGATCAGGTTTTGAACCCTAATCCAATCCTTGATATATATTGAGCATATGCAGACCTAAAATGAGGCTGGAGGGAGGCGTGAGAACAAGAACAAAACGTGAAAAAATCACAACAAAGTACTGAGTCGAATTCATTGTTCCAGGCAATTTCAAAGCCTTCTGACCATCCCAATTGCTTCTTGGGATCCCCAGCAAGCAAAACCAATCAAGAACAAGAACTCCCAAGCCCTGTAACTCGCTGTAAGCCAGCCACGACATTACCTTTTTCTTAAATTCGAATTGCATCATTCTGATACTTATAGCATGAAATAATTGTAGATTATTGTTCTTTAACACATTTGCAAGCTTTCTGTAATGTTTAATTGCATTTATATGGACTGTATGAGATTTCACCATTGCTAGGGTTTTCTGGTTCAATTTAGGATCTTTGCATACAAGTGAAATTGGGCCATGAAAGGGCCACCATTGTGCTCAACAGGTCCAGAAGAAGCTATCCATGGCTTTAGTTTTTATTTACCATGCATGTGTTTGATTTTGAGGATATGCAAATTTGTAGTGACGGAAAACGTCCGTAGGTAAAAGTATGGGACTTTTACCAACGGAGAAAGGAAGAAGATGACTAGCTGGCACCACAGGATTGGCCTACTTGAAATCTGGCGCCCTTTTTCACATTATTATATATTATCATTATTATTCATTCTACATACAAACAAAACATGTGGCGCAACTGGTAGTGGAGTAGTTGAAAAATGCCTTGGGGCCTGGGTTCGAATCCCAGGCCCCCCATTCTTGCATATTATTTTTCTTTTCAGGTTCAGGCGCGCATACAAGGATAAGGGATCACCATATGCCCTCAAGATCTCACCTTTGGATCTCCTGATGGCCAAATCTGATGGCCTTCATTTGAGGGACCATGGTATGCCTCAGTCAAAGCAACACACTGGATCCAGGAAGTCAACATGGACTACCTCCTTTTGGGCCCAGATTGCTAGCCATACACCTCACCAATTACTTTTCAGGCCCAACTTTCTTTTCTCTATTTTTTAAATTTCTTTTATTTAATTCTTTTAGTTATTTTTTATTCACATAAAAAATGATTCTTTTTATCAAAAAATCACAAAAAAATATTTTCATCCAATTAGAATTAGATTTATTTTTTTATACAAATATTAATCAATTAGGTTATTTAATTTTTAGGTAACTTTAATTCCTTTTGTAAATAAATTTAAAAACAATTAGAATAATTAGGGTTTTGTTTCTAACTTAATTACATTTTCTTTTTCTTAAAATAACCAAAAACACAAAAATAGGCCATGTAATTATTTTCTTTAATTAATTTAATTAGCTAATTAATTTTTGTATTTAATTTTAAAACCCAATTCTTTTCTTAAAAATAATTAAAAACAACAAAAACAATTTTTTCTTTTTAATTAGGATAGAAGGGGTCAAAACCCTAGTTCTCTCCCGATCTTAATTTCCTCGAACGCGCTTTATCATTTATTTTTACCCTATTAATGTAATTGCTCACAAGTTGTAATAGCTTAATTAGGACTTTTACTTTTCATTATCGCTTTATTTTTAAGGGTTTGTTTTTTGGCTATGTAAATACCTGAAGCCTTGTAATAGCGTAGTTTAATTTCCGCACTTTAAATTATGCAAAATATTAACTGTTAGATGTATGATATTAGGGATGCATGACAAGAATGTATGATTAACTTTAAAACGGTTAGCTAACCCCTAAATGTGCAAAGATAACAAATTTGAAATTGAATCACTCGCACATGCGCACTCCTAGGGTATACTCCACTTCGGTTGTCTTCGGTAAACGGTCATTGAGTATAGGATATTTTAGTGGTCGCCCTTTTGTCTCAAAGATCAAAGTTGTCTCGGAAAGGTGGCCTCGGATATTGTTGCCTCGAATAATTGATTTAAGACATTAGGGTTATTACTAAGATGTCCTAACATTTCTTTAATGACCGTACGTCCCTTTTCGAATTGACCCTTACAACTCCAACGATGTTGCTACCTACTCACTAATAGTGGGATAGCGCTGTCTAAAGGAAACGAACATATAACGATTATTTTTTCGAGTAGGTAGATTAACTCTTAAGTACTTGCTCAATACAAACAAAATTTTTCACACTTACACTCCTTTACAAACAAAGTTTTCAAAAATACTTTGTAACACTCTTGAAGGCAGAAGCAAGGGTTAAATCGAAATCAAAACAAAAACTTTTCAAATCACACAAACACAAAGAAGCAATTTTGAAAATGATGAGCAAGTACCTAAGAGCCCGTAGATAACTACGGATAGAAAGGGTGCTAATACCTTCCCTTTCTATAATCTACCCCCCGTACTCAGAAAATCTTGAAAAAGGAATTTTTCTGTGCTTTTTTCCTTTTCTTGTTGGATAATATAAAAGTCGGTAGCGACTCTTGCTTACCGTGACATTTTGCAAACACAAACACAAAACACAAACCAACATTCCTAAAAATAAGTCTCGGTTCTGGCCACCGTATCACAGAAATGGCGACTCTGCTAGGGACTTAATAAGTGGGGTATACCTTAGGATTAGTTCATCATATTGTTTTCTATTGTTTGATTTGATTGCTTTATTTTTGTGGGCTTTGTATCAGAGTTACTATAGATCCTAACCCGGATCTGGGGGACACCTTTTAGGTAAGTAGCAATAAATTGTGAGGGAACTGTACGGCATAGACCGATACGGTTGAAGCAGTAGCTACGTTGATGTGGCACATTAGTTGGTACTGGTATCCCTTGTGGAGGAGCAAGGAGAATACGGGGCTGCTATATGGGTTGTTAAGCATCAACTGACCTTAGAACCTATAATTGACCAACTTGGCCATAGGAAGTAGTGAGATAGTTGGCCTCAGTGTAGAGCTGGGAACTGGTTGATACTCGATTCTACACTCATTGAGACCATACTCTCGAGATAGTTCCGGCCGCAAGAAAAGATTGCATGAGCTGAAACCATGACCGATGGAGGATGGCCAGTGATATTGGGAACCTCTAGAACCCGGTTAGTATTATTAGGACAGGTTGAACCAACTGAACTTCAAGAGGGTAATACCTAGACCCCATGCAACCCTAAACCTAAGGCTGTTTGTATGACTTATGTGCTTTCAACTTGAACTACTTGCACATTTTTATTATCTGACAACATGAGTTCCTTGCAGGTTTTGTTTACAGTCCTTATCCAATAACTTGGATTTCTTACCGGATTTACTTGTTTACATCACCTCACACTTTTTCTTAAACTCATAGCATACACATCATAACATCATGCCTTAACATTTCCTTAACCATTTCAAGGATCTCATTGGCCTGTGGTGCAAGTTATGATGAACCAAATGTCTAGCAAGGGGCAAAGGGGATTTATTTTCCTCTAGCCAATGTCGTCAAGAGATCAAAACACGATAACTTGAGTCAGGGGCTATGACCCACTCGATATGGTGAGCTTGACTCTTGAAGAAGGACTCTTAACGACACGAAGTTTCTTCAATCAAGTTGCAATCAAATTCTAACAGTTTCTTGTTTACCCCGCGAGATCCTTGAAAAAATTGCATACATATATCATACACATCATTGCATAACAGGTCTTCCAGTACAGGTCTCTCATGTTCTCGCTGTTTATTTCAGCAATGGCTCTCAAACAAGACAACAAAGATCTTCAAACTCAAGAAGCTCAGTTCAGGGACATATTCCTAAACCTATCCAAGGGGCAGGAAGAGTTGAAAACACTCCTCGTTGGGAACTTGGTCAAGAAAAGTCCTGAAGACAATAAGGACGAGCGGCTGGAACAACTGCAAGCTGAGGTAGATGCAATAAGAACCCATATGCTGGGGCAGATGGCTCTTATCCAAGGCTTAGCCTGGGGACAAGAAGAGCTGAGAACCATTATCAACCAACTTCATCAAGACAGATACAACAGTATGAAGCAAACAGTCGGGTCCGGGGACCAAGTTATTGATCAACCTCCAAGAAGACAAGGGTTTGGTTTGGTGAAGAATGGACCTCTCCAAGTTGCTACTACCTCACGGGTCCAACAACAACCTCGCCAAAAGCAATGGGTTAATCAGAGTAAGCCAGATACACCCAAGAGGCAGTTTACCAAGCTCAACATGCCGCTGTCTCAAGCTTTACAACATATGTTGAGGATGAATCTGGTGACGTTGATAGGACCTCATCCGAATCCTAAGACTTCTTCGCCTAACTACAATCCTGATGCAAGATGTGCATACCATTCCAACATCCCAGGGCATGATACTGACGATTGTTGGAAGTTGATATACAAAATTCAAGACCTGATTGATGAAGGAGCATTGGAATTCACACAAGATGGTCAACTGGAATATTTCTATCAATCCTCCAAGGCTTACCATTTGAAGAGACAAGTTCTGACAAGAGAGGGCTTTTCATTCATTAGAATTCTCAATTTGTAATTTTCTTTTGATTGTTCGAATATTTATTCATGTCAAACTTTGTTACTTTATCAATGCATTGCATATGTCTATTTTGAATCAATCCATTCGTATTCACTATATTTGCTTTCCTTTTTGTGATATTTAACTCTCGATTAAAAAACTCTAAGCCTTTGGAGGGAGGATGACGAAAATGATATCAAAATCTCTACAGTATGCTTTTGAACAGACCTCGCTGACGATGTACAGGCGTTGTTTCAAATCCTAAACAGTGGAGTTATAAGGAAGATAATCCCTAGTCAACCCCTTTGAGCCAAAGAAGTAGGAGTTTTTCTTTTCACACAAATTAAAACCCTTAATCACAACCTGGGGCAGGATATTTTTCTCAGTTAATTCAGGTGCACAATGAATGGCTTCAAAGACGTCCTTCCAAAACAGAAGACGGTGATGGTTCTCTATAATCGTCAAGATAGGTAGTCATTATCTCTCGAAATAAAAGCCCATTAATTCAAAACCTATGAAGGAGACTTAAGAAAAATTGGGGCATCCCGCTGACTGTAATCACAAAAAGAAACAGTTCAGGAAAAAGACAAGGATAATAAAAAAAAAGAAAGAGGTCCTACAAACCCTCAACAAAAAGAAATGACTGCCTATTCAGTATCCGAACCATCACTTGAATATTAGAGAAAAAACTCAAACGGGATCTAAATGCATAATTAACTGAGTTTAGGATCGAAGAACATCACGAAGAACGAGTGGGTACAAATAAAATTTGGGCCTTTATCCTTTGTTTCTTAAACCGTGAACCAGGCCACATTATAACCCTCAAAAGTGCTAGCTGAAGCGTGGGTTAGTTCGAAAGCATACTATTACAAAAAGGTATCCTGACTCCTGTAGGACTTGCTGTAAATCCTGAGTTGACATCACATTTTACAAAATTGGTCTGTTTTACTGAAAAATGCATTTTCAAAAATTTCAAGACAGACATAAACTTTGCATTCTTAAAATAACATTGTTTGCATATGACTATTTGTTCAAACAACAAAGAAATTAGCACGACGAATATCTAGTGAACAAAAACCTTCTCAATAAAAGGATCACCTCAAGTGGAAAAACATTTCCAACCAAGGGGCACGGCATGATCATTGTCCATCATCTGGGGCAATCAAGTCAAGATTCAAGGAATCTCTCAAAGATGCCAAATAGCCGGGGGCAAGTCTCCATCTGAATCGCTTGGGGCATTGGACATGAATTCCAGAAACGAAGCTGGTATGATCAAACGAACATCTTCTGGTAGTGTGGCAACACAACACTACCGACAATGACAAATCCCTACACCCTGAGAGCATGGACATAGTCAGGAAATACTGCGCATGAACAAAGACCCATTAGGTTGACTGGCCTAGGCAAAAATAAGGGCATTCCGGCGAACCAAAAGGGTTCGGGAAAAAATTAGGGATAAAAAATGAAAAAATATTTACACCCGGCAAGTCGAAAACCCGAAAGGGCGGCTTGGGCAAAAAAGGGTATCCCGGTGGATTGAAAATCTGAAAAGACAGTCCAGACAAAAGTTAGGGATTAAAGCATACGACTATGTCCCGTCATCTCGTCACTTGCCTACCAAAAGAAGACTTATCATTTCGATCAAAAGTTACCAAGCACCTCATAAGTTGGGATAACACTTGATCCACAAGGCTTCCGCAGACACCTTCTCCAGCAGATACAGGGGAAGAAAAGTCTCGATGCAAAGTCATTGTCATTTCCTCAGCATGCATCCCAGGTACATTCTCTCCCCGCAGAGTAATAAAAAGATAGTGATGTTAGCGGTCCCAAACAGGACATAATTCTCCCCAGCTGAGGCTCGCAACCGCGAATGAGTCGGTAAGATTCTCCCCAAGCAGAGTTTATCTACTATTAACACTGGAAGATTATCCCCAGTAGAGTCTAGAAGATTATCCCCAGTGGAGTTTATTTCTTCCACAAACAGAAAGTTTATCCCCGAAAGAGTTTATCATCACCAGCAATGATAACTCATCCCCAGCCGAGGATGTTCCTCCAAATCAACAGTTCCTCTAACAGAGCATCTCTTTCCCACATAATCATTTTCTCGGCGGTTTATTCTCCAGCAGGATTATTCTCACAATCATCTTTGTTCATTATCCCTAGGAGCAAAACTCTTTTTCTCCAGCAGTAGTCCGAGATTTATTTCCCCCAGTTAGAGAATATCATAAAACATTGCATATCCATACGTCATGACATGTGCATACGCATCATACGACCCAATATCATTTATTTTGAGAATATTATTGCCTGATACATATCATACATCACATACAGCTAACCTTTACCTTTCAGGAAAGATACAATCAAATTCTCACCAATTTCAAGCTATGAAGCCCGGATCCGACCAAATAGTATCTTGATTTCTACATCATATTGTGAAGCCCGGAGAACGACCGGATAACAGTATCAGAATGCCGCGAAGCCTAGATTACAACCAGATAGTGGTATCTTTTAAAAGCAAGCTATGAAGACCGGATTCGACCGGATAGTAGTTTAATCCCCAGCAAGCCAGATAGTGGTATATCATAAACACAAGCCGTGAAGTCCAGATTACGACCGGATAACAGCTCAGCAAGTACCATGAAGCCTGGATTTGACCAGATAGTGGTATATCATAAACACAAGCCGTGAAGCCCGAATTACGACCGGATAACAGCTCAGCCAGTTACTGTGAAGCCTGGATTACGACCCGATAACAATGCGAGATGCCATGAAGCCTGGATTCGACCAGATAGTGGTATATCATAAACACAAGCCGTGAATCCCGAATTACAACCGGATAACAGCTCAGCAAGTTATTGTGAAGCCTGGATTACGATCAGATAGAAATACCAGACCATGAAGCCTGTATTACGACCAGATAATGGTAGAAGACGTTGTGAAGCCTGAATTACGACCAGATAGCAACCAAGAATACTACGAAGCCTGGATTACGACCAGATAGTGGTATATCTTTAATACAAGTTATGAAGCCCAGATTCAACCGGATAGTATCTTGATTTTCTCCGAACACCATAAAGCCTGGATTCGACCAGATAGTCGTATAAGACATCGTGAAGCCTGGATTACGACCATATAGCAGTAAGAAGCACTGAAGCCTGGATTACGACCAGATAATAGTGAGGGACACTGTGAAGCTTGGATTACGACCAAATAGCAGATCACCCAGCCAATTACTATGAAGACCGGATTCGACCAAATATTAGTAGGCCCAAAGCCAAAGGGAAGCCCGGAATGCGACCGGATAACCACTTGATTTCTTTTGAAGCCTAGATTGAGACCAGATAAGAAGTGAGGTATTGTGAAGACTGGATTCGACCAGATAATAGTACAACACACCATGAAGCCTGGATTCGACCAGATAATGGTATGAAACATCGTGAAGCCTGGATTACGACCAGATAGCGGTACAAGACACTGTGAAGCTTGGATTTCGACCAAATAGCAATTTTACCTGGAAAATTACTAAGAAGCCCGGAGTCGACTGGATATTAGTGTGCCCTGAATTCAAGTTGAAGCCCGGATGCGACCGGATAACAACTTAATTCCTTCGGAAGCCTGGAATACGACCAGATAAGAATCGAGAAATTACGAAGCCTGGATTACAACCAGATAGCAAGTATAATCTCATCTCCCCAGCAAGTCACTGTAAAGCCTGGATTACGACCAGATAGCAGTCGATATTATCACTATGAAGCCTGGATTACGACCAGATAGTAGTTCATTTTCACCTCCTCGACTAAGAGACGGTTCATAAGTAGAATAACGGACGACCGAAGTTCCTAAAATTCAACAGAGATGATTCCCTAGTAGAATAACGGACGACCGAAGCTCCTAAAATTCTATTTCTCTCAAGACAGAGATCAACATTCCTCGGCGGAATCTTCCTCAACAACAGGTATACAAGCTCTCGCTAAGGAATATCTTATGCGATCGACACTCCTTCAGATGGCATCTTTAAGCCCATCCCCCGTCAGAAATTTCCAAATGGCATATGTAAGCCCATTCCCGACATCACAAGACGGATACCACTTCATGTGAGTGCAAATTTCTGGGTACTATAGTATTCAATCATCTTCCACCTTCAGATCACGAAAGGCACACAAGCCAATCTACATCCTCAGGTTTAAGAAGATTGAACAAGGGAAGCTGTTGTACCCCAAAATTTGCCCTCCCATATTTCTTAATACATTTCAAGATCCTCAAATTGCTCAAGGAAGTCCAAGGGTTGACCAGACAAGCTCCCTCCTAAGGCAGTCTACCCCAAATTAGGGTTTCATGTTGCATCAAGATACTTGAGTCCAAGGGATCCCAAATTCTCACCATTATCATAATATGTTCTCAAGATCATCCATGTCAAGTTTCAAGCCTTGCAAAGGAAATTTGCTCAGTCAATTGCTCAAAGGCCTGAAAATCGTCTATGCTAGGGCAAAAGTCAACTGTGGCCTAGATACAGTCAAACTTCAAGATTTTTGGTCAACACCCTCATTTTGAATTATATTTCATCATTTGATCAAGGTTTGATCATGATTTATCAAGGATTGCTCATAATTCATCAAGGCTCAAAAGTTGCTAAATTAGGGTTTTGCAAGAAAAGTCAACTCAACTTTGACCAAGCATAACTTTATCATACTTTATGAGAAATGACCCATCCAAAGCTAATTTTGAAGAGGATGCAATGATCTATAATCCATATTCATCTCCAAAGTTCAAAATATGCACTCACAAGAAGTTATGAATTTGGACATTATAGGTCATTTTGAAAAGTCAACAAAAACACCTTTTTTGTCAAAGCTTCATACATGGACATGGAATACCAAATTGAGATGAGACCAAAAGGGTTGCTTAGAGGACATCTCAAGATTTATAAAAAGTCAAAGAACACCTTCAAAGAGTTAAAAATTGAGGAAGTTATGCATTGTTGAAGTTGGCCCTTTTTGCAAATTTGTCAAAAGTTAACTATGCCTCAAATTGCAATTTTTGCTAAATGGGCCCAATCTTTTGCACTTGTTTTGAGTTGGAAACATGGTCCATGAGCCCTATCCCTTGCCACTTGTAATTATCTTGTTTTTATTATTTATTTTGATTTTGATTTGAATTAAATCATTTTTAATCAAAACAAATCATGAAAAAATAAAAGCATTGAAAACTCAAGATTTTGTACATGTTTTAGGTCTTATATCCAGTTGGCAAGTAATTGAAATCGTGCAAAGCATTGGTGTGGACAAAAAGATTTGAGTTTGCCTATTTTTTGAATGATATTCAAAGGAATCAAATCAAGATCAAAATCAATAATGGAAGAAGATTGAGATCAGGTTTTCAACCCTAATCCAATCCTTGATATATATTGAGCATATGCAAACCTAAAACGAGGCTGGAGGGAGGCGTGAGAACAAGAACAATACTTGAAAAAATCACAACAAAGTGCTGAGTCAAATTCATTGTTCCAGGCAATTTCAAAGCCTCCTGACCATCCAAATCGCTTCCTGGGATCCTCAGCAAGCAAAACCAATCAAGAATAAGCACTCCCAAGCCCTGTAACTCGCTGTAAGTTAGCCACGACATTGCCTTTTTCTTGAATTAGAATTACATCATTGTGATACTTATAGCATGAAATAATTGTAAATTCTTGTTCTTTAACACATTTGCAAGCTTTCTGTAATGTTTAATTGCATTTATATGGACTATATGAGATTTCACCATTGCTAGGGTTTTCTGGTTCGATTTGGGATCTTTGCATACAGGTGAAATTGTGCCATGAAAGGGCCACCATTGTGCTCAACAGGTCCAGATGAAGCTATCCGTGGCTTTAGTTTTTATTTACCATGCGTGTGTTTGATTTTGAGGATATGCAGATTTGTAGTGACGGAAAAACACCCGTAGGTAAAAGTCTGGGACTTTTACCAACGGAGAAAGGAAGAAGATGACTAGCTGACACCACAGGATTGGCCTATTTGAAATCTGGCGCCCTTTTTCACATTATTTTATATTATCATTATTATTCATTCTATATACAAACAGAACATGTGGCGCAACTGGTAGTGGAGTAGTTGAAAAATTCCTTAGGGCCTGGGTTCGAATCCTAGGTCCCCCCATTCTTGCATATTATTTTTCTTTTCAGGTTCAGGCGCGCATACAAGGATAAGGGATCACCATATGCCCTCAAGATCTCACCTTTGGATCTCCTGATGGCCAAATCTGATGGCCATCATTTGAGGGACCATGGTATGCCTCAGTCAAAGCAACGCACTGGATCCAGGAAGTCAACATGGACTACCTCCTTTTGGGCCCAGATTGCTAGCCATACACCTCACCAATTACTTTTCAGGCCCAACTTTCTTTTCTCTATTTTTTATATTTCTTTTATTTAATTCTTTTAGTTATTTTTTATTCACATAAAAAATGATTCTTTTTATCAAAAAATCACAAAAAAATATTTTCATCCAATTAGAATTAGATTTATTTTTTCATACAAATATTAATCAATTAGGTTATTTAATTTTTAGGTAACTTTAATTCCTTTTGTAAATAAATTTAAAAACAATTAGAATAATTAGGGTTTTGTTTCTAACTTAATTATATTTTCTTTTTCTTAAAATAACCAAAACACAAAAATAGGGCATGTAATTATTTTCTTTAATTAATTTAATTAGATAATTAATTTTTGTATTTAATTTAAAAACCCAATTCTTTTCTTAAAAATAATTAAAAACAACAAAAACAATTTTTTCTTTTTAATTAGGATAGAAGGGGTCAAAACCCTAGTTCTCTCTCGATCTTAATTTCCTCGCACGCGCTTTATCATTTATTTTTACCCTATTAATGTAATTGCTCACAAGTTGTAATAGCTTAATTATGACTTTTACTTTTCATTTATCGCTTTATTTTTAAGGGTTTGTTTTTTGGCTATGTAAATACTCGAAGCCTTGTAATAGCGTAGTTTAATTTCCGCACTTTAAATTCCGCAAAATATTAACTGTTAGATGTATGATATTAGGGATGCATGACAAAAATGTATGATTAACTTTAAAACAGTTAGCTAACCCCTAAATGTGCAAAGATAACAAATTTGAAATTGAATCACTCGCACATGCGCACTCCTAGGGTATACTCCACTTCGGTTGCCTTCGGTAAACAGTCATTGAGTATAGGATATTTTAGTGGTTGCCCTTTTGTCTCAAAGATCAAAGTTGCCTCGGAAAGGTTGCCTCAGATATTGTTGCCTCAAATAATTGATTTAAGATATTAGGGTTATTACTAAGACGTCCTAGCATTTCTTTAGTGACCGTACGTCCCTTTTCGAATTGACCCTTACAACTCCAATGATGGTTCTAGCTACTCACTAATAGTGGGATAGCGATGTCTAAAGGAAACGAACATAGAACGATTCTTTTTTCGAGTAGGTAGTTTAACTCTTAAGTACTTGCTCAATACAAACAAACTTTTTCACACTTACACTCCTTTACAAACAAAGTTTTCAAAAATACTTCGTAACACTCTTGAAGACAGAAGCAAGGGTTAAATCTAAATCAAAACAAAAACTTTTCAAATCACACAAACACAAAGAAGCAATTTTGAAAATGATGAGCAAGTACCTAAGATCCCGTAGATAACCACCGATAGAAAGGGTGCTAATACCTTCCCTTTCTATAATCTACCCCCCGTACTCAGAAAATCTCAAAAAAGGAATTTTTCGGTGCTTTTTTCCTTTCCTTGTTGGATAAAATAAAAGTCGGTGGCGACTCTTGCTTACCGCGACATTTTGCAAACACAAACGCAAAACGCAAACCAGCATTCCTAAAAACAAGTCCCGGTTCTAGCCACCGTATCACACTATTCGTCTCCCTATCTTTGCATACTTCATACTAGTCATTACATACCAAAAGAAATTACACTGCACGCGAAAACAGGAAGGAAATTTCAAAAATAGACAAATTTGCACCTCAGCCTGTTCATATGCGTATGGCCCGGCCTCATACGAGCATGTCTCACTTCCTCACCCCAATATCTGCATATCGAACACGTAAGGCCAAACAGTCAATTTTTATACGCATATCATACACATACCACCATAGGGGATTTCCCTCAAAACTCACCATACAACCCCCATACGTGTATGGCTCCATTTGATACGCATATAGCACTTCCCCATACGCGTATCATACGCGTACTGGTAGATGGCCGTGATGGCTTGGGGACAGGGCACGTACCATATGTGTACATCCCTTGGGAGTGTCCCCTCATAGGCATATGACCCCCCCATACGCGTATGACCAGCCATCTGCTCCAAAAATCGGCTTTCGCACCAGTACGATTTCTGCTTGTTTTGCACACTTTCAACCTCTTAAATTGGACTTAAAACAATGTTTTTACACATAATTACCTATAGTCTTAATCCAATTTCATTAATCACTTAATCCACAACAATTTTCTACATCAAAACTCACTCTCCATCATCTCTCTAGATCTACAATTTCAGAATTGGGATTTTCATGGAACAACACCACAACAACAACTATCAATAACAATCACATCGTTGGTATAATTTAATTCACAATTTCACATGGATTCACACATACATATTATCAATCAACCATGGGAAATCATATACGTCAAATCTACACGAAACCTAAAGAGGGAAAGGAACCCTCACTACTCTTTCATGTTATAATCACCATTTAGAGAACCTATTATCCACCCTTACCTTAGTTTGAAGCCTTGATACTTCAACAATAGTGGGATTATCCTTGTAGCCCTTTTGACCTAGCTTCTATTCTCTTCTCTTCTTTTCACATGAAAACAATTTCTCCCAATTCTCTTTCCACCGCTTTCCTCAAAATATGTTTTATTTCCCTTTAATAACAAATAATAATAATAATAATAATAATAATAATAATAATAATAATAAAAATAATAATGGGAATAATAATAATAATAACTATAATATTTATAAAATAATATTATTAGTGGTTACCATATCATATGATAATAATACTTTTATTAATAATAGTATATTTCCACCATTCACCAATATTATTACTATTATAACATAGGCTAAGTTTTTATTCTAATTATCTAATTAGAACTAAGCTCTCATACAACCTTAGCCATGCCTACAATCCCTTAGTTATGTCAAAACAATTCAAAATCAACAAACAATGACTAAATATTTAAATGGGATGTTACAGAAAATATCAAGAAAAAAGAAGAATCACCATTCAAATATTCATCCACAAATATTCTTCTAGAGAAATATTAAGGACACAAGAGTTGTTGCTCGTTATTATGTTAAGATATTAGGGATTAAACAAAAACAGTTGTTGGACGTTATTTATGTTTATATTAGAGTTCTCAATACAAAGAGTTGTTGCTCATTATTTGTATTAGAGACTTTGTTCTTCATTGTTGTATTAATCTTCTTTTTAAGAAGCAAACATTGTAAACACAGTTGATTGTGATTCTGTTGAGAATTGATTGTTGCCTCAAGTGACTAGGTTGTTAGTTTGTAGACTTGAGATGGCTAAGGTTTCTGTCGAGACTCTTAGACAATTGTTATTAGTCACCTGCGGGTAGCCCGTGTGTAGCGGTAGAAATGTTCAAGACTAAGCCATTGGACTGACTAGACTTTATACAAATCAAAATAAAAATCGCCATCGCGCTTTATTGTTTCCAAAGGAATGGGAAAAGAACGAATAACCCAAAAAAGGGGGAAAGATTTAAGGTAAGGGTGTTGGTTATGCAAAGGGAAGGTATTAGCACCCTAAACATCTACGGTACTCCGCAGGAACCTCTTTGAAAAATCTGTATATTTTGGCTATAAAAATGTGTTGTATATAAAATGGATGGTGGAGGTGAGAAAAGAAATATTTTTATGATTTTTTTGCACCCGCCGCGGTTGCGAACCTTTAGTGGCTACGTACCACCTTTCGTGCAATAAGGGATCATGGTACACGTAGTTCCTCTTTTAAAAATTTGAAACACAAGTGTGTTGGTTAATTTTATGAGATAAGACATCATCGTCATTGTCCGTGTGGAAAACATACTTACTACCCACAATCATGAGAAAGGAGAATTTGCATCATCTTAAAGTGGAGGATATGGCTTGGATTTTAAAATCAATAATGCCTCACTCAACACCCAAGTGTAAAATATCTCTCTTTACTACATATTGTAGAAGTATAGTTGTTTGCATCACTACAAGGATTGACAAGAGTCTAATCTTTTAATAAAAGTTTTAAAATAAAAAGCCAAAGTGGCAAAAATGGTTTGAAATGAGATTGATTGACTTTTAGTCTTCTCACAAAAATGTCAAGGTATTATTAAATTGATTGAAATTTATTTATGAAAATGTTTTGAAAATGCATGGACCTAAGTCCAAGTTTATTATGAAAGTGTTTCAAGTTTAGAAATAAGAAGAGTTTTTTAAAAGAAGGGAGAAGATTTTTGAAATTAAAGAAGATGGGAGGAGAAGAAGAGGCTATCCTAAAGAATAAGGTAAAAGCTAGGGATATGGACCATCTAACCAACAAGAAGCCAATACTTGACATTATGAGTCAATATAGAATTCCCATTCTTTGGATTGAAATCAAGCAAGCAAAGATACTAGACTGCTTGAGAGAACCAAACTTCAAGTGTATTAAGTCTTCGCAAAAATTGGGCAGAGTAACGACTGTATACGGGTGAATTCCAGATTACAAACAAAGTATGTAATCACAATAACCTACACACAAAACAAACAAACAACCCAATGTCTTGAGGTAAACCTCAAGAACTCCAAACAAAATATCAAATAAAGTCACAAAGTCTCCAAGATAGGCCAAGGTCTCTAATCCTAAGTCCAAGAAGTCCAATACTCCATAATGCCAAGGATAATAACCAAATAGTCCAAGTATCATTAAAGATTTTTATGGTTCATGTTGATTATTAGGTGTCTTTAAAAGGAAAAGAAAATCTCAAGTAAGCAAAATAAAAATGACATAAAAGTAAATGCTCAAGTGAGCAAAATAAAAATGGCATAAGAATAAATGCTCAAGTGAGCAAAAATAAAAAAATTGCATGAAATATAAATGCTTAAATTAAATGGTACATAAAGCATAAAAAATAAAAGCATAAAGTAAAGTCAATTGTTAGAAGTTAGTGGTTAGTTGGATGACCATCTTGAAACTTGCATTTGGAACTCATTAGAGGATTGGTAGAACCAAAGCCTCCACACATCAAGTTACATTTGCTTTTTGTCAAGTATATCATCCATTTTGGAATCCTCAAAAGTAACTTTTAATGATCAACAATGTTTAAGTGATCCGCGTTGACCAAAGGTGTTGTAGATCCATTAGAGGATTGGTAGAACCAAATCCTCCTCACAATAAATCTCAAGGTTATTGGATCAAAGAGATCAAATTAACATACTTGGGCTTGCAATCATAAGTTTGGGCCACGAATGATCATTTATTCGAATCGGGACAAAATTTAGCACTATGTTAAGCAATCGTAAGTGGACTTATTTAGAAGTCGCACCTATTTTGAGGCCGGTCAATAGAAATTTATGTACTTCATGTTTGGATAAATGATATAGAGATCATCATCCCTTAACATGTAGAATAATTAAAAAGAAAGGGATAAGATGAAGAGGGAAGGGAATGATAAGCTAATTTGGATCACCATTTCAAAATTCTTTCATCTTTAAATTCAACCACTCCTCTAGATGGATTAAAGCACTAAATATATCATTAATCCAAAGCACCAAAAAATGAATTAAATAATTCACTCTTTGTCAGATTTGAATTGATGAACATTTATCCAACTTCATCTACATCACAAAGTCCATTGAGTTTAAAGACAAATTGGACATTTAAAATTGCAATCCAAGTTATCCATCAAAGAGAGTAAGCAGAAAAATATTTTTGAGTCGAAACAACCCCAAAATAAGGCAGAAAAAATATTTTCGACACTGTTGCAATCAATTGTGCTTCGACAGCTACCAATTGCATCAGTGCAGTTTTTTTTTAAAAATTAATTTTCTGTGACAAACAATTGCAATGTTGCAACAATTGATTGCAACTTGTTAAAATCAGTCGAAAACAACATCTCAAGGATCAAATTCTTGTTCCAACTTTTCATCAAACACCTTATGATCATGGATCCAATTGAGCATGAAAATTCCATAAAATCATGAGAAAATATCACTAATGGAATCATAAAACAGTGCTCAATGAATCAAAACCAGAAATCCACAAGAGATCACATTGTGAAAAATGATGATCCAACTTACCAAAGGCAGAATTAGAGAATTATCAAACAACTTCCAGAATTTGCTGCAATTCGACCACAAGAATCATTTACCAAAGCCTAGATGTAGAGAATTAACGAAGAAAAAGTGTTTAGATGAAGGTTTAGCTCAAAGATTAGTAAGCTTCAATGCAAAGCTTACTAACTTTTTGAAAATGGAGCTTTGAGTGAATTTGGTAGATGGAGAGAATTGAGAGATTTTTTAGCAAAGTGATTTTGGATATCAAAAGCTTGTCATTTGAATGAAATGAGGGATCTATTTATAGAGTTCTAGGGTTGGGATTAGTGGTAATTTGGTAATTGATTCTTGGAGCCAAAAATTGAATTAATGATATAATTTTCAAATTATGCAGAAAAATTGGAGCCAAAAAGATGACAGTTTTGAAATTGCTGGCTTTTTTTTTCAAAAATCACGTGTATTTTGCTGCTATGAGTCGACACAAGGGTCATATGCGTTGACACATCCTAGTTGTATAACACAACATGAGTCGACGCAAGCTTCTATGTATCGATACATTCTGCTATTTCAACACATTACATAATCAAACAATCTGCATGAGTCGACACATAACATGTATGTGTCGACACATGCTAGTTATACAAACAGGATGAGTCAATACATAACATGCATGTGTTGACACGTGCTAGTTATACACAATAGGATGAGTCGATATATACCTTTATGGGTCGATGCATGCTGTCTTTCGCCACAATACATAATCAATCAACTTTCATGAGTTCGACACAAGCCTTTATGGATCCATACAAGCCGCCTTTCGACACAATACAAAATCAATCAACTTTCATGATTTTGATACAAGCCTTTATCGATCCATACAAGCTGCCTTTCGACACAATACATAATCCATCAATTTTCATGAGTTCGACACAAGCCTTTATGGATCCATACAAGCTGCCACTTCGACACCATACAGAATCAATCAACTTGCATGAGTCGATACATAACATGTATGTGTCGACACATACTAATTTTTTTGATTTTTGAAGGCAGAAATCCTTATTTGTCAGATGCTTCGATTCAGTACCTACAAAACACAAATATGCAAAGACAAAGACAAATATTTTTTGTATTTTGATTAGAAGTTAGTCAACAACACATGTATAAAATACACAACCAAGGTGCTTGGAAATTCCTCAAGAGAAAACTTAAAGATAGGAGATAGAAAAAGAGGAAGAACCAACCCTAATGTGATCTTGTTATGATCAAGTTGACATGATATGATAGGGGAATCTTAGGGGCAAAAATTGGGGTACAACAGCTGCCCTTATTTAAGTGTCTTCTATCCGGAGATACGAAGGTTAAAAATCTTCGTGTCGACGCGATTGAAGATACTTAAATATAAAACAAACCCTATTTTTGTCCCTAAGATGCCATTCAATGCTTATGATTATGAATGCAAATGGACAAATCTAAAGAGACGCAAGACACCACTGGGGATGCAACAAAAATGATGAAACAAAGGAGCAACCCTACCAGGAAAATAAATAACCGGTGAATAAAAGACATGACTCTATTGGTGTAAAACCCAAAGAAGAGATAAGATAGAATCAACTCAATATTGTGGAAAAAGTAAAGAATGATAACGATTAACAGATAACTGTGAACTACCAACTCTATGGATGAAGGTAGAAAAGTAACAAGATACCGGCTCACAGATAAAGGTAAAATACCAACTCAATAGTTGAAGGTAGAAGATAAAGATATACCGACTCACAAATGACGATAAACTACCAACTCAATAGTTGAAGGTAGAGAGAAAATATATCATGTCACCGCCGTTCACTTACGATGTTCTATCAACATTCACTAATGATAGCAAAAGGAAAACAAACACCGACGTTCACTGCCGATGTACTACCAACGTTCACTGAAGGTAGAAGGAGAAAATATCATATCACCACCGTTCATTGACGATGAACTATCAACGTTCACTGATGATAGCAAAAAGATAACAAACACCTAAGTTCACTGCCGATGTACTACCAACGTTCACTGAAGGTAGAAAGAGAAAATATCATACCACCGCCGTTCACTGACGATGAACTATCAACGTTCACTGATGATAGCAAAAAGATAACAAACACCAACGTTCACTGCCGATGTACTACCAACATTCACTGAAGGAAGATTTGAATATGATACCACCGCCGTTCACTGATGATGAACTATCAACGTTCACTGATGATAGCAAAAAGATAACAAACACCGACGTTCACTGTCGATGTACTACCAACATTCACTGAAGGTAGATTTGAAAATATCATACCACCGCTGTTCACTGACGATGAACTATCAACGTTCACTGATGATAGCAAAAAGATAAGAAACACTGACGTTCACAGCCGATGTACTACCAACGTTCACTGAAGGTAGATTTGAAAATATCATACCACCGCCGTTCACTAATGATGAACTATCACCATTCACTGATGATAGCAAAAAGATAAGAAACACCGCCGTTCACTGCCGATGTACTACCAACGTTCACTGAAGGTAGATTTGAATATCATACCACCGTCGTTCACTGACGATGAACTATCAACGGGACGATGAGAGAACCTTGGGCGATTACTACCTCAACGGGACGATGAGAGAACCTTGGGCGATTACTACCTCAACGGGACGATGAGAGAACCTTGAACGATTTCTACCTCAACGGGACGATGAGAGAACCTTAGGCGATTACTACCTCAACGGGACGATGAGAGAACCTTGGGCGATTACTACCTCAACGGGACGATGAGAGAACCTTGGGCGATTACTACCTCAACGGGACGATGAGAGAACCTTGAGCAATTACTACCTCAACGGGACGATGAGAGAACCTTGAACGATTTCTACCTCAACGGGACGATGAGAGAACCTTAGGCGATTACTACCTCAACGGGACGATGGGAGAACCTTGGGCGATTACTACCTCAACGGGACGATGAGAGAACCTTGGGCGATTACTACCTCAACGGGACGATGAGAGAACCTTGGGCGATTACTACCTCAACGGGACGATGAGAGAACCTTGGGCGATTACTACCTCAACGGGACGATGAGAGAACCTTGGGCGATTACTACCTCAACGGGACGATGAGAGAACCTTTGGCGATTACTACCTCAACGGGACAATGAGAGAACCTTGGGCGATTACTAACTCAACGGGACGATGAGAGAACCTTGGGCGATTACTACCTCAACGGGACGATGAGAGAACCTTGGGCGATTACTACCTCAATGGGACGATGAGAGAACCTTGGGCGATTTCTACCTCAACGGGACGATGAGAGAACCTTGGACGATTACTACCTCAACGGGACGATGAGAGAACCTTGGACGATTACTACCTCAACGGGACGATGAGAGAACCTTGGATGATTACTACCTCAACAGGACGATGAGAGAACCTTGGACGATTACTACCTCAACGGGACGATGAAAGAACCTTGGGCGATTACTACCTCAACGGGACGATGAGAGAACCTTGGGAGATTTCTACCTCAACGGGACGATGAGAGAACCTTGGGAGATTACAACCTCAGCAGAATGATGAGAGAATCTTTAGGCGACTACAACCTCAGCAGAATGATGAGAGAATCTTTGGCGACTTCAACCTCAGCAGAATGATGAGAGAATCTCAGGCGACTACAACCTCAGCAGAATGATGAAGGAATCTTGGACGTCTTCTACTTCAAAAGGTAAAGACTTTTATCTGTTGATCGTTCTTTCCTGAAGAAGTAACGAGTTAGTTGTATGCAATGTCATAATGTATGACATGCATGATGTCATGATGTTCTCAAAAATAAATGAGATTGGGGTGATATGATTCGTGTATGCATGTATCATAATGTATGACAATGTGATGTTTATGAATGTATTTTCGTCTAGGAAAATAAATCCTTGACGAATGCCGGGAGCTGAATCCTGGGCTGATGTTGAAGAGAGTTCTTCGTTTTCGCTGGGGGTGATGGTTGTAAGAATACCGGTTGGAGAAGATGACTCCGTTGGGGAATAAACTTGGCAAATAGAATACTCTGCGGGGAATGCTTGTTAGAACAAAGTTTGAATCTACTACCCTATATTTAAGTTTTGATGATAACAAAGTGAAAAGATATAGTATTTATAAGTTTCATGTATGAACTATCTGCTGCCTAAAATTATTATGTTCTGACTTGCAGATACTCTGATTGAAATAAGCAAGATCACATCTATTCAGCATCAGAACTTGATTTCAGACACCAGCATCAGAAGTTGCTATATCAGAATGTTAAAATCAGATGATCAACTCACGTACATGCTGAAGCCTGATGAACAAGACTGCGCACATCACTCTGATAAAGAAACACAATAGTTCATCAGCAGCGAATCAGAGTCAGAATGAGCCAAGCCAGAACTTGCATTAAGTAAGCAACGATACTGTGCATTGAAAGCAAATTAATTCCAACGGCCTCATTCCAGACAAGATCTGCTCAATAAGGAAAGCTTGTTATTAGCATTGAATCAAGAATATTGCATCCAACGTTCATCATCTCAGTGCTATATAAACAAGGCTTTGAAGATTGAAATGGCTAATGCTCTCAAAATCTCTACACGCACAAAAGCTAAACCATAATCTTCGTTCTCTCAGTTTTGCTAAACCACACACTCTGATATTCTATTACTGTTTAGCAATCTAGTTTCTAAGCTTCAATTTGTGTATACATCACAGTTGTGATACAGTTTTGTAGAAAACATCCACACACATAGTTTTATCTCTTTGTAAGAAAGTGTTACCTTGATAAACCGGGTTGTGGTTTGAATCAAGAAGGCTTTAGCAGTTGTTAAAGCAGTCTGTAATATTCAGTTGAATATAGTGGATTAAGACCTCGTTGGAGAGAGGCGAAATCACCTTGACGGGTGGACTGGAGTAGTTTGAGATCAAACGAACCAGGATAAAAATATCTTGTTCTTTGCATTAGATTTCAGTTTTACAATTCAACCCCCCCTTCTTGTGTTTTTCACCACTTCAATTGGCATCAGAGCTCCTGGTTCTGAGCTAAAACACTTAACCGTGTCAGTACAAGATCCAGCGTCAGAAAAACACAATGGCAGGAAACAACTCTCACATCAGCAATGACAACAATGAGGACAGAGACAGATTCAGTGGCAAACCTCCAGTCTTTGATGGAGAAAACTTTGATTACTGGAAAGACAGAATTGAAAGCTTCTTTCTGGCACATGATGCTGATCTGTGGGATATGGTGACAGATGGATACACGCACCCTGTGAATGCAAGTGGTCAGAAGATTGATAGAAAAACAATGTCTGATCAACAAAAGCGTGACTTCAAGAATCACCACAAGGCCAGAACCATCCTCCTCAGTGCCATCTCCTATACTGAATATGAAAAGATCTCCAACAGAGACACAGCAAAGAATATTTTTGATTCTCTCAGAATGACGCATGAGGGCAACGTTCAGGTCAAAGAAACAAAAGCTCTGGCGCTCATTCAGAAGTATGAGGCGTTCAAAATGGAAGAATCTGAATCCATTGAAACTATGTTCTCTAGATTCCAGATTCTGGTAGCTGGTCTCAAAGTTCTGGACAAAGGATACTCTACTGCTGACCATGTCAAGAAAATCGTCAGAAGTTTACCCAAGCAGTGGAGGCCTATGGTTACTGCTCTGAAGCTAGCTAAAGATCTCAACAAAATCACTCTGGAGGAACTTATCAGCTCCCTCAGAAGTCATGAGATAGAGCTAGAAGCTGATGAGCCTCAGAAGCAAGGTAAGCCTTTAGCATTAAAATCTAACAGAAAATTTGAGTCTAAAGTTTTGCAGGCAGTTGAAGAAACATCTGATGGATCCTCATCAGAAGAAGACGAACTTTCCCTTCTCTCCAGAAGAGTAAATCAACTGTGGAAGCAAAGACAAAGGAAGTTCAGGAATCCCAGAAGATCTGATCAGAACGAGTCCTCTTCCAGATACAGAAGGACAGATTCTTCCTCTGGATACAGAAGATCTGAAGGCTCCTCCAGTAGCAAAAAGCCAAACACCAAAGACATCATCTGCTATGAGTGCAATGAGCAAGGACACTACAAGAGTGACTGCCCAAAGCTTCAGAGGGAAAAGCCCAAAAAGAAGTTTGGAAGAGAGAAGAAGAAAAGTCTCATGGCTACATGGGATGACTCTGACTCGTCTGAAGCTGACTCAGAATCAGATGATGAAAGGGCAAACATAGCTCTCATGGCTAACATTTCAGAAGATAGTGAAGCTTCTGAATCAGACTCAGAATCAGACACTGAAGAGGTATTTCCTAACTTTGCTGTTAACTTTACAAAGGCTGAACTTGTTGAAAGCCTTAATGAGATTCTGGAACGTTATCAGCAAATTAGAGCCAAATTCAGAGACCTGAAAAGGAATCTTGAATCCGACTCTAATAAGACTGAGAGTCTCAAATTGGAAAATTCTGAGCTGAGAAATAAGATTTCAAAATTAGAAAACACTTTACAAAACTCTCAGAAGGAACCAATTTCTGAAACTCCCAGCAACCCTGATGAGATCATCAAGGAGTATGATCACAGTTTCCAGAAGTTCCTAGCTAAAAGCATAGATAGAAGCAGAATGGCTTCAATGATCTATGGAGTTAGCAGAAACGGCAGGAAAGGAATAGGATACCAAGGTAAGGTTCCTACACCAAAGAATGTCATGGACTTAACCATTAAACACACTCCTCTGAATTCACATTTTGTGTATGGTCACACACATGATATCAAATATACTAGCAGTAAGCACTTTGTGAAACCAAAATTCAACCAGAGTTTTGGTAAAACTAACAAATCAGGACCCAAGAAAATCTGGGTACCTAAGGATAAAATAATACATGTTGCAGATATCTTTAGCAGCAAGTCAGAAACACCAGTCATGGTACCTGGACTCTGGCTGCTCACGACACATGACGGGAAGAAGGCATATGTTCCAAAGCCTGGAACTTAAGCCTTGAGGCCACGTTGGCTTTGGAGGCAATCAGAGGGGAAAGATAATTGGCTCTGGAACTGTAGGTAATGGAAATCTTCCCTCTATTAATAATGTTCTGCTAGGAGATGGATTGATGCATAATCTGTTATCCATAAGTCAATTAAGTGATAACGGTTATGATATAATCTTTAATCAAAAATCATGTAAAGCTGTTAGTCAGAAAGATGGGACTATCCTGTTTAATGGTAAGAGGAAAAACAACATTTACAAAATCAAACTTTCTGAACTAAAGAGTCAGAATGTAAAATGTCTTCTGTCTGTTAACAACGAGCAGTGGATCTGGCACAAAAGATTGGGGCATGTTAGTATGAGAAGAATATCTCAGATTAACAAACTCAATCTGGTCAGAGGACTTCCTAATTTGAAGTTCAATTCAGATGCTCTGTGTGAAGCATGTCAGAAAGGCAAATTTGCTAAACCTTCGTTTAAATCCAAAAATGTTGTTTCTACCTCTAAGCCATTAGAACTTCTGCACATTGACTTATTTGGACCAGTTAAAACTGCTTCAGTCAGTGGTAAGAAGTATGGGTTAGTAATGGTAGATGACTATAGCAGATGGACATGGGTAAAGTTCTTAAGACACAAGGACGAGTCACACTCTGTGTTTGTTACCTTCTGTAACCAAGTTCAGAATGAAAAGGATCTTAGAATCGTTAAAGTCAGAAGTGATCATGGTGGAGAATTTGAAAATAAAGATTTTGAGTCATTCTTTAATGACAGAGGCATTCTGCATGATTTCTCTTGTCCTAGAACTCCCCAACAAAATGGAGTTGTAGAACGAAAGAACAGAACATTGCAAGAAATGGCCAGAACCATGATCAATGAGACAAATGTTGCTAAGATCTTCTGGGCAGAGGAAATAAACACAGCGTGCTACATTCAGAATAGAATCTCAATAAGACCTATTCTGGAAAAGACTCCATATGAATTGTGGAAGAACAGAAAGCCCAACATTTCATATTTTCATCCATTTGGATGTACTTGCTTTATTTTAAATACAAAGAATTATTTGAACAAGTTTGATTCTAAAGCACAGAAGTGTATTATGTTAGGATACTCTGAACGCTCAAGAGGGTACAGAGTATACAATACAGAAACACAGATTGTGGAAGAATCAATCAGTGTTCGTTTTGATGACAAGCTTGACTCTGAAAAGTCAAAGCAGAATGAAGTGTTTGCAGGTATAGAAATTGAATTTGCAGGTTCTGAAGACAAGTCATCAGAAGCTCTCAACACAGACATTCCTTCAACGTCTGAAAGGAACACTGCTAGAAATCCTACAACAGCTGCTGATCAACCTCAGAAGAGATTACCCAGAAGCAGCTTGGATCACCCAGAAGAGACTATCCTAGGAAGAAAGGAAGATCCAATCAGAACAAGAGCAAGCTTCAGAAACTCTGAAGAAACACTTATGGGACTAGTATCTCTGATTGAACCTTCTTCAATTGATGAAGCACTTCTGGATAATGACTGGATTCTGGAAATGCAAGAAGAGCTGAATCAATTCACCAGAAACGACGTATGGGATCTCGTTCCCAGACCAAAAGGATTCAACGTCATTGGAACAAGATGGGTGTTCAGAAACAAGCTAAATGAACAAGGTGAAGTCATCAGAAACAAGGCACGACTGGTTGCACAAGGTTATAGTCAGCAAGAGGGGATAGACTATACAGAAACCTTTGCCCCAGTCGCCAGGTTAGAATCTATCAGACTTTTAATTTCATTTGCTGTTAATAGAGGCATCACTCTGTATCAGATGGATGTCAAAAGTGCATTCTTAAATGGTTATATAGAAGAAGAAGTTTATGTACACCAACCCCCAGGTTTTGAAAATACAAAACATCCAGAACATGTTTTCAAACTAAAGAAGTCACTGTATGGTCTGAAACAAGCTCCCAGAGCTTGGTATGAAAGGCTAAGTAACTTTCTGCTGGAAAATGAATTCACCAGAGGGAAAGTGGACACTACTCTATTCTGTAAATCAGTTAAGAGTGACATCTTAGTCTGTCAAATTTATGTTGATGATATTATTTTTGGTTCTACTAATCCTTCTCTTGGAAGAAAATTTGTTAAGTGTATGCAGGCAGAATTTGAGATGAGCCTCATGGGGGAACTGAAATTCTTTCTAGGAATTCAGATCAATCAAACTCCAGAAGGAACTTACATTCATCAGAGCAAATACATCAGAGATCTTCTGAAGAAATTTGACCTCTCAGAATGTAAGCCATCAAAGATTCCAATGCATCCCACGTGCATTCTGGAAAGAGAAGAGGTAAGCAAAAATGTAGAACAGAAAGTCTACAGAGGTATGATTGGTTCTCTCCTCTATCTGACGGCTTCAAGACCTGACATACTATTCAGTGTTTGTATCTGTGCTAGATTCCAATCAGATCCTAGAGAATCTCACTTAACAGCTGTTAAGCGAATTTTCAAGTATCTGAAAGGTACTACTAATCTGGGTTTGTTTTATAGAAAATCTAGTGATTATAGCTTAGTAGGCTACTGTGATGCTGATTTTGCTGGAGACAGAGTGGAACGTAAAAGTACTTCTGGAAGCTGCCAGTTTCTAGGAGAAAATCTGATTTCTTGGTCCAGCAAAAGGCAATCAACAATTGCTCTGTCAACAGCAGAAGCTGAGTACATAGCAGCAGCAGGATGTAGCACACAAATGCTCTGGATGAAAAGTCAACTTGAAGACTTCCAGATTTTTGAGAGTAACATTCCTATACTTTGTGATAATACTTCTGCTATTTGCTTAAGTAAGAATCCCATTTTACATTCTAGAGCTAAGCATATAGAAATAAAACATCACTTCATTAGGGATTATATTCAGAAAGGTATTTTGAACTTAAAATTTATAGATACAGACCATCAATGGGCTGATATTTTTACTAAACCCCTTTCAGAAGATAGGTTTAATTTCATTCTGAAACATCTCAGCATGAAAGTGTGCCCAGAGTGAAAATGTTTTAATTCCATATATTTACCTTCAGAATGTAATTATTTTACTGTGAACTTCTGATCAATCTCCTTTCAGAAAGATAGAACATGCAGATTGTATCAGATGCAAGTCTAAAGATCTGAGAGTCTAAAGCTCAAAGACAGACGTGCTGATCACTACATCAAACAAGTGTCATCCAATCATCAGCATATCTCTGAAGCAGAACGCGTGCACGCTTCTGAGAAGGCAAAGCGCTGATTGGGTGCATTGAGACACATGTCTGGTAACCGTTTTTAAGTATCTTTCTCAAATCCCCCAAAATCAGCAAGCATTTAATGAAAAGTAATCATGCTTTTAAATGGCAATCATGATTTTTCTCTCTCTTAAAAAACATTTATCTTTTCAAAATAGTTTTGAAAACTCTATTTAAGCACATTAATCTCTCATTCCTATTCTTTACGCTTTCTCACTAATACTCAAGCACTTTCTGCATATTTCTGTGTTCATCTCTTGCAACCTATTTTCCTCAGTTTATTCTCAAAATCCTTTTAGCGTGAACATGGCAACCTCCAGCAGCGTTTCTGCAGGTAATCAGAAGAAAGCATCATCTGAGCAATATCAAGTGCCACTCAGAACTCTCCTCACTCCGGTGAAGAATCTTGAAGTGCTTTCTGAATTAATCATTGACTTTGAAAGCTTGAAGAAGAATGGTTTTGACCTAACTGAAGAAGTTAGGGCTCAAAAGTGGGAAAGGTATTTCGATAGGTTGGTTGGACCAACATTCCCAATGCTGGTCAAGGAATTTTGGATTCACGCCAAGGCTTCAACATATCTGGTCACCTCCTTTGTTATGGGGAAGAAGATTGTGATTACTGAAGATCTCATTGCAAGTCTAATCGGTCAGAGTGGTGGTGGCGTCCGTTGTGTGGACATGGCTGAAAGATGTGCTGATATAGGTGTGGTAGCTGACAAGATTTTCACTCTTGGGATGCCCAGCAGCAAGATTAAAGATCTGAAGGATCATTGCAGAGTGTGGGCTAAGATTATTCTGGGGTGCTTCAACCACAGGAAACCAACCAGTTCTCCTGATTACATAAATGTGGATCAGCAGTTCCTGATCTACTTTATTGATCAGAAGGTAAAGATCAATCTGGCTCACTTCCTGTTCAACCACCTCAGAACAAGTGTGAAAGAAACAAGGGAAGAAGAAAGAACCAAGAGGGATTGGATACCTTTTGGAAGGTTGATATCAGATATTCTGATAGAGAATAGGCTGATTGAGCATCTGATAGAAGCTCAAGAGCTAAGCATTATTGAACCAACAATTGGGAAACCTCTGAACGCAAAGAACCTGAAAAAGATGAAGCTGATAGAGAATATTCAGAAGGAACCCAGAGCTACTCCCCTTGCTGATATCTCCAGCAGAAGAGTGCCTCTGAGTGATTTTCCGTTATTCTCTGAAATTGAATCCAAACCAGAGGTGATTCTCAGGTACCTGGATGCGTGCAAGGCAGATGGTACAGATCCAATGCTGAATATCAGAGATCTGCATCAACCTCAACCAGAAGTGACTCTGAAGAAGACCAAGAAGAGGAAGGCTCCATCAGAAGGATCATCTCAGTAGACTCCCAGGAAAAGAGGTAATTCATCTGCTGCCCCTGTTTTAAATTCTTCTACTATTCCAGCATCTATCCCTCCTCAAACCTCTCATAGAATCTCAATCCCCATCCCTACCATAGATGAAACTGTACAAGAAGAAGACCCTTCTGAGGCATTAAAACTCAGAAGACCCAGAACCAAACACCCCAAACAACCAACAATTTCAACAACATCAGCACTTAACCAAGTGCTGTCTGATATAGATCAACATACCTCTGATCAACCAAACTCTGAACCACAAAATGTTCCTCCTCCGCAACCAGAACAACGGCAATCTGCTGAAGAACCAGAACAACAACAACCACTCTCAGAAGAACCTCTGATCCCTGAGCAATCAGAGATTCCAACTCCCTCTCCCCAACCAGAAATTAATCCACCATCACCACAAACAGAGTTTCACCACTCTGAAACTCCTTCCCCTCACCAATCTGAACCTCATTCACCTCAACCATCACCGCTGGCAATCCAGCTGCCATGTGGAACAACCGTTATCATGCCCCAGTTACCATCCTCATCAGAATCGACACCACCAAATACTCCCAAAACACCACCCACTCCAATCGAAATATCTGACTCTGATACTCCTTCTCCAAAACAAACAGCTTCTCAGAAAACCTCTGAAAACCCCAGCAGAACCTTCATAGACTTAACCAGTCTTGACCGTCTTGCTGATCTGAAACACAAAATTGCCATCCCAAAACCAAAGCAACCAGATGTTGGCTCTGGTATTATGAATTTTGAAACAGGTGTGCTGCAATGGATTGCTTCTTTGAAGCAAGTCTGTCCTGGAATGATTGACCCAGCTGCTTCTGATCAACTCTGGTCACAATTCAGACTTTGGGTACGTGCTGAAGCCCTCAAGTTGCAGGATATCAACTATGAGCAGGCACAACAGAATTTCAGCAAGCTTCTGAATGAAGTTGGAAGTCAGCTCCTGAAAGAGGGCGTGCTCCCTCTGGACAGTGAACCTTGGTCTGAGAAACAGCAAGCTGCAAAGGTGCAATCATCAGAAGAAGACAATACCATTCAAGCTGAAGAAAGTCAAGCAGAGGATGTTGCTGAAAGTTCTCAGAAGCCTCCTGTTTCTGATGCTTCTCAAGCTGCCTTGGACAGGCAGACTCTGGAAGAACTAAGGCTGAATGACATGCGTCTGCAGCAGCGGATGGATGAAAGCGATCAGAAGATGAAAGAGAGAATGGATGTGCAGGACAGCAATATTGACACTGTTGTCAGCATGGTGCATAAGCAGAATGAGACTGCTGAAAAGATCCAAGCCATGCTGGAGAACCTGTTCACACGCTTGCCTCCTCAACCTTAGTCTCTTTTTTTTCATGCATGACCTTTTTTCATGTTTTCCTTGATTTTCTGATGCACTGATTGAATATGTTTTGTAATATTTTCTCGTTTTGATTCTGTACTATCTTAATATGATTAGTTTTTCTGATCTTAATTGTTTTAGCACATCACCAACACTTTTTGATTGCTGACAAAAAGGGGGAGAACAAGAAGGATATTTTAATCAATAACGGCTGACTAGACAGAAATTCTCAAACATTCTAACTCTATTACTTGAAATGTTTTTTTCTGTTTTGCTTAAAGTCTACAGGCACAAGGAAGCTCCTGGACACTCTGAAGACTAGAAGCTCTGATCACTGTGAAGTTCTGATCCTCTCTAATATTCTGACCCAAAGCAAAGCTCTGACAAGATAAGCTCTGAAGCTCTGCTCTGACATAAAGCTTCTGATAAGTCAAAGACTCTGATACTCTGATGTTCAAAGAAAGGCAAAAAGATCTGATCCTGAAGAACACGTATAATCAAAGGGAAGTAATAAACTCAGGGGGAGTATCTCCTTACTCCTTATTCTTTTGCTTCTTATTCTGATACATATTCCAGATACCTTTTCACGTTATTTTCATTTAAAACATCTAGTTTTTGTCATCATCAAAAAGGGGGAGATTGTTAGAACAAAGTTTGAATCTACTACCCTATATTTAAGTTTTGATGATAACAAAGTGAAAATATATAGTATTTATAAGTTTCATGTATGAACTATCTGCTGCCTAAAATTATTATGTTCTGACTTGCAGATACTCTGATTGAAATAAGCAAGATCACATCTATTCAGCATCAGAACTTGATTTCAGACACCAGCATCAGAATTTGCTATATCAGAATGTTAAAATCAGATGATCAACTCACGTACATGCTGAAGCCTGATGAACAAGACTGCGCATATCACTCTGATAAAGAAACACAATAGTTCATCAGCAGCAAAGCAGAGTCAGAATGAGCCAAGCCAGAACTTGCATTAAGTAAGCAACGGTACTGTGCATTGAAAGCAAATTAATTCCAACGGCCTCATTCCAGACAAGATCTGCTCAATAAGGAAAGCTTGTTATTAGCATTGAATCAAGAATATTGCATCCAACGTTCATCATCTCAGTGCTATATAAACAAGGCTTTGAAGATTGAAATGGCTAATGCTCTCAAAATCTCTACACGCACAAAAGCTAAACCATAATCTTCGTTCTCTCAGTTTTGCTAAACCACACACTCTGATATTCTATTACTGTTTAGCAATCTAGTTTCTAAGCTTCAATTTGTGTATACATCACAGTTGTGATACAGTTTTGTAGAAAACATCCACACACATAGTTTTATCTCTTTGTAAGAAAGTGTTACCTTGATAAACCGGGTTGTGGTTTGAATCAAGAAGGCTTTAGCAGTTGTTAAAGCAGTCTGTAATATTCAGTTGAATATAGTGGATTAAGACCTCGTTGGAGAGAGGCGAAATCACCTTGACGGGTGGACTGGAGTAGTTTGAGATCAAACGAACCAGGATAAAAATATCTTGTTCTTTGCATTAGATTTCAGTTTTACAATTCAACTCCCCCTTCTTGTGTTTTTCACCACTTCAATGCTCTGTGGGAAGAGATGTACTTTGCTGAGGTTTGATGATAACTCCGCTGGGGATACCATTTTTGAGCTTTGTTGGAAGATTGGATGAACTCCGCTGGGGATAGGAAGACTTCGCCGGGGACGATCTTTCCGTGGCAATTGGCTGAGGATAACCCAGTTATATCCTGGTGGGGAAATAACCTTTGAATAAATCCGGGGGAGAGCGTTCTTACTCTGCAGGTGATAAGCTTCCAGAATCTACTGTGGATAAGCTTCCTACTGGGGAGATTGATTCAACTTTCCTGGGGAGGCTTTTGAGACTGTATTAGGGAAGTGGCTCCACTGGATGTGCGGTATTCCGCCGGGGAACAATCTTAGATCAATATTGTTGGGGATGCTTGTTAGGAATGTTTGTACACTCCGTTGGGGAATGTTGAGATCTGCTGGGGATACCCAATTTCCTTGTGGCTGACAGGAAGCTAACTCTGCTTGGGGAGAGTGTTGCTGACTTGCTGGAGGTATTGTGCCTTCTCTGCTCGGGGGGAGTATGGCCGAACCTTGTCTCATTCTGTGGGGAATTAGGGTATCTTGGTCATTCTTCAGCTGAACTTGTCTTGGTACCTTGATGGCAGAGCAACTAGATTGCTTAGACAACTCGTTATTGCCCCAGTTTCAGTAGGAGAAGGCACCTGTGGGAGTAATTAACAAATCTTCTGGTAGACAGGTGACGAGATGCCAGGACATAGTCGTACGCTTTGATCCATAATTTTTTCCTGGACCGCCCTTTCGGGTTTTCAGTCCGCCGGGATACCCTTTTTTGCCCAAGCCTCCTTTTCAGGTTTTCGACTTGCCGGGTGTACAGATTTTTTTCATTTCATCCCTTATTTTTGCCCGAACCCTTTTGGTTCGCCGGGAAGCCCTTATTTTTGCCTAGGTGTGTCAACCTAGAGGGTCTTTGATTTTGTGTAGTATTTTTCGACTATGTTCGTGCTCTCAGAACGCAGGAATTGTCACTGTCAGTAGTGTTGCGTTGCCGTACCACTAGAAGATATCTGATCAGGCAAGATTCGTTGTCGGAATGCCCCAGGTGATCCAGATGGAGATTTTCCCCAAGCTGGTTGGCCTTTTGAGAGATTCTCCGAATCTTGACTTAACTGCCCCAGATGATGGCCACTGATCATGCCATGCCCCTTGATTGGAAGTGTTTCTTCCACCGGAGGTGACTCTTTTGTTGAGAGGACCTTCGTTCATCGGATATTCGTTGCACAAAGTTCTCTGTTGTTCAAACAAATAATCATATGCAAACAATGTTATCTTAAGAATGCAAAGCTTATGTCTGTCTTGAAATTTTTGAAAATGCATTTTTCAATAAAAGCAAGTGAATTTTTTGTAAACCGTGATGTCAACTCAGTATTTTACAGCAAGCCTTAAGGAGTCAGGATACCTTTGTAACAATATGCTTTCGAACTAACCCATGCTTCAGCTAGGACTTTTAAGGGTTATAACGTGGCCTGGTTCACGGTTTAAGAAACAAAGGATAGAGGCTCAAATTTTATTTGTACCCACCCGCTCTTCATGATGTTCTTCAAACCTAAACTCAGTTGACCGTGCGTTAGACCTTGTTTGAGTCTTTGCTTTGATATACCAGTGATGGTTCAGATATTGACAGTTTATTTGGAATAGGCAGTCATTTCCTTTTTTGTTGAGGGTTTGTAGAACCTCTTTTTTGATTTTGTTATCCCTGTTTTTTGCCTGAACTGTTTCTTTTGGAATTACAGTCAGCGGGATGCCCCAGTTTTGTAAGTCTCCTTTATAGGTTTTGACTTATTGAGCTCTAGTTTTGAGAAATGATGACTGCCTGTCTTTATGATCATTCGGAACCATCACTGTCTTTTGTTTTGTAAGGACCTCTTTGGTGCCATTCATTATGCACTTGGGATTAACTGAGATAACTACCCTGCCCCAGGTTATGATTAAGGGTTTTAAATTTCGAAAAGAAAAAACTCCTACTTCTTTGGCTCAGAGGGGTTGACGAGGGATTATCTTCCTTATAACTCCAGTGTTTAGGAATTGAAACAATGCCTGTACCTCATCAGCGGGGTCTGTTCAAAAGCATACTGTAACGATCGTGGTATCGTTTTCGTCATCCTCCCTCAAGAGGCTTAGAATTTTCAATCAAGAGTTGATCATCAAAAATATGAAAACAGTTTGCATATAGCGAATGCGAATATATGGGTTCAAAACAGACATATGCGATGCATTGATAAAGTAATAAAGTTTGCTACGACAATAATTGTTTGAACAATCAAAAGAAAATTACAACTTGAAAAATTCTAATGAACAAAAATCCTCTAGTTTGAACTAGTCATCTTAAATGGAGAATTCTCAGCGGAAGATTTTCATCTCGCCATCTGGCATGAACTCCAGCACCCCTTCGTCAATCAAGTCCTGGATTTTGTTCTTCAAGGTCCAACAGTCGTCTGTAGCATGCCCCGGGCTGTCTGAATGATAAGCGCAGCGGGTGTTGGGGTTATACCTTGAAGGTGTCATATTCAGATTCTTAGGAGGGTCCCTTAGAGTGATCAGATTGATCTCCAACAAGCGCTTCAGTATAAAGGATGATGATATATCAGTCTCCGAGAAATGTCTTCCAGGCGTATTTCGTTTATGCTGACTACCCCGTTGAGGCTGGGCTCGTGACCCTGAAGCAAGCTGAGGAGATTTTCCCTTGTCTTCTTGCCCCGCATGTGGTTGAATGATGACTGGAACTCCAACCCTGGTTGTTTGCCCCACTTGGTTATTTTGAAGCAGCTTGGTGACGAGGACCCGGAGCTCTTCTTGTTTTTGAGCTAAGTTCTGAATGAGAGTCATTTGGCCTATCAACTGTCCCATCATTTGGATCTTCATGGTTGCCAACTCAATTTGTAGCCCTTCCAGCTGATCGTTCCTGATACCCCCTGCATTTCCCAGGATCAAGTTCCTTGTGAGGAGAGCCTTTATTTCTTCTTGCCCCTGGGATAGGTTCAAGAACATTTCTTGCAGTTGGGTGTTCTGAGCCCGGAGATCTTGGTTGTCCGGTTGGAAAGCCATTGCTGAAATAAACAGCGAAGGAGATGAGTGACCTGAAAAAAAGGGGTACTTGTAATGCAATGATATGTATGTATGCATGCAATGTTTTCAAGGATCTCGCGGGTTAAACAAGAAAATTGTTAGAGTTTTCATTTTGTAGCTTGATTGAGGGAACTTCATATTGTAGAGAGTCCTTCTTCAAGAGTCAAGGCTCACCATATCGAGTGGGTCATAGCCCCTGACAGCCTTGGCTAGAGGAAAATAAATCACCTTTTCCCCTTGCTGGACAGTTGGTTCATCATGACCTGCATCACAAACCTTTGAGATCCTTGAAATGGGTTAGTCCTTATGCAGGATGTATGCAGTGGTATGATGTTATGCTATGCATGGGGTAAAGTAGGTAAACCCTGTTATGAGTCCCAATTAAGGACTGTAAACAAAACCTGCAAGAAACTCAAGTGTCAGATAACAAGCATGCAAATAGTCAAGTTGGAAGGCACACAAGTCACACAAGAGAGCCCTTAGAGTTAAGGCCAGCAAGGGGTCTGGGGTACTACCCTCTTGAAGTTGGTGGGCTCAAAACCTGTCCTATCAGAAGTAACCGGGTTCTAAGGGTCCCAATATCATTGGATTGCTTTCATTGTTCATCGTTTCGATTTAGCCACTGAACTGGCGACCGAAATATTCCAAGAAAACAACCCTCAATTGAGTGTAGTATCGAGTATCAACCAACCTCGGACTGCACCAAAGTCAGTTATCTCACTACCCTAAAGAGGCCAAGATGGTTCAATTAAGGTTCCTAAGGTCAGTTGATGCTTCACGAATCCACGCGGCGGCCCCGTACTCTCCTTGACTGGACTCAAGGGTTACCGGTACACACCAAAGTGCCACATCAACGTAGCAGACAACTTCAACCATGTCGGTATACCCCGCACAGTTCCCTCACAGCCTTGTTGCTACTTTCTAAGAAGGTATCCCCCAGATCCGGGCTAGGATCTATAGAACTCCCGAGACAGTCCCACAATAATAAAGCAAACAAGCACAACAATTGAAAACACAAGTGATCTTAGTCCTAAGGTACACCTCACTTTAAAGTATTCCCCAGCAGAGTCGCCAGTTCTGTGATCGGTGGATCTGGAACTGACTGTTTAACGCTGGTTCGCGAAATGTCGCGGAAGCAAGAGTCGCCACCGTCTTTTATTTTCTCTAACATGGACAGGACAAAAGCACAGAAAAATTCCTTATGAGATAGTTTCTCGGTTCGGGAGGTAGATTTATAGAAAGGGAAGGTGTTAGCACCCTTTCTATCCATGGTTATCCATGGGCTCTTAGATACTTGCTCATTTGTGTTTTCAAAATGTTTGTTTGCTTTTCAAAAGTGCGTGGGTTTGAAAAAGTTTCGTTTTAAAGATTTCAGATCGACTCTTGTATCAGTCCTCAAGAGTGTTTGAAAAATTATTTTGAAAGCTTTTGAAAGTATCGGTGTGAAAAGAGTTTTGATTTGTTTTTTAGAGCAAGTATCTATGAGTCATCTACCTACCCTAAGGAATTAGGCTGTGTAAATGTCCTTAAGGTAGTGCCATCCCACCATTGAGAGGTAGGTAGCACCACCGTTGGAGGTGTTCGGGTCAATTCGTGTGTAGGGACAGTGTGGTCACCAGAGCAACAGTAGGACACCTTAGAAGCTACCCTTATGCCATTGATCCTTTTCATTCCGAGGCAACCGTTTCAAGGCAACTATTCCGAGGCAACCGTTTCGAGGCAACTTGTTTTGAGGCAACGGGATCAATGGACATAAGGACTTACTAAAACGTCCTATACTCGACGACCACGTTTCGAGGGCAAGGCAACAGTGAGGCGTACCCTAAGAGTGGTGTGTGAACTTGTGTGTTGTTTTCATGTTCATATTTGTCTTTGATCATTGTATTTGTGGTGATCTACGCTTGTTTTTAATTTAGGCCATTCATTCTTTCATGCAACGTTTAGCAGTTTAAAAGTGCGGAAATTTAAATGCGGAAAGTAAAATCCTACGCTATTACAAGGCGCGGGTCTATACATCGCCAAATTAACAAAGACCCATTTTGAATAAAAATGCGAAAAATAAATAAATTCCTAATTACTATTACATGGCTTGAACAGTTACATAATATTAAAAAAGGAAAATAAGAATAAATGCGCGAAAAGAATAAAAAATGGAACGTTCAAGGGCGTTGGACCCTTTTGTAATTAAATTGAAATTAAAAGTTAATTAATTATTAAATTAAGAAAAGGAATTTTTTTTATGTTTTTGGGATTTAATTAAAATTAGAAGTTAAACAAAACCCTAGTTCTAAGTCGTTTTTAATTATTTATGAAAGATATTCAAGTTTAACCTAATTTACACTAATTAATTAATTACATGTTTATTTACAAAATTAATTAATAATTAATAACAATGATAATAAGAAAAAGTTATTTATTTATTTAAAGAAAAAAAAGAAAGATAAGAAAGTTAGAAACCCTAATTTCTACATATTTTATTTATTTAAGAAAAAAACATTAAAATTGAAACCTAAATTAATCTAAATTAATTATTAAAGTTTATTTACAAAATAAATAATGAATTAGATATTAATTAAACATATTTTTGATTTTGATTTTTTCTGGTTTTATTATGAAAATTATTTTTGTGAATTAAATAGAACAAAAAAAATAATTAAAATAAAAAGAAGAAAAGAAAAGGAAATTAGAAAATATGATGCAAACCATGGGGGTGTCTGGCCCTTTTGTAGGTGTATTGGAAGCAGTTTGGCCCAATAGAACAAGCCTTTCTTTGACTTTCAATGATCACGCGTTGAGCGATTGACTAGCGTGCATGGTGGAACCCACGTTATGGCCATTGGATTGATCCTCTGGGACACTTGGCAGGCTTGGATGTGGGGTTGCATGATGAACCCGGGGAGAGGCGCTGCATGGAAACATGTTGGAAAGAAAAATATGAAATATGAGAGGGGACCTGGGAATCGAACCCAGGTCCCAGCGTTTACCAAGTGAGTGCTTTGCCAGTTGTGCTGTTTGCGCGCTTTGATAATATTATAGAACGTAAATAATATAATACAGAACAAAACTTAGTGATGTACAACGAGAAAAAACACGCCATTATTCAAACGCCCCAGTCATCATGAGACACGTCCACCTTCTTCCTCATCTTTCCTACAATTATGAAACAAATAGCGGGGGTTTTAAACCCCCACTAAACTCAACCAACAAAAATAGCGATTAGCACATAAGCAAATATAAAAAGGGCGCGAGGTATGAGTTGGTCTCGTCTTGAGGTCACGATTTCAATGGTACCAGTTTGGTTGTCCAATTTTTCCAGATGAAGAAACCCCTAAATTTGGAGCTCTGAAACCCTAGCAAGCGTTAATGGCAAATCTCTATACAGGCAGTATTAATTCAATTAATTGCTACCAATGGCTTCAGAACATCAAGATTAGTAAGAATCAGCAATTAAAAATCATGAATAATGCATGAAAAGTAAAGCACGATTTTGGAAAAGTTCAAGAAAAGTGTGATGTCGTTCTACCACTTCTGGAGGTCTGGAGACTTAGTTTTGATTGCAAACGCTTCCTAGTAGTGTCAGGAGTATATTAGAATACTTTTCAAGCCTTGAATCGTCCTTTAATTAGGATTTCAGTTTCCAATATTTTGTAAAAAAATGCACTTTTGTTCTTGGTGTTTCTGCGCAGCCCTTGTGTCTGTATCCATTAGGTCATGTTGTGTATATGTATTTAAATAGAATTAGGTTAAAAAACCAGCCCATAATCCATGTATTGATGATTTGGAGATTTGATTTTCAATGATATCAATTTCAATCTTTTTGCCATGAAACTATTGCCAATCATGAGAGATATTGCCTTTTTGAATGTGAAACGAAATCCTCAGCACATAATGAATGAATTCTCTGCACAAAAAGATTCGAAAGATATTATTTGATATTTTTTCATATTTAGATTTAATTAAGTGAATTAATAATAATAAAAATTCAAATAATTAATCAAAAATAAGAAAATACATCCCTTTGAGGTCAATGGGTCGTGCATAGCCTTTGGGTAATGATTCATGAAAGAAATTGAGGCCCATTAGCATTTTTGAAGCCTTTGAAGCAAAGTTGACTTTTCAAAATTCCCAAAAATTTCCCAACTTCTACAAGGCATAACTTGCTCAATTTTTAAGCTTTGATCATGTTCTTGGACATTTTGGAAAGGTCTTGAAGTCCTCTAACCAATGTCTTTTGTCCCATGTCATTTTGATTTACCAATCTCAAGTTATGGTCTTTGACTTAAAGTGCCTTTTTGTTGACTTTTGAAAATGACCTATAATGTTGAAATTGATAACTTTTTGTGAGAGCATTTCTTGGACTTGAAGTGTGAAGATGAGTTGTAGGAAATGTCATTCTCTTCAAAATGAGCTTTGGATGGAATTTTTCTGATACACAATAAGGAAGTTATGCCCTGGTCAATTTGCAGTTGACTTTTTCAACTGTCCAAAAATGGAAACTTTTGCATCGTGAGACTTTTTGAGCCATGCTTTGAGAGTCATGATCAAGAATTGATCAAATGATGTTTGTGGTTTCAAAATAAGATGTTGACCAAAATTTTTGACTTTTGACTGTCAAATGACCATTTTGCCCCTGTAGTTGACTGTGAAGCATTTAGGGTTTTTGACTGTGCAATCTGGTGCTGTGAGTCCTGAAACTTGGCATATGAATGCTTGACAATGTATATAGGCATGTGGGACTTGATTGGACCCTTGAAAATCTCAATTTCTTTGCAAGAACCAAAACCCTAATTTTGACTGTGTTAGGAGGCAATTGGACTGTGCAACCCTTGGGAGATTTTGAACCTTGACCTTGGCAAATCTTGAAGAATATGGGAGGGCAAATTTTGGGGTACAACAGAACTCATTAGAGGACTGGTAGAACCAAAGCCTCCACACAACAAGTTACATTTGCTTTTTGTCAAGTATATCATCCATTTTGGAATCCTCAAAAGTAACTTTTAATGATCAACGATGTTTAAGTGATTCGCGTTGACCAAAGGTGTTTTAGATTCATTAGAGGATTGGTAGAACCAAAGCCTCCACACAATAAATCTCAAGGTTATTGGATCAAAGAGATCAAATTAACATACTTGGGCTTGCAATCATAAGTTTGGGCCACAAATGATCATTTATTCGAATCGGGACAAAATTTAGCGCTATGTTAAGCAATCGTAAGTGGACTTATGTAGAAGTCGCACTTATTTTGAGGCCGGTCAATAGCAATTTATGTACTTCATGTTTGGATAAATGATATAGAGATCACCATCCCTTAACATGTAGCACAATTAAAAATAAAGGGATAAGATGAAGAGGGAGGGGAATGATAAGCTAATTTGGATCACCATTTCAAAATTCTTTCATCTTTAAATTCAACCACTCCTCTAGATGGATTAAAGCATTAAATATATCATTAATCCAAAGCACCAAAAATGAATTAAATAATTCACTCTTTGATAGATTTGAATTGATGAACATTTATCCAACTTCATCTACATCACAAAGTCCAATTAGTTTAAAGACAAATTGGACATTTAAAATTGCAATCCAAGTTATCCATCAAAGAGAGTAAGCAGAAAAATATTTGAGTCGAAACAGCCCTAAAATAAGGCAGAAAAAATATTTTCGACACTGTTGCAATCAATTGTGCTTCGACAGCTACCAATTGCATCAGTGCAGTTTTAAAAAAAAATCAATTTTATGTGACAAACAATTGCAATGTTGCAACAATTGATTGCAACCTGTTAAAATCAATCAAAAATAACATCTCAAGGATCAAATTCTTGTTCCAATTTTCATCAAACACCTTATGATCATGGATCCAATTGAGCATGAAAATTCCATCAAATTATGAGAAAATAGCACTAATGGAATCATAAAACAGTGCTCAATGAATCAAAACCAGAAATCCACAAGAGATCACATTGTGAAAAATGATGATCCAACTTACCAAAGGCAGAATTAGAGAATTATCAAACAACTTCCAGAATTTGCTGCAATTCAACCACAAGAATCAATTACCAAAGCTTGGATGTAGAGAATTGATGAAGAAAAAGTGTTTAGATGAAGGTTTAGCTCAAAGATTAGTAAGCTTCAATGCAAAGCTTACTAACTTTTAGAAAATGGAGCTTTGAGTGAATTTGGTAGATGGAGAGAATTGAGAGATTTTTTAGCAAAGTGATTTTGGCTATCAAAAGCTTGTCATTTGAATGAAATGAGGGCTCTATTTATAGAGTTCTAGAATTGGGATTAGTGGTAATTTGGTAATTGATTCTTGGAGCCAAAAATTGAATTAATGATATAATTTTCAAATTATGCAGAAAAATTGGAGCCAAAAAGATGACAGTTTTGAAATTGCTGGCTTTTTTTCAAAAATCACGTGTATTTTGCTGCTATGAGTCGACACAAGGATCATATGTGTCGATACATCCTAGTTGTATAACACATCATGAGTCGACGCAAGCTTTTATGTATCGACACATTCTGCTATTTCAACACATTACAGAATCAAACAATCTGCATGAGTCGACACATAACACGTATGTGTCGACACATGCTAGTTATACAAACAGGATGAGTCGATACATAACATGCATGTGTCGACACATGCTAGTTATACACAACATGATGAGTCGATACATACCTTTATGGGTCGATGCATGCTGTCTTTCGCCACAATACAGAATCAATCAACTTTCATGAGTTCGACACAAGCCTTTATGGATCCATACAAGCTGCCTTTCGTCACAATACAGAATTAATCAACTTTCATGAGTTCGACACAAGCCTTTATGGATCCATACAAGATTCCTTTCGCCACAATACATAATCCATCAATTTTCATGAGTTCGACACAAGCCTTTATGGATCCATACAAGCTGCCACTTCGACACCATACAAAATCAATCAACTTGCATGAGTCGATACATAACATGTATGTGTCGACACATACTAATTTTTTTGATTTTTGAAGGCAGAAATCCTTATTTGTCAGATGCTTCGACTCGGTACCTACAAAACACAAATATGCAAAGACAAAGACAAATATTTTTGTATTTTGATTAGAAGTTAGTCAACAACACATGTACAAAATACACAACCAAGGTGCTTGGAAATTCCTCAAGAGCAAACTTAAAGATAGGAGATAGAAAAAGAGGAAGAACCAACCCTAATGTGATCTTGTTACGATCAAGTTAACATGATATGATAGGGGAATCTTAGGGGCAAAAATTGGGGTACAACACCGTGCATTTGTAATCTGTTGAGATTAGTGGATTAAGTCCTTTTTTAAGGCAAAATCACCTTGGCGAGTGGACAAGAGTAGCCTTGTTGAAGGTGAACTTGTATAAACCAAAAGAGTCATTTTATTCTTTCCCCAGTCTTATTCTTTCCTAGTTAGTTTGCGAAATATTTTAAAAATGAAAGCTTGTTAGCAAAACCAATTAAAACCCCCCTTGTTGTAGTTTTTTCACCCTTCAATTGGTATCAAGAGCTCCGCCTCTTCATTGATTTTCAAATCAAACACTTAACCGTGTAGAGATATCCAATTGAGAAAAACATCATATGGCTACACCTACAAACACAAACGAAAGAGACAAATACTTCTCTAAGCCTCCTATTTTTGATGGAGAAAGATTTGAATGTTGGAATAGACTGTAGGTTCTTTCTAGGTTATGATGCATATCTTTGGGATCTGATTATAGAAGGTTATGAAAAACCTATTTCTGCGATTGGTATGCCCATCCTCAGAAGCAGAATGAGTGAAGTTAGAAACGTCGAAGCAAAAAGCATCATAAAGCTAGAACCATTCTCCTTGGTGTTATCTCATATAATGAATATGAGAAAGTCACCAACAGAGAATCAGCTAAATGGATTTTTGACTCCTTAAGAATGGCACATGAAGGCAAAGCTCAAGTAAAGGAAACTAAAGCATTAGCTTTAGTCCATAAATATGAAGCCTTTAAAATGGAAGAAGATGAAACTATTGAGATTATGTTTTCAATATTTCAAACTTTAGTAGAAAGACTCAAGGTTATTAACAAAAGTTATACGACAGCAGATCATGCCAAGAAGATTATCAGAAGTCTTCCGAAGAAATGAAGACTGATGGTAACTGCACTAAATCTCTCCAAAGATCTGAACAACGTTAGTCTTGAAGGGTTAGTTAGTTCTCTCAAAAGTAATGAAATCAAGTTAGAGGAATATGAACCTCAGAGAAAGGTTAAATCTATTACTCTAAGATCAAGAACAGAAAAGAGTAAATGACAAAAATACAAGGCTCTCAAATACGAAGAAGAAGAAGAAGATTCTGATAAAGATGCATCAAATGATGAAAAAGAATTGTCACTCATTACCAAAAGAGTTAAGAAACTATGGAGAAGACAAAATAACTTCAGAAGACCTAGAAGGGATCACACAAACTCATATTCAAGGGGTAACAAAGAAATTACATGCTATGAATGTAATGAACCAGGACACTACAATAAGGTTTGTCAAAAGCTAAAGAGAGAGAGTTTCATAAATGAAAGCTTCAATAAATACGAATTCAAGGGTAAAAAGAAAGGTCTTATGGCAACATGGGATGATTCTGAAGCATATGATTCTGACTCTGACCAGGAGCATACTAATGTAGCATTCATAACTATCATGTCAGAAAGAAGTGCATCAGAAACTGAGTATAACTCAGAAGAGGTATTTTATGATATATCTCGTGCTAATCTTGAATCAGTTTTATCTAGCTATTTAAGTAAATATCGGAAGCTTAAACAAAAATTCAAGAATCTTGAAAAAATTCATGAATATAAAGTTAAAAAATATGAGAAGTTGAAAGAAGAATTTTCTGAATAGAAAGATGATAATTTTATCTTAGAAAGAGTAAATGATTTTCAGAGTAAAAAATGCTTAGAACTAGAAGAAACTCTTTCAAAAGCTCCACCGTCCTCTGATACTATTTTATGCATGCATGGCAAAGCTTTTCAAAGTTTTTTAGACAATAACCTGGATAAAAGAAAAATGGATTCCATGATCTATGGTATTGGCCATAATGGCAAAAGAGGAATTGATTATGATCCTTATGAGGATAAAATTTCACCTCAAGAAAAACTTTTTTCTCCATTTTCTTATCTTTATCCCGTGCATAAACACAAATAGTTAGCAATGCACAAAAACCAAAAGTTGTTAAATACTCTGGGAAAACTAATTCTAGAGGACCCAAAAGATTATGGGTACCAAAGGATAAAATAGTGTATGTTGCAGATATGTTACAAAATAGAGATAAGAAACCAGTCATGGTACCTGGACTCTAGATGCTCGCGGCACATGACAAGAAGCAAGCATATGTTCCAAAGCCTGGAACTTAAAGATGCTGGTTACATAGGGTTTGAAGGAGATCAGAAAGGAAAAATAAAAAGGTTATAGAACTATCGGTAATGGAACTCTTCCCTCTATTTCTAATGTACTCTACGTTGAAGGTTTAATTCATAATATGCTATCAATAAGTCAATTAAGTGATAACGGTTATGACATTTTTTTTAATCAGAAGTCTTGTAAGATTGTCAATCAGAAAGATGGAACTATTCTCTTCACTAGAAAGAGGAAAAACAACATTTACAAAATAAAATTGTTTGATCTTAAAAACCAAGATGTAAAATGCTTAATGTCAGTTAATGATGAGCAGTGGGTATGGCATAGACGCTTGGGCCACATTAGCTTATGAAGGATATCTCAACTAAATAAACTTGAGTTAGTCAGAGGCCTACCTAAGCTGAAGTTTACTTCAGATGCTCTTTGTGAAGCATGTCAGAAAGGCAAGTTTTCTAAAACTTCTTTCAAAACTAAAAATGTTATTTCTACCTCCAAACCTTTGGACCTTCTACATATTGACTTGTTTGATCCTATTAAGACAACATCACTCAATGGTAAGAAGTATGGACTTGTTATCATAGACGATTATAGTCGTTGGACATGGGTAAAATTTATAAGGCGCAAGGATGAGTCTCATTCTGAGTTCACTAGTTTTTGTTCACAAGTTCAAAATGAATTTAATTCTAAAATTCTTAAAGTCATAAGTGATCATGGATGAGAACATGAAAATAAATTTTTTGAAGAATTATTTGATTCAAATGGCATATCTCATGATTTCTCCTATCCTAGAACTCCACAACAAAATGGAGTTGTAGAAAGGAAGAATATGACTTTACAAGAAATGGCCAGAACCATGATCAATGAAACAAATGTTGTTAAGCACTTTTAGGCAGAAGCTGTAAATACAGCATGTTATATTCAGAATAGAATTTCAATTAGATCTATTCTAAAAAAGACTCCATATGAGTTGTGCAAAGGAAGAAAACCAAATATCTCTTACTTTCATCATTTTGGGTGCACATGTTTTATTCTAAACACTAAAGAGAATCTGAACAAGTTTGATTCCAAAGCACAAACATATATTATGTTAGGATACTTAGAACACTCTAAAGGCTACAAAGTATATAATACAGAAACAAAAATTATGGAAGAATTAATTCATGTTAGGTTTGTTGATAAGCTTAACTCAGAAAAGTCAAAGTTGTTTGAAAGTTTTGCAGATCTAGAAATAATCCTTGCAGGATCTGATGAAAATGCAATGAGCTCTGAAGATGAAAAAAATGAGAAAAAAGGATCAAGATAATGATGTATCAGAAACACAAGCACTAGAAATCAAACCTGTTCAAAAAGGAAAAACAGAGATTAACGGTCTTTAAAGAACTGATTCTGGGAGATAAGGCTGAACCTATCAGAACAAGATCTACATTCAAGAAAACTTAGGAATCACTTCTAGGATTGGTGTCTCTAGTAGAACCAACATCCTATGATGAAGCACTCTAGGACAATGAATGGATTATGGCAATGCAAGAAGAATTGAATCAGTTTTCCAAAAATGATGTATGGCACTTGGTACCAAAGCCCAAAGAGACTCATGTGATTGGAACCAAGTGGGTATTCATAAACAAGCTCAATGAAAAAGGAGAAGTCGTCAGAAACAAGGTTCGATTGGTTGCACAAGGTTACAATTAACTAGAAGGTATTAACTATAACGAAACATTTGCCCCATTATCCAGGTTAGAATCTATTCGTCTTCTAATCTATTTTGCTGTTCATAATAATATAATTCTATATCAAATAGATGTCAAAAGTGCGTTTCTAAATGGATATATTTTTGAAGAAGTATATGTACGCTAACCTCCTAGTTTTGAGAACACCAAACTACCAGAACATGTTTTTAAACTTAAATAATCCCTTACGGTCTTAAACAAGCCCCTAGAGATTGGTATGAAAGACTTAGCTCTTTCCTAGTGGAAAATGGATTCTCAAGGGAAACTCCTTTAACTACTGTTAAGAGAATCCTAAAATATCTGAATGGAACCTCTAACCTTGGCTTTATGTATAAGAAAACATTGAAATGCGAGCTATCATGGTTCTGTGATGTAGATTATGCTGGTGACAAGATAGAACATAAAAGCATTTCTAGAAACTGCCAATTTTTGGGAAATAACCTCATCTCCCGGTCTAGCAAAAGACAATCAACGATTGCTTTATCCATTGCAGAAGCAGAATATATTTTGGCATCACTTTGCAGCACTGAGATGATCTGGATGAAGAATCAAATTGAGGACTTTCAAATTTATGAGAATGGAATTCCCATCTACCGTGATAACACTGCTGCTATCTGTCTTAATAAGAACCCTATTCTATAATTCAGAGCAAAACACATAGAAATTAAACATCATTTTATTAGAGACTATGTTCAGAAAGGGACCCTCGTTTTGAAATCATAGATAAAAACCATAAATGGGATGACATTTTTACAAAACCCTTAGTTGAAGATAGATTTCTATTAATTCTTAAGAACTTAAACTTGGTACTTTGTCCAGAATGAATAATTTCTATTGTTTAACTTTGTTGATAAATTTCTTTCACTAATACTTCTACGAGTTAGAAGATGTTTGTGTCAGAAATATCTCAAATCAACAAATTCCTTTTGAGATCTTCAAGATTGGTTTTCAACAACCATTTAAAACTTGAAAAGACACTTGTCAATTAAAGATCTTAACTAAACCATTGGAAATACTTTGAGCAATGAAAGATTTCCTGAGAATAGGTTAAAACTCTTTATGCTATATCCCTATTTTGAATATGTCAAAATCTATTTTATTAAGCACACCATAACTATTTTTGTGTCTAAATTGTCTTTTTATTTCATTTTTTTGACACTTGTCTTACAAATGACGGTATTCTCTGTCTTCTTTGAAGGATTTTTTTTCCTGTCAGCCACATTTTCTCTCTTATATTCATTCATATTTCTCTTTTTTTGTTTGTTTATTCTGTTATGTTTTCATTATCATATATTAATCATCAAATGGATAGTTGTTTCGTTTGTGTTTAAAATGCTTAGATTTTAGTAACTATTTGATTATGACAAAAAGGGGGAGAAAGTAGTGATGGTTTTGATGCATACCTATATCTCTGAAATCACATTTCTTACATTCTAACAAGACAAAACTTTATATGCAAACTATTTAGAATGACTTTTCAGGAACATTGTGCGCATCTCTGATAAATCAAGTTCTGGTATAGAAATTTTATTGTTTCAAATGTTCTGAAAGAATTGAAAATCTGATAAGTTGAAAGGTTAAATAAAGTTTTTATTACCAGATTCAGAAAGGATAACAATGCCCTTACGCTATGAAAAATCATAAGTTTATGATTCAGGGGGAGATTGTTTATCCCAGGGGGAGTTTCCAACTCGGGGGAGTTTTTCTTAAACTCTTATATTATTTTGTTTATGATATTACTCTGTAAAATTATCACATCAAAATACATGGTTTTATCATCATAAAAAATGGGGAGATTGTTAGAACAAGATTTGGATATGTGTTTAAATCTATATGTTTTGATGATAACAATGCATATATTTTATGTAGAACAATTTTAGTTCAAATATTTTTCTTGAGTGTGCAGATAAGAAATTCTAATTGATTCTAGACTATTGTCTGGAGAATTAAAAATATGCCAAGCACATCAGAAAGACTGTTCACATCCATTTTTGAAGAAACATTAGTAGTTGGGAAAAATGATGAATGTTCGCCATAAAGAGGATCATGTGTGTACTTCTCAATAAGTTGCTGCTTCTAAAGTCACAAGTCAAGAGAAGAAAGAATTTATGACAAAGTTGTTGCTTCAAGATCATAAATCAAGATTTTACAATAAACAAGCTTCCATCACAAAGATCAGAAGTCATGAATTACTCATAAGAAAAGCTGATGCTTATAATCTCGAAGACAAAGTCAATATTATAAACACATGAAGAGAAAGCTTCTACTTCCGGATCAGAAGACAAGATATGTTCATCAGAAGAGTTGCTGCTCATATTTCTGAAGACAAAGTCAAGTTTCTGAAGACTTGGATAATTTATGGAATACACATATATCTTCTCAATGTTAGAATTATTCCATCAGAAGAAAAGAAGAAAGATCTTTTGGACTCAATTCTAATCAACATCATATAGTCCATTAGAAGACAAGATCAAAGGATGATATCTTATCAAGTCAATCTACTCAACAAAAGAACTATTGTGACCGTTTCTAAAGAAACATCAATAGTTATAAGGAATGGTGAATGTTCATCAAAAAGGGAATCAAATGTGTTCTAAAAAAAGTGCCGCTCTCAGATTAGAAATTACATACGCTTTAAGAGAGAAAGAATTCATGATTAGAAACCAAGATGTGTGGAACTAAAGAAGAAGCTGACAACGGCTGTAATATTGGTTTTGCCTATTTCGAGTGAATCTTCTATGATATATTATGATGTGTCAAAGATGTGTCTTGGTAGGGTGCTGGTGCAGAATGGTCAAGTTATGGCTTATGCATCTAGACAATTGAAAGTTCATGAAAGGAATTATCTTATGCATGACTTGGAGTTGGCAGTTGTGGTATATGTGTTGAAAACATGGAGACATTATCTGTTTAGATCCTGATTTGAGGTGTTAAATGATCACACAAGTCTGTAGTACTTGTTTGATAAGAAGGAATTGAATATGAGGTAGAGAAGATGGCTTGAGTTGTTGAAGGATTATGATTTTGATTTGAGTTACCACCCTGGTAAAGTAAATTTTGTGCTAGATGCTTTGAGTAGGAAGTCTTTGCATATGTCGATGCTTATGGTAAGAGAGTTATAATTAATCGAACAATTCAGAGACATGAGTTTAGTGTGTGAAGAGACTCCTAACAGTGTGAAGTTGGGGATGTTGAAACTGACTAGTGGTATTCTTGAAGAGATCAGAGAAGGTCACCAATCTTATTTGAGGTTGGTTGATCAATTGACATTGATTAACCAATGTAATGGAGGCGAGTTCCGAATTAATGAGAATAATGTATTAGGGTTTGGTGATAGAGTGTGTGTGACGGATGTGCCAGAGCTTAAGAAGACTATTCTTGAGGAAGGACATTGAAGTGATATGACTATTCATCCCGATTATACAAAGATGTATCAAGACTTGAAGAAGTTTTTTTTGTTGTCCAATATGAAAAAGGAAGTTGTTGAGTTTTTTTATGCTTGTTTGATCTGTCAGAAGTCAAAGATTGAACATCAAAAGCCTTTGGATCTAATGCAAATATTGAATATTATAGAGTGGAAACGGAACCATTTTTCCATGGATTTTAAGCCAGGTTTACCGAAGACAACTAAGGAAAATGATTCGATTAGGATGATATTCGATAAATAGTCTAAATCAGCTCATTTCTTAATGATGAAGATTAATAATCGCATGCAAACGTTAGATGAGATGTATATCGAAGAGATTGTGAGATTACATGGTATACCTTCGAGTATTGTGTCAGATAGAGATATGAGGTTTACGTCAAAGTTCTAGGAAGGTCTACAAAATGCTTTTGGTACTAAGTTGAAATTGAGTTTTGCATATCATCTGTAGATAGATGGTCAAACAGAGAAGAATATCCAGTCTTTGGAGAATTTGTTTAGGGCTTGTGCGTTAGACATAGGAGGAGCTTGGGATAGCCGCTTGTCGTTGATTGAGTTTACATACAAAAATAGTTTCCATGCGAGTATTGTAATGGCACCATATGAAGCGTTGTACAGTAGGAGGTGTAGGACTCCATTGTGTTGGTATGAGTCAGGCGAGAGTATTGTGCTCGGACCTGAGATTATGCGGGAGATGACTGAGAAGATCAAGACGATCCAAGAGAGGATGAGAGATTCATAGAGTCTTCAGAAGAGTTATTGTTATTTCTCTATTTTTTAGGATTGAGATTAATTTTAGTAAAACAAATATAACAACAATATATTAAATAGGATGTGATTACTTTCTATGAAGAATAGGTTGAACAAGAGGTCCTATTTTATAAAGAACATGTTGAGTTGAAATGTTTCAACATCTGGAGCAACATGACGGATAAGATGGCCTATGTACGGTCATTCGACATTGCGGTTGAACTAAGTTGGAGTGTTGGATTCTGTTATGATTTAAAAGATGCAAAATATTCCGGGAATATTATGCTATCTTATGTGGCACTGTTTTTTAGGCCTGGAAGATTCAAGTCAGAATCAAGAAGAATATTAAAGAATATTGAATTTCTAAATAAGGAGACTTTTTATAAAAGATTTGATTGAAGACCTATTTTATTACAGAATCTTCTATCCGTGTAACAACTGATAAGCTATGATTTGATGTGCAAATCCAGTTGGGATATAGGTTATAAATAGAAGCATTGTAACTTAGGAAAAGTACTATCAGTGAAAAAGAAATATGTAATCATTAGGGCTGAGTCCGTGTGCCACTCTCTAGGAGAGTTGGTTTGTGTGATCCCCTCGACATGTGAGTTGGACTGTTGTTCCTTGATGTTGACCCCAAAATTTTCCCTCCCATTTTTACTTAAGACATGCTCCTATAGGTCCTCAATTGCTCAAGGTTGACCAAGAATTGACCAGATAAATTCTCCTCCTAAGCAATGAACCTCTAATTAGGGTTTCACTTTTCATCAAGATGTGTGAGCTCCAAAGGTCTCAAATGTTTTCCATGGTCCTAATAAGCTTTAAATATTGTCAATGACAAATTTCATACCTTACACTACAAGTTTGCTCAGTCAACTTCTCAAATGTTTGAAAATAACTATACTAGGTCAAAAGTCAATTGTGACCAATGTGTAGTCAAACTTCAAGATTTTTGGTCAACATCAAAAATTTGAAGTTATATCCATCATTTGATCAAGGGTTGATCATGATTCCTCAAGAAATGCTCCTAATCTATCAAAAGTCAAGAATTGCTAAATTAGGGTTTCTATAGGAAAATTCAATTGAACTTTGACCAGGCATAAATTTCACATACTTCATCCATTTTCCCCAACCAAAGCTCATTTTGAAGAGAATACAATTCCCCACAACTTATATTTTCCCCTCAAGTCTAAGAAATGCACCATTTGAAAGATACAAGCTCATACATTACAGGTCATTTTCAGAAAGTCAACAAAAGACACTTTTTGTCAAGACCATTTACATCAAGATAAATCTTTAAATGCAAAATTGATCGAAAGAGGGATTGAAGTAGACATTTTGGGATTTCCAAAAAGTTCAAGATCATCATCAAGAGATAAAAGTTGAGCAAGTTATGGCTTGACCAAGTTGGAAAAATATTTGGAAATTTCAAGGATTGTGCATTGAGCAAACTTAACCTTTTAGGTCAATGGCTTAATTTCTTGGACTTCAAATATATTCCTAAACTTATAGAGGACCTCTAATCTCATTTTTACATTGCCTTACCATTTTTTTATCTATTTTATTCATATTTAATTTAATTTATTTCAAATAAATACAAAGTAAATTGTATAAAATAAATAGAGATGGGATTTGGCATTTGGGCTGATGTTTTGTCTTGCCTAGAAGCCCATAAATTCGTGCAAATGTGACCAGGTTCATCCAACTTTGAAAATGGCATGAAATCTCCATTTTAAGCATTTTTTCAAATTGTAATCATGGCTTTAAACGACATGTTTACGGGCTTGATTCTTTCCTTCTTACCTTGCTCCCTCCATATCCTCTATATAAGGGTTGTTTTTGTAAGCCAAAGACACGTTGAAAGCTACCTCAAAGAGCCATACAAAAGTTGCAAAAATCCATCAAAATCGTGAAATTCACAAAGCAAGTTCCAACCTCTTTCAATCCATTTCAGGTCCTCCATCAGCATCCTGAGATTCCCAGGAGCGCATACAAACCTTCATCCACGCCGTTCCATGCCCAGAAGTGCTTAACCGAACCTCCACTTTGGTAAAAAATTTGTGATCTCAAACTTTCAAATCATGCCATAATAAATCCTTTTTAAGCTTATATTCATATTATTAACGATGTTTGAATCCGTTCTAACATGTTACATGAAAGGATAGGGACCTAAGCTAAGATTTGCCATGTTTTAGGGCATAATTTGGATCTTGATGTGAACTAAATAATTAAGGCACGATCTGTTAAAACTAAGGGCGAATTCGAATTCAAGAGACGATTTTAAGTGGAACAGGCCTTTGATTCTGGGTTTAAAACCTCTAAAATTACGAATCTCATTCTTTGTATGCCTGGAGAAGATGACCGAAGGTCTCCTCTAGTGTCGTTGACTCTTTGACTCTGTTTAGGAGCAGGCGTGGCATTTTTGTGCTACCTGATTGGTTCCTTTGAGTTTCATCAGCGTGCGTTTTTTCGTTTAATAATATTTGACTTTGTTTTATATATAATATTATGCATTTGTTATAATGCACGAATGAAACATCAGATCAGATGGAAAGGCAACACATGTAAAAGGGAAAAGGCCTGGGTTCGAGTCCCAGGTCCAGCAATTTTATTTTTCTAACATTCTCTTGTAGATCCAGTACTTCAACCTCCAGCACACACACCATGTGTCCTCAAATCTACACCATCGAAGGCCAACACATCCAGATCCAAGCACAACAAATACGCATCCACACCATGGGCATTCAAAGGACCCTCTCACCAGATCCAATACAGACTCTGGGCTCTTTCATACATGGGCCTAGCAATTTTAAAAAAAATGCACCCCCCTTTTCTGCTTTGACATCAGGCCCAATTTCCTTTCTTTTTTTATTTGATTATTTTCTTTAAATCATTTTTTATATAACAATATAAAATAAGAATAATAATAATAAACTTAGGTTTTCTTAAATTAATATAATTTTCATAATTTAATTTAATTAATTATTTTTATCTTTGTTTTAATTAATTTATAATCAATTGGAAATAGGTTATTTAACTCAAATCTTTTCTTAACAAAAATATAAAAAAAATATTAGAATTAGTTTAATTTATTTGATTAGATTTAGTTTTAATTAATAATAATTTCATTTTCTTTTATTTAATTAGTTAGGATTAGATTTAGTTATTCAATTTAATTTAAGTATTTCTTAGAATAAACAAAAAACCAAAAAAGATTTTCTTTTACTTATATTTTTTTAGGGTTTTAGACGCCTCTTTCCATTTTGCACGCGTTGCTTGTTTTCAAATTTTTTTTATACTAATGTATCTGCTGACAGTATATAATAGCTTAAACTAGGGCGTTACTTTATCGCTTTCTTTATTTCCCTATTTTCGAACATGTAAATATCCCCCTCCCCAAAAGCCTTGTAATAGCATAGGATTTACGATTCCCGCACTTTAAATTTTCTGCAAAATATTTACTGTTAGTAACTAGGCTTGTATGGAAAGACTTAAAACAAAGCTCTAGCAAATATAATAACAAAGATAAATGAACTGAATTGAATCACTTGCACATATACACCTCTAGGGTACGCCCACTTTGGTTGCCTTTCAGAAAATAAAACAGTCATGTCCCTTGAAAGTGGGGGCGCTTTAGAAAAGACCCGTAAATCAAAAGATCATAGTCCCTCGATGATCCTACAATGCTGCCTTTCGCTAAATGATCTCGTCCCTTAGATAAATTTGCTAAAGCGTCTCCATATATTGCCCTTATGACTGTACGTACCTTCGAATGTCCCTCAAACATCCAACGATAGGGCTACCTACTCAGTAATAGTAGGATATCACTGTCTAAAGGATAGGTGTAGCAGTAGAAATATTCAAGACTAAGCCATTGGATTGACTATACTTTATACAAATCAAAATAAAAATTGCCGCCGCGCTTTATTGTTTCTAAAGGAATGGGAAAAGAGCGAATAACCCAAAAAGAGGGGGAAAGATTCAAGGTAAGGGGGTTGGTTATGCAAAGGGAAGGTATTATCACCCTAAACATCTACGGTACTCCGCAGGAACCTATTTGTAAAATCTGTATATTTTGGCTATAAAAATGTGTTGTATATAAAATGGATGGTGGATGTGAGAAAAGAAATATTTTTATGATTTTTGCACCCACCGCGGTTGCGAACCTTTAGTGCCTACGTACCACCTTTCGTGTAATAAAGTATCAGGGTACACGTAGTTCCTCTTTTAAAAATTTGAAACACAAGTGTGTTGGTTGATTATAAGAGATAAGACATCATCGTCATTGTCCGTGTGGAAAACATACTTACTACCCACAATCATGAGAAAGGAGAATTTGAATCATTTTAAAGTGGAGGATATGGCTTGGATTTTAAAATCAACAATGTCTCACTCAACAACCAAGTGGAAAATATCTCACTTCACTACATATTATAGAAGTATAGTTGTTTTCATCACTACAAGGATTGACAAGAGTCTAATCTTTTGAGAAAAGTTTAAAGATAAAAGCAAAAGTGGCAACATGGTTTGAAATGAGATTGATTGACTTTTAGTCTTCTCACAAAAAAATGTCAAGGTATTATTAAGTTGATTGAAGTTTATTGATGAAAATGTTTTGAAAATGCATGGACCTAAGTCCAAGTTTATTATGAAAGTGTTTCAAGTTTCAAAACAAGAAGGGTTTTCAAAAGGAGGGAGAAGATTTTTGAAATTAAAGAAAATGGGAGGAGAAGAAGAGACTATACTAAAGCATAAGGTAAAATCTAAGGATAAGAACCATCTAACCAACAAAAATCCAAAGCTTGACATTATGAGCCAAGGTAGAATTCCCATTCTTTGGATTGAAACCAAGCAAACAAAGATACTAGACCTCTTCAAGTGTATTAAGTCTTCACAAAAATTGGGCAGAGTAACGTCTGTATACGGGTGAATTCCAGATTACAAACAGAGAATGTAATCACAAAAACCTGCACACAAAAACAAATAAACAACCCAATGTCTTAAGGTAAACCTCAAGAACTCCAGACAAAATAATCAGATAAGATCACAAGGTCTCCAAGATTGGCCAAGGTTTCTAATCCTAAGTCCAAGAAATAGTCCCATGCTCCATAATGCCAAGGATAGTAACCAAATAGACCAAGTGCCATTAAGAGTTTTTTAGGGTTTATGTTGATTATTAAGTATATTAAGAAAAGAAAAGTAAAGCTCAAGTGAGCAAAGTAAAAATTACAAGAAAATAAATGCTCAAATGAGCAAAGATGAAAATGGCATGAAATGTAAATGCTGAAAAATAAATAGTTCATAAAGCATAAAAAGAATAAAAGCATAAGATAAAACAAGTCAATAATTAGTGGTTAGTTGGATGACCATCTTGAAACTTGCATTTGGAACTCATTAGAGGATTGGTAGAACCAAAGCCTCCACACAACAAGTTGCATTTGCTTTTTGTCAAGTATATCATCCATTTTGAATTCTCACAAGTACCATTTAATGATCAACGATGTTTAAGTGATCTGTGTTGACCAAAGGTGTTGTAGATCCATTAGAGGATTGGTAGAACCAAAGCCTCCACACAATGAATCTCAAGGTTATTGGATCAAAGAGATCAAATTAACATACTTGGGCTTGCAATCATAAGTTTGGGCCACGAATGATCATTTATTCGAATCAGGACAAAATTTAGCGCTATGTTAAGCAATCGTAAGTGGACTTACATAGAAGTCGCACCTATTTTGAGGCCGGTCAATAACAATCTATGCACCATTTGTTTTGAGACATGATATAGAGATCATGCTCCAACAATATTTAATGCAATAAGAAGGGGATTAGATGAAGAGGATTAGGGCAAAAAGATGAATAAACCACATTTGAATTAAAAATTTAATCAAACTATTATTAAAAACATTCATTCATTTTTAGTGGAGTTGAACTCAACACCCAAGATCCAATGATGTTAATAAAGTCATGATAAAAAAATCAACTCAAGACAGCCAGAAAATAATCACAAAATAATAATATTATAATATATACATTAAAAGGGTTAAAAAATGTTTTTAAAAAAAAACAATGAGGAAAATATCAATTATGTTCAAATTAATCAAGAAATGAAAAATAAAGCCATAGAAAAATTAGAAATGGATCAAAATATTTTTATAAAAATTTTGGTAATTTTTAAAAGTCAGAAACTATTTTTAAAATATTTAAAATTGATAAAACAAACATAAAATAGATCAAAAATAGTAAACCTCAATATAAAATTCTATAAAATTTTCAAAAAGTCAAAAATATGCAAAATAATATTTATGATTTTTTTCAGAATTAAAAATGTCAGAAAGTATTTTTTAAGTAATTAAAAGAAAGCAAATAATACAAAAAATATAAAAAATACCAAATGTTAAAATAAAAATGTGAAAAAATATTCATGAAATCAGGAATAATTCAAAGTATTTTTGTGAATTTTTTCATAATTTTTGGATAAAAAATAAAAGAGTTATGAATTTTTGAAAATTTAATCAAATAAAATATAAAATCAGAAAATAAAATAAAACCAAAAAGATGTGGACCATCAGATCATAGTCAAAATGCGTTAGTAAGCTAATCTAATGGACCAGACGCACTGTGCTTGATATGGACCTTAGTGAAACACACACGTGATCAGAAAAAGGGCAACCAATGAAATTAAAACGCTTGGCACGCTATCATTGGCTGAGACGTGACATGTCATCATCTTCAACCTCCAGACACCCTGCAATGGAGATTTTGTGAGATCCTTCAAATGGAAAAATAGGATCCCAGGTTAGCATCATTGAACTCGTCTCTTCAAGACGATTCTAACACAACCATCGCACCAAATTTATATAAGGTATGGAGAGAGATATGAATCAAAAACCCAGAAAATAGAGAGCACCTTCAATTTGAGATTTATCTCTCAATTCTCAATGGATTTAAAAATTGTAAGCAACATTAGAATCAGACAAAGGAGTAGGACATATTAGTGCTTGATTTGGATCCAAATGGTGGAGAATTCTACCTTTTCGAAGTTCAAGTAAGAAGCTCTGAAACTGGACTTTTGTAGCTTGAGTTATGGGTCGTTTTGATTGGTTTAAGTGCTGGAGAGTTTGTATGAAGTTCAAGGATGATGAGTGCGCAAAGAATTTTGGAAAAGGAAGCTTAAATTTCAAAAACTGAATTAAAAAAAAGTGGGTTCGTGTGAGGTTTTGGCAGGGTGTTCTTGGCTCTCTAAGCTTGGGAAAACGAATGGGATAGTTCATGTATTTATAGGAGAAGCAAATGGGATAAAAAGGAAGAGTGAATGATGCGTTTTGGAGGGAATTCGTGTGGGTCTGCATCATGAAGAAAGTGTGACTCAATTTTGATCAAAACTCAGCTAAATCGTGTGTTTCATGATGCTAAACACTTATGGCAAGTTGCTAATCATGATTAGAAACAAAAACGCGTGGAAAACTTGTGATTAGAAGCCAAAACAAGGATTTCAACATCCTGACTTTGTGAAAAATTCAGTTCCAAGTTACCAAATTCAAATCCATGGCATTTCCAACTCAAGGGCTTAGGGAATAATTCTTGATTCTTTGGAAAGATGAGGTTACAAGCTTTGCAATGGAAAAAGAATGGAATCAAATGGATGCTTGAGCTGAAAGTTACATGGAGTCAAAGTTGAAGAAAAAGAGTTGACTTTCCATACTTAGAAATATTTCAAATTCTTCTTCCAAAATGACCTATAATATTTTGTATCCAAACATGGCCTTCCACTTAGGATTTGCTCTTGACCAAAAAATGTGGACAGAATTAGACCTCTTGAATAACATTTTGAAATTTGAACCAAGCAAAATATCCAAAAATTGAGCAAGTTATGACTTGTTGAAGTTGGCCAAAAATTATGAAATGACCTACAATCTTTTGCATTCTTAAGGCAACTTCCATCCATTTTCACACTTTTCACATAAAATAAGGCAAAAAGTACACATCTTCAAGATCATCATGGAAAAAGAATGGACTTAAGGTGATAAAAATTGACCAAGTTATGACCATTTGAAGTCACATATGGAAAATTGTGGATTCATCTGGATGACCTGTAATCTTTCTTCTTCACCAAGTTCCTTACACATGAAAACTCCTTGGAACTTTTGAAGTTATTTGTTGGTAACTCTTTGAAAAGAAAGATGTCTTTGGAATCACTTAAAAATACCAAAAGGTGAGCAAGATATGCTCCTTTGAAGTTCAAAACCCTAGCCTCTAGATCAAGAGAATGCTTTGAGGAACTTTGACAAGTTTGAACAAACTTCTTGTGCCAATATTCTTTCTTTGTGAATATAAGTTGTTGAGGATGATGATGAGGACTAATAGCCACCAAAACCACTTCCATATATTAAAATTTGAGAGAAATGTGCTCTTGTGACCAATAGGAACAAGACCTTGTCCAATCATGATAACTTCTTCTCTCAACCCCTTGTACTTTTGAATCAATTTTGATAACTTTGAAATATGTTGAACCAAAGTAAGCCTTGTCATGCCATTTCTTCCAAAACCACTCCAATAGTGAAGTTTGAACTCCTCAAGCTATGTTGACTAGGGCATGAAAATAAACTCATGAACCCATGAAGCAACTTGCTAAACCTCATGGCCTTTACCTACATTATTAACAAGTAAGGCAAACCAACATTGAATTTTATTAATAAAAGAAAAATAAAATAAAAATATTCATGATCACAAAAGAAAACAAGTCAAGGTGCTTGATAACTCCTCAAAAAGAGCAAAGCTAAATATAGGGAGAAGAACCAAAAGTGCTAATGGGATCTTGTTGTGATTGAATCAACATGGTATGATGAAGGGATCTTAGGGGCAAAAATCGGGGTACAACAATAGGAGGAAAAGAAAAAACCTTTCGAGTATAAGTAGATAGCTCTTAAATGCTTGCTCAAAGATAAAACTTTCACACTTACACAAAACTTCTTTCAAAAACACTTTCAAAAAAATGCTTTATCAACACTCTTGAGGACTGATACAAGAGTTATCATAAAGCGAATCGCCGCACTAAGGCATATTCAAACTACTTTTTCAAAACACAAAGCATAAGGTATTTAGAAAATGAGATAAGAATCTAAGAGCCCGTAGAAAACTACAGATGGAAAGGGTGCTAACACCTTCCCTTTCCATAATCTACCCCCCTTACTCAGAAAATTCTCGAAAAGGTCTCTTTCTTTTCTTTTCTTTTCACCCTTTCCTTAACTTGGATAAAATAAAAGTCGGTGGCGACTCTTGCTTACCATAACATTTGTGAATACAAATGCAAAACTATTATAACAGTTGGTTCTGCCACCGTATCATAAAACTGGCGACTATGCTGGGGACATGAATAAAAAGTGAGGTTACCTTAAGAGTTAGTTCATTTTAAAACTGTTTTAATTGCTTGCTTTGTATGCTTTATCCTTGGAGGGTTGTTTGGGTTGTTACTATAGATCCTATACCTGGATCTGGGGACATCTTTTTAGGTAAACAATAATAGATCATGGATACTGTACGACATAGACCGATATGGTTGAAGCGATAGCTGTGTTGGCGTGACACTTTGGTTGGTACTAGTATCCCTAGTGTTGAATCGAGGAGAATACGGGGCGGACGCATGGTGTCGTGAAGCACTAACGGACCTTAGAACCTTAGTTGAACAAACTTGGCCACTAGAAAGTAGTGAGATAGCCGACCTCAGTGTAAAGCTGGGGATTGGTTGATACTCGATGCTACACTCATTAAGATCAGACTTTTAAGATGTTTCGGCCGCAAGAAAAGATTGTTAAGCTGAAATAATTCTCGATAAAGAAAGATCAGTGATATTGAGACTCCTTAGAACCCGATTACTTTTCTAAGATAGGTTGAACCAACTAAACTTCAAGAGGGTATTTACCTATAAACTCCATGCAAGCCTAAACCTAAGGTCTTGTGTGTTTTTCTTGTGTGTGATTAATTTGCTTAAACATGACATCATGCATCATAACATCCATTTTTCATTACACTAACCATTTCAATGACCAATGGAATTTATCTTTGTTCTGTTTTGCAGATCATGGCTTCCGCTCGTAGAAATACTATCCGAATCAGCTTTGTAAGAATACCTATCTAACTCAAAGAGCTAGTATCGAGGGTTCCTTAGACTTCTTTGTTAACCAAAAAATATGGTCGACTTCTCAATCTAGTTACCTCGAGCTTTGATGAGAAGATGATGAGTGTACTCTTTCAATTCTTTGACCATAAACACCATTGCTCCACTTTCCCAGACTATCAGCTGGTACCCACCATGGAAGAATTCTCTCAAATATTGGGTATAACTATTCTTGATCAGATGCCTTTCACCGGTTTAGAAGAATCTCCAAATCCAGAAGTCATTGTAACAGCTTTGCATCTGAAACGATCTGACATTGTATCCAACTGGGAAACAAGAAGCGGAGTCAAGGGTTTTCTAGTCAAATTCCTATTAGAGAAGGCTCAACTGTTTTGGGATGATTTAGATTTCCAAGCTTTTGATGAGGTTCTGGCCCTTCTAATCTATTGTTTAGTGTTGTTCCCTAATCCAGACTTACTCATAGATGTGAATGCTATCAAGTTTTTCCTCTCTCGTAACCCTGTGCCTACTCTACTCCGAGACATCTTGTATACCCTCCACACTTGTACCATGAAGAGAAAAGGGATTCTTATATGTTGCGTACCATTGCTGTCAAGGTGGTTTATTTATAACCTCCCTAAATCATTATTGAAGAATGAAGAAGGTTTGGGTTGGTCGCGAAGGATAATGTCACTTTCTCACTCAGATATTCTCTGGTATTCCTGATCGATGGGAGATATTTCTGTCATTGACCACTATAGGGAATTACCTAATGTCCCTCTACTTGGCATTAAGGGAGGAATAACTTATAATCCTTCTCTGGCTTTGCGACAATTTGGTTATGCTCGAAGGGATGGTCCCCACGATATGCTTATCCAGGGCATTATGTTTAACTACGAGGATGATGTTCAAGGATATCATCAGAGGTTCATACGAGCTTAGGGCATGGTAAACAGATTTGATATCAAGACCTTGTGGCCTAAGACTTCCATCCCTATGGAACCTTATCTCAAATTGGCACGAGCTCGCACTCATAACCTTATAATGCCGTATATAGCCATCTTACCAGTGGTTGTGGAGCCCATCACCGAAGGAGATATTCCTTATACATTTCTCCATCCTGAAATTCCCACTGATCTTGAAGAGCTGCAGAGATCCTGGATTCAGTTTAAGAAAGAACGGGATACCTTTAGAGATCTTTCTATATCAATGAGAAGAAAGTGTTGGAGCTCACGAAGCAACTTCACGAAGAAAAAAGTCTTAATGTCTATCTCGACACAAAGAGGAAGCGCCCATGGGAAACCTGGTTTCTTGGATTTTAGATTTTTTCAATTGTAAGCCTAAAAGGCAATTGTGTTTTGAATTCTACTAATAAAATATTTGTTTCATCCTGGTTCACAAATTTAAATTTCCAGAAGTCCTTGAAAATATCGCATAAACATATCATACACTTCATTGCATAAGCAGGTATTTCAAGACAGGTTTCTTATTCTTTTCGCTGTTTATTTCAGCAAAAGAAATGGCTCTCGAACAAACAATAAAGGACCTCCAAGCTCAAAATGCTCATTTTCAGCAGATGTTCTTGGCTCTGGCCAAGTGGCAAGAAGATCTGAAATCTCTTATCATCAAAGAGAAGACCAAGAAGCCAAAGAAACTAGATGGTGTCTTGAATTTGGGTAGAAGGTTCAGAGGTCCGGCCAAGCGAGCTCTAGATTTCGCAACCACATTGAATGAAGGAAACAATCAAGAAGAAAAGCCCAAGGAGGGAGACAACAACCCAGGGTCTGAGGAAGATGAACCTGACTATTCTGAGGAGCAGTATCCTCCTGCTGATGATAAATACAAACAACTGGAGGATCGGCTCAATGTTATGGAGATCCAGAGGGTACCCGAGCTAGATTTTGAAGAGCTAGGACTAGTCTCAGGGGTGGTCATCCGACGGAAATTAAAGGTCCCTATATTTTCTAAGTAAGATGGTGTATCATGTTCTAAGATGCATTTAAGTTCGTATGTCAGGAAGATTTAACCCTACACTACTGATAGGAATCTGTGGGTACATTTCTTCCAAGAAAGTTTGGTATGGACTCAATTGGAATGGTTCTATCAACTGGAAAGAACCAATATTCGTAATTGGGAAGATCTGGTTGCTGCTTTCTAGAAGCAGTATCAATATAATGCTGACCTCGCCCCAACTCGTATGCAATTGCAAAGTATGTCTATAGGTTCTGGGGAGGGTTTTAAAGATTATGCCCAAAAGTGGAGAGACCTTGCGGGAAGAGTCCAACCTCCTTTGTATAATAGGGAGCTGGTGGACATGTTCTTGGGCATGTTGTCCGGTCCGTTCTTTAACCATCTGATTGGAAGCTCTTCTACTGGGTTCACTGAACTGATACTGATTGGTGAATAGGTAGAAGCTGGCATAAAAAGTGGTAAAATCCAGAGAGATGCATCCTCCAACACTGTGAAGAAACCTTTCACTGGAAAGAAGGAGGTCAGTTCTCCTTATGGCTAAAGAAATTACAACAAAACTGAACGTCGTCCGACGGTAGGGGCTGTTATAATTTCCAATACTGCCTCAAACAAGCAACGAAACAATCAGCGCAGACCAGACGCGCCCAGAAAACAGTTTACTCGGATCAACATGACCCTATCCAAGGTTTTAGCACACCTGCTGAAGTTCAACCTGGTGACGCTAAAGGAGGCCCCGAAGAATCCTAATACTTCCTCTCCTCGCAACAACCCAAATGCTCAATGTGCCTACCATTATGAAACTCCGGGGGATGATACAAACGACATGTTTATCCTCGTTGCTATTGATTACTTCACCAAGTGGGTGGAAGCGGCTTCGTACAAGAATGTGACCAAGAAAGTTATCACTCGTTTCATCAAAAGAGAGATCGTATGCCGGTATGGAACTCCTAACAAGATCATCAATGATAACGGGTCAAATCTCAACAACAAGATGATGAAGGAAATGTGTGAAGAGTTCAAGATCGAGCACCATAATTCATCACCTTATCGACCAAAGATGAATGGGGCAGTCGAAGCCGCTAACAAGAACATAAAGAAGATCGTCTAGAAAATGGTGAGAACACAAAGATTGGCATGAGATGTTGCCTTTTTCCCTGTATGGCTATCAGACTTCGGTGCGTACTTCCACTGGGGCAACTCTGTTTTCACTAGTCTATGGTATGGATGCGGTACTACCAGTCGAAGTGGAGATCCCTTCCTTAAGGGTTCTGATGGATACTAAACTTGATGAAGCATAATGTATTCAAACGAGACTCGAACAACTCAATCTCATCGAAGAAAAGCGCCTGGCAGCCATTTGTCACGGTCAGTTATACCAACAGCGTCTCAAGAGGGCATTTGACAAGAAGATTCGGCCTCGAGAGTTCCATCCAGGTGACCTGGTCTTAAGAAAGATTCTCCCAATCCATACTGATCCAAGAGGCAAGTGGACTCCCAACTATGAGGGACCATACATCATGAAGAAAGCTTTCTCAGGAGGTGCTCTAATCCTGACAAAAATGGATGGGGAAGACGTTCCACTTCCAGTCAATTCAGACTCAGTCAAAAAATACTACGCATGAAAGGACCCGCTAAGTTGAAAACCCGAAAGGGCGGCTTAGGCAAAAGATAGGGATAAAAAAAAAAGAAAAAAAGAAAAACCTGCTAAGTCGAAAACCTGAAAGGGCGGCTTAGGCAAAAATGAGTGTCCCGGTGGATTGAAAACCTGAAAGGGCGATCCAGGCAAAAATTAGGGACAAAAAGCGAGAGACTGCAGTCTGAAGACTCTTCACGTACACCCTCATAATGCGGGATGGGCCAATATAGCTATTATCCTTTGGAAGCACGACACTAGGACGACCCAGGATGCGAGAACTATAGCAATATCAATTTTAACGGAAATTCGAGATTTTCTTATTTGCCATTTTACCCGTTGTATTTCTTTTCTTTTCCGCAACTTCCTCATTTATGAGTTGTTTCTATGTATGAATGCCCATTCACGGGCCAAACTTATTAATAAAAATTTGCCCTTCCATTAAAAAATCTTTGTTATGTTCTTTTACTTTATTTTTCGTATGCGAATTGTGATTCAAATTCTTTGTTAAGCATTGCATTGAAAACAATAAGTCAATAATAATCACGAGCTAAGATGTGAAACACTACATTACATGGATATGAAGGCATCCCGAGGGAATGTTGTGGCTTCCCAAATGTTCGTTCTTCTGTGCAGGTAGCAAGTCATAACGGTCACCTGGACCAAGATGTCATCCTCGTCACCTCCTTACAACCGACCGACCGCCCGATTCTCCCACATGGAGAGACTTGGGGAATTGGTTGACATCCACGTCTCTTTTTCAGTTATTCACAAAAGTCCAACACATGAAGGAAGTCAGATCAAGTCATTTCTCCTCAGCAAGATTTAATCCCCTAATGAACTCAACAAGGCGTCCTTTTCTCTCAAATTTCAAGCACCAGTCCGTATTAGTACCTCAAGATGACGAGCAACAGATCCCAATGAGTTTTTTGCACTTTACATACAATAATCATCATGACTTAATGTATTGCATCCTCAAACGCATAGCACATCCATGGATCATCATGTCACACCTCAAATGCATATGAAGCACGAGTCATATCAATCCCAAATCAACAAAACATCCTCACAAAGAATATCATCCTCATAATTCCCAGTTAACATCTGTCATTACACTACCAACCAAAATAAACCAGGGTGTTAATACGTCATACTCCCCAACTCTCAATACTCATTTTATCTCTCTTAAGGTCGTAGATCGTCCGTAGGTTTTACCATCGCGTTATATTTTCAAGGTCGTAGATCGTCCGTAGATCTTACCTTCGTATTTTTAGGGTCGTAGATCATCTGTAGATCTTACCATTGCGTTATATTTTTAGGGTTGTATATCGTCCATAGATCTTACCTTCACTTTATCTTTCCTAGGGTCGTAGGTCGTCCGTAGAATTTACCCTCTCATCCTCTTATTTTTAAGGTCAGAGATCGTCCGTAGATCTTACCTTCGCATTTTTAAGGTCGTAGGTCGCCCATAGATTTTACCTTCACTTTATCTTTCCTAGGGTCGTAGGTCGTCCATAGACTTTACCCTCTCATCCTCTTATTTTTAAGGTCGGAGATCGTCCGTAGATCTTACCTTCGTATTTTAGGGTCGTAGATCGTCCGTAGATCTTACCTTCACATTTTAGGGTCGTAGATCGTCCGTAGATCTTACCATCGCGTTATATTTTTAGGGTCTTAGATCGTCCGTAGATCTTACCATCGCGTTATATTTTTTGGGCTCGTAGGTCGTTCGTAGACTTTACCCTCTACTCATCTTGTTTTCGGGGTCGTAGATCTTCTGTAGATCTTGTCTTCGCTTTACCCTCTCCTCCTTTTGTTTTTAAGGTTGTAGATCTTCCGTAGATCTTACCATCGTGTTATATTTTTGGGGTCGTAGATCGTCCGTAGGTCTTACCATCGCGTTATATTTTTAAGGTCGTAGATTTTCCGTAGATCTTACCGTCGCATCATCTTTCTAAGGTCGTGGGTCGCCCATATATTTTACCTTCACTTTATCTCTCTTAGGGTCGTAGGTCGTCTGTAGACTTTACCCTCTCCTCATCTTATTTTTAAGGTCGTAGATCATCCGTAGATCTTACCATCGCATAATCTTTTAAGGTCGTAGATTGTCCGTAGATCTTACCTTCGCGTCATCTTTCTAAGGTCGTAGGTCACCCATAGATCTTACCGTTGCGTCATATTCTTAGGGTCGTAAGACTTCCACAGACTTTACCCTCGTGTTATCTTTAAGTTTCTTATGAATCCCACCTCCAGTCACCGCGACATTGTCAACCATATCTTTTCAGCCACTTTGCTGCCCACTCCCTCAAGAACCTTGTATTGGCACCGTTACCCCAGTACGAGCTACCCGTTTTCAACCATGTTTTATCCATCATGACCAGTCCACCAGAAGACCAGTTTGTCTTTCTTCGGCAGACATTCACACCAATGAATGGCACTCACACCATCTCTCAAGGAAAATTTCGGGTCCTGGTATTTAATCATCTTCCACCTTGAACTCTCGAAAGGCTGACGCCAATCTCGCCTTCAGGTTTAAGACGATTAAATAGGGGCAGTTGTCGTACCCCAATTTTGCCCTATCTCTTTTATTTTTGGCTGGCTTTGGACTTTGCATTCCATTTGCATCATTTAATTACTCAGTCATTTGCATATCTCGCATCTCATGGAATCAGGCGCTTTGGTTCGAGGTATTAGGGCTGCACCCTCTTTATGTCTAATTTTGTTTTAAAGTTTCCTTATCAGGTGAAAGGGAATTCTTCTGGTTCTCGATTAATGGACCGTGGAATGAATTTTGTCATCACGTTACAAGGTTGGTTCTCGCTCAAATTTATCAGAGCCTGGATTAGGGTTTATTTCCCTATGTGTGTTTGTCAAGATGCTAGGGTTTCGGGTCCTTGGTTTTTTTGTGAAGATGTTTCTTTTGCCTGCCTCGAATATGGCTCAAAGCTCAGGGCATTAGGTCAAGAACTTCATCTCCTCGCATTTCAAGTTTTCTTCTTAAAGTCTCTAAGCCTTTGAGTCGAGAGTTTGAAGTTTAAGTTGGCGACTGTGAAGTTGGGGCACAAGAAATAAAGCTGAGGGGTTCATGATGATCAAGGCATTGTTTTGGGTTGCTTAAGTTACAAGTTACTTGTGACGTGAGTCTCAAAGTTAAAGTTCTATTTAAGAGTGCAAGTTTGGTTCGGGAGTGATATGAAGATAAGGTTTGAGTGACCGTTGTTTTGGGTTCGAGTTAACCAAGGGGAATTAAATTCTTCATCATTTATTTTGTTTCAGAGTTTGATTGGATTTTGAAAGATAAGACACATGATTTCTTGAAGCTTAAGTTACAAAGTCAAGATGTTCATTCGAATTATTCAAGAAAGAATTTCAAAATTCAAACAAGATTTAAAAATTATTTGATCTCTACAACAAAGTTCATCATTAGTAGATTCACTCATGTTTGTGTTCATTACTTTTTTTTTTGAGACAAGTTACAAGGCCTGTAATCACAAGTACAATTGCAGTTTACAAAACAAAGAAAGAATTAAATGTTTTGCTTCCTCTTCAAGTGACTTTTCCTCACTCCTTGCCATAGATTTTTCTTCATCATTCATCCTTGCTTGGCCTTGCCTTTTCACCTTCCATCTTGCTTGAAAAGAAAAACAAATAAGAATTTGTTAGTTAATTGAAAGTTAATCAAGAAATGCCAAGCAATTTTTCTTCTAATGTCATCATTAGGGTTTGTGTTAGGAATCAGAAATGAAGGGTTTGCATTCAATCATGCTCAAAACCTCACAAACCATTTTGGTTTCATAAAAGTAAGAATTCACAAGTTTAAGTCAATCATGGGCAACATTCCATCCATTGCAAATCACAATTGTTGTTCGTTCACAGAGGACAAAATGGAGAAGAAACAACAGTCGAACTCAGAATTACATCACATTCATCATAGGTATGAAAGAAATAGTCCAAAGCTCTGCAAAAAAAAACAAATCAAAACAAAAACAGTACCTACTAGCCAAAACAGTACTAAGCATTAACTGTCAAAAAACTATCCCAAACTTGCATCAAACTGGGAAACATGAGCTGCAATTAGAAAGCGTCAAAACAAAACAACAAAACAAGCAGTAGCGCGAGCAGTAGGCTGCTAAAGTCACAAAACAAGTGCAACAAGCCCAAAGCTACAACCAACAAGCATTGCATCACAAAAGCCGTAGGCTAGCAAACAAAAAGCAACAACTTTAACAAGGCAGCACAAACAACAAATTAGTGCAGAAACAGCAGCCAAATAATGCCAGAAACAGCTGCCATGACAGCAGAACAATAGCTATAAACACAAAAAATAACCCAAACTCTAAGTGTGTCATCATCATATTCCTAAACTCTCAAACCCTTCAAAATTATGTAAAAAAAAGCAACAACTTTATATCATAGAAAGATGAAAGAGAAAAATATAAAACCTGCATCATACAAAAACCAAAACAGCCCCACAGGCCAGTCCTGCAAAATTGCCAAAAATAGACCTACAAACAAAGCCTAAGACCTGTTGCTACTACTGTGTTATTATTGTCCCAAACCTGCACTAAGAGAGACAAAATTAGAACCAAAGTAGGCATAAGCAAAACCTGCATTCTAATGCCACAAGTCAGCTTTCCAACAATGTTCAAATCTCATACACTTTCCCTCCAATTCTCACCTCTCAGTTGTTATAAAACAAACAGCCAAAGCAAAAGAATGGATCCAAGATACAAAGCAAAAAAAAAACTGCAAAGGAAAGAACCAAGCCAGGAAACCAAAAAGAGGGATCAGAACCAACAAAACCAAAGGGAGAGAATTTGGAACACAACCAGCAAACCCAAAAAGAAAAAATCACTGCTCGAAATTCAGTCAATATCTTCCTTCACTGTTAAATGCATCCATTAACAGACCTCACCACCTCTACCGCCAATAACCTCCACCATTAAATCGCCGCCATTACTATCCTCAAAAAATCAACATCCTAAAAGTCCAAACTTGTCCACTTATTGAGACCCCAACTCAGCACCACTGCTTTATCTAATAACAGATGAGCATAAAAACTCGTCACCAATCCTCCACTTCATGAACCTCAAAGTCGCATAACTGCTAACCTAGACATACCCTGAAACAAACACAAATACAGACCTCAATGGATACTCATTCAAATGCGACAGAAGCATAGTAAAAAGGGAGAAGTAGCAGCATAGTCAAGAACAAAACACAGTCTAATACATAAGTTTTCAAACCGTTTAAGCAGAAGTTAGAAGAGAAATTATTACCTCAGTGAATTTGTTCCTTTGTGGCTTGGATTCTCTGGCATTCTTTCAGAATCTTCCCCTTCTACAAACTCAGGTACGCGCTCCTTCTTTCACAACATGCTCTTAAAGCCATCCACCCGAAATAAATAAATAAAATAAGCATGCAAGCATTGAATATGGATGTAATCAAAATGCACAATTAGGTTTCTCAAAGGGGCTTCTCCGAATGGAGCTCCTGTAGTATTTGGTTGATAATGGAGTCGCTTCATTTGACCAGAGACGAGAGTGTTTCGCAGAATGAAGAAGGTCGAGCAAAGAAGGGAGTTTGGACAAAGACGATGACGGTAAACAGTGATGCCGCCACTGCATGAGAATACAGAATTAAACCGTAAGGCGGAGAGAGAGAGAGAGAGAGAGACGAGAGAGAGAGAGAGAGAGAGAGAGAGAGAGAGAGAGAGAGAGAGGAGAGGAGAGAGAGAGAGAGAGAGGAGAGAGAGAGAGAGAGAGAGAGAGAGAGAGAGAGAGAGAGAGAGAGAGAGAGAGAGAGAGAGAGAGAGAGAGAGAGAGAGAGAGAGAGAGAGAGAGAGAGAGAGAGAGAGATTAACATGAAACTGGAAGAGAGAGATCCACGATTATATTTGCTAATGTCCCAAATGTTTGCATTAATTATTATTTGCTAGGAATTAGATGGACTTAATTGAGTATTTTTCCCAAGTACAGGTGGAGGCCGAAATCCACCCTTCAGTCTCCTTTAGGGTTCTCTTGTAAGGATTTCGTTTGTGCCTTAACCCCAATCCGGATTTGCTTTATGTCTGTGGCCTAACAAGTCAATTTTACCTATTTCTCTTTATAATAGAATAACCTAATTACAAATAACATATATATATATATATATATATATATATATATATATATATATATATATATATATATATATATATATATATATATATATATATATATATATATATATATATATATATATATATATATATATATATATATATACACACACACACGTTAGTTAATAATTAGTTTATTTTAATTTTATTATTTGTTTAAAATACCCTATTTTTTTAATAAAAAAAAACATATTTTATCTTATTAAAACACATTTTATTTTATCATTTGTTAAAAATACATTTTACTTTATTATTTGTTTAAAATGCATTTTATTTTATCATTTGTTTAAAATACATTTTACTTTATTATTTGTTTAAAATGCATTTTATTTTATGATTTGTTCAAAATACATTTTATATTACATTTTATTATTTGTCTAAAATACATTTTATATAAATACCAAAATTATCTTGTTAAAAAAAAGGAAGGGATGTGTATACCAATTTAGATTAAAAAAATCAAATATATTTAGAACTAATTTTAATTTTTTATAGTAGAATAATTTTGGTAAAAGTTTGTTAACTTTTTCTTGATTTCTTTATTTGTTTATTTGTTTATATTAATAAAAATAAAAAATAAAAAACCATAAAGAACGTTCAGAATTTAAATTTTCTTTACTCGTTTGCTTATTCGAATCTTGCTACAATACTTCCTTAGGTAACTTCATGAGGCGATTAAATCCCGTTTCGATCGTTTTATATCAAAGTAGACTTTTAGCTCGCCACTATACATGACAATTAGGTTTTAGTCTCCCTCTTAACTTTTTTTTTCTTTTGTAATTAAAACTTCATTCACAAATCAAAAATCCAAAAACACCTCTTAATCATTACTTGAATTCATTTTAAAATTCGCAAAAAACACTCAACAAATTAAAACCTTCCCCAAGGAGCATGTTATCTCCGTTCTACCGCGATACCGGTCGTGCCTATTGCTAGAATGTGTGCGTTAACGTCGCCCACTAAAAAAAAACACAAACAAACCAATCATTTTCTAGAGGAACTATGGTATTCTGATTCCTTCATTGGATACATAGGCAAAGGGTCGCGAAACCCTCACGAACGTAATAATAAAAAAAACATTCATTTCGCCTTAAGCAAGCATAGTTGTAGATAAATACACCCTTTAAGACAAGCAAACAAAACGGATCCCGTTGAGTACAACATATGTGAGGGGTGCTAATACCTTCCTCTCGCATAACCGACTCCCTTACCCTTTCTCTCGGTCGCAAGACCATCTTATCCATTCCTTTGTGGTTTTATCGATATTTCCCCTTCCTTCGGGATAAATAAAGTTCGGTGGCGGCTCTGTGTTTTCTGCCGGTAGCTTCAGTTGGCGACTCTGCTGGGGATCTTTGCGAGTCTCTCCTAGTTTTGGTTATTTGTCTTTTTGGGTGTTTATTTATTTGCCTTATTTTTCTTTACTATTTTATTATTGCTTTATTTGTCGCTACTCACATATTCTGGATACATTGTGATGTTGGGTTTGGTGATTACTTTTGATAAGTCCTACACTCGGACTTGGGTTACACATAGGATTAGGACGGGCGTTATAGTCATGTTAACTTTGAGGGAGTAATCCCGAAGAAGGAGGAATGAAAATCCCCCACTCAGTGTAGGTCCCCTTGAAAGTAGTGATGTTTACCGAGTAATCGGGAAGACGTCGTTGCTTTCGACCTGGGAACTCGAGAAGCCGAGGGCTGTAGAACAATTAACCCATCCTGGCCTCTTAGGTGCAGTGCGGAGACTATAACGGAGTAATCCGGAAGTAGTTGTCACGCGATATTGCACTCGGACGAGTTTTTCCTACGAATATTACTGATTACCGGACGTCGGTAATATCCAAAGGAAGAGCGTAGACTTCGAGAACTCTTTAGAACCTTGTTCGGCGGGTGATAAACCCCTAGTACATACCTCATGGGTGGTTACTTTGACTCCATGCCTGTGACGTCGGACTTTTATCTTGTTACTTTCAGCCTGTGCAACAGGCTACACAATGGTTATCCAGAATATGCAGAGCTGAGACTTCATGCCATAACATACCATGACATCATATCATCATGTATATATATCTCATATCTAGGGAAATCCAAAGACCAGTCTCGTTGATGTAGCTTTTCAAAAAAAAGAAATTTTAAAAGATAGACGAGTCTTTGGGTCTCCTCAGAAATGAATATAAAGCATTCATCCATATTAACATGCATTCATTTTTCACAACAAAAACTCATTGGGGTCCCTTTTTACAGACTACAGTAAACAGCAAAGACGACCCCTCCACATCCTTACCGTACCAGAGGCAACCAAAAAAGGCTAATGGATCTTTTTGAGGAGAATCAAAATGCACTTCGTCGGGATATGGACACCATAGGTACTCGTATGGATCAACTTATGGAAACCCTTCATGTCGTGATCAAGGGTCAAGAAGAACTACACCAAAGTGTTGCCAAGCTTACTACTGCTGCTCCCCTCCACTTCTGCTAATGGGAGAAATGACAATGCGAATGTTGAGACTCCTACCGGCGCTCCTAGGAATGATGTCGGCGATCATCATGATGTTATTGATCTTGATGAACCCCAAGTGAACCTTGCTGTCAGGGTTGCCGAAACTGCGAAAATGTATCATGCTCTCGAAGAGCGACTTAGAGCCATGGAGGGTATCAAGGCTTCCGGATTCAATACTGCTGCAATGTGCCTCGTGCCTGGGGTAGTTATTCCTCCCAAGTTCAAAGTCCCAGAGTTTGACAAATACAAAGGCACTTCTTGCCCAGAGACTCATCTTTGTTCCTATTGTTGAAAAATGGCGGCCTATGCTGAAAATGAACCATTACTCATGCATTTCTTTCAAGACAGCTTGACTGGGGGCACCATTGGATTGGTATATGCAATTGGAAAGATCTCATGTCAGTACTTGGGGAGAGCTTGCTGACGCTTTTTTGAAACATTACCATTACAATACTGCCATGGCTCCTAGCCATACTCAGTTCCAAGGGATGGTACAAAAATCTGAAGAGTCTTTCAAAGAATACGCTCAGAGGTGGCATGAACTGGCTGCAAGGGTCCAACCTCCTCTCTTGGATCATGAATTAATTGATCTGTTTATGGGTACTCTACGAGGCCCTTATCTCCAGCACATGCTCAGTAGCACTTCTACTTCTTTCTCTGATATGGTCATTATTGGTGAACGCGTTGAGACGTGCATTAAGGTTGGAACGATTCAAGGTGTTCCTAACAATGTTAACAACAATGCAAGCATTAGTAGAAAACCATTCTCTGGATTTTTCAAGAAGAAAGAGGGCGAGACTAGTTCCATCACCATCAACCAAGGAAGAGCTCCCGCATTTCCTCAAGCCCGATTCCCTTATTTTCCTACACCTGCTGCTGTTCCCAACCATTTTGTTCCTCAAGTATAGGCTGCTACAACTCCAGCACCCTGGATGGCCCAACAACGGCCTTTCGCTCCATAACCACATTATGCTCCACAACAACAATTTGCACCTCCTATAACTTATCAACAACCGTATCAACATCTTCAAGGCCCGAGAGCTCATCCAAGACAAAGAGCCCCTGAAAGAAGATTTGATCTCATTCCCATGTCCTACACTCAGCTTCTCCCACAGTTACTTGCTAGTCAATTGGTTCAATTGCGCGAACTCGGTCCACTGCCAAATCCTCTCCCTAGGGGGTATGATATTAATGCTCATTGCAAATTCCATTATGGTGCCCCAGGCCATACAATTGAAAATTGTAGAGCATTCAAATGCAAAGTTCAAGATCTCATCGATATAAAAGCCATCAACTTTAACCCTGTTAGTCAGAATATTCAAAATAATCCCATGCCTCCTCATCAAAGGGGAACGGTCAGTGCTATTGAAGAAGTTAATGAACAGGTTTTGGTATCAAGGGTTGACAAAATTAAGATACCTTTAGGAACTGTCAGAGAACATTTGCGGAAGCATGAGGTGCTACAAGAACTCCATGACTTCTGCTTAACATGTTCTTCCAAGCCTGAAGAGTGTACTAATTTGAAGATGGCCATCCAACAGTTGATCGATGAAGGTGTCCTACAGATAGATAAAATATTCTGAGATGAAGATATTGATGTCCTGGAAATCCCCTACTATCCGAGAAGCTTTTTAGCAACCTCTAGTATTCCGTTAACAATTCAGGTTCCTATTACCCCCACAATGATTCAAGCTCCTATTCCTCCTACAAGCAACGACTCGAAGGTAGTTCCATGGCAGTATAATGTGGTCTATATTCATGGAAGGAGGTATGAGTGCCCTCCGGTTGGTGACAAGAATGTTACCAACATTGCAGGAACCAGTAACATGACTCGCAGTGGTCGGATCTTTTCTCCTCCACCACCACCTCCTAGGGAAACTAACAGTGAAGCTCTAGCTAAGGCCAGGGGAAAGCAAGTGATGGATAATCAACCCGAACTTTCTGTAGGAAAAGAAGCGGATAAACTTTTGAGAATTCTCAAGCGGAGTGATTACAAAGTAGTGGATCAACTCAACCAGACACCATCCAAGATCTCCATCTTATCTCTCCTTTTGTGTTCAGAGGCCCACCACAACACCTTATTGAAGACCTTATGTTCTGCTCATGTTACCCAAGACATCTCTGTGGCCCAGTTTGAAGGAATAGTCACCAATATTATTGTGGGAAATTGTTTGGGTTTCTGTGATGATGAACTCCCAATTGAAGGCAGAGCCTACAATAAAGCGCTGCATGTTTCTATGAAGTGTTTGGACACTGTTCTATCTCGAGTTTTTGGTGGATATAGGTTCTTCACTCAATGTGATGCCTAAGGTTACCTTGTTTAAGCTGAATATGGACAGAGTAATGATGAGGCCCTCCACTCTAAATGTTCGAGCATTTGATGGTTTGAGAAGATTGGTGGATGGAGAAGTGGATTTTCCTATAATGATTGGTCCCCACACTTTCTATTTGTCATTCTATGTCATGGACATCCATCCATCCTATACTTGCCTTTTGGGTCGTCCATGGATTAACGTAGCAGGAGCTGTGACATCTACTCTTCATCAACGCCTGAAGTTCATTGCGAATGACCAAGTTGTCGTCGTTTGCGGGGAAGAAGGCATAGTGATTAATAATCTGACTACCTACCGTTATATGGAAGTGGAAGGTGGGGTACAAGAGTTGCCCTTCCAAGCTCTGGAGATTGTTACTATTGACAAGTTCCCCATCGTGGAATGTAAGAAGTCTAAGATACCCCTGGCCTCTTTGAAGGGTGCCAAAGCCATCATAGAAGCTAGACCTCCCCATGATAGTTGGGGAAAATTGATTGAAGTTCCAGAGAAGAAAGACCGTTTTGGTCTTGGGTATCAGCCATCATCCCCCGTGAAAGCTGGTTGGGTTCCTCTCAAAGGACAACAGGTTCCCCCAATTTCTGAAGTGTTCGTCAGTGCTGGTGTAGGAAAAGAAGGACAAGTTCTCTACATAGATGTTGAAGGTGACGATGAAGATGTTTCAAGATTTATCTATCAAGTTGCGCCGGACCAGGAGCTCAGCAATTGGACTACCGTAGACATCCTTGAAGTTGTTTTCCTTGATGTGTAATTTTCTGTTTCCATTTTAATTCGTATGTCCTGCCCAAGGCATACTGACAGCTTGTAGAAGGGGCCCCTTATGTTTCAATCTTCGTTTAACATTGAATGAAAAAATCGCACTTTCGCATACAATTTTGTTCCCTGTCTTTTCTTTTACTTTTTCAAAACAAAAATGGAAATACTTTTCTTTTCATATTCTAAATATTCTTTTTCACTTTCTAAAAATAAAACATAAAATCATCGATCATGCAAATCCGTCTCGAACTCCGTTGGAAATGATAATGCCATGGCTCCTTATATCCTTGAGAATTCAGTTGATCATGCTAACAAAGATAATGAGGAAGATTGTGAAGTTCCTGAAGAATTAGACAAACTCTTGAGACAGTAAGAGAAGGTCATCCAGCCGTGTCAAGAAGAAACAGAAGTCATCAATCTCGGTACTGAAGAGGTAAAGAGAGAAGTCAAGATAGGGGTCGCCTTGCAAAGTGAAGAAAAGAAGGGGTTGATTGAGTTACTTCAAGAGTATGCTGACATCTTTTCCTGGTCGTATGAGGACATGCCCAGCTTAGACACTGACATAGTAATGCATTGATTGCCGCTCAAGCCAGAATGTCCTCCTGTAAAGCAAAAGCCAAGAAGGACCAGACCCGACATGTCTTTAAAGATCAAAGAAGAGGTTCAGAAACAACTCGAAGCAGGTTTCCTATCTGTGATAAACTATCTGCCTTGGATTCCTAACATTGTGCCCATACCTAAGAAGGATGGTAAGGTACGCATGTGTGTCGACTACCGAGACTTGAATAGAGCAAGCCCGAAGGATGATTTCCCGTTGCCTCATATTAATGTATTGGTTGATAACACTGCTCAGTCTTCAGTGTTTTCCTTTATAGATGAGTTCTCTGGATACAATCAGATAAAGATGGCTCTGGAAGACATGGATAAAACAGCTTTTACAACTCCTTGGGGTACCTTTTACTATAGAGTCATGCCTTTTGGTCTTAAAAACGTCGGTGCGACATATCAGCGAGCTATGGTGACTCTCTTTCACGACATGATTCATAAAGAAGTCGAGGTGTGTATGGATGACATGATTGCAAAGTCACAGACTGAGGAAAAACATTTGGTTCATTTGAAGAAGTTGTTTGATCATTTGCGAAAGTTCATGTTAAGGCTTAATCCAAACAAATGCACCTTTGGGGTTCGATCGGGCAAGTTACTTGGTTTTATCGTGAGTCAACGAGGAATTGAAGTAGATCCGGACAAAGTTAAAGCAATACAAGATATGCCGGCACCGAAAAATGAGAAGGAAGTAAGAGGTTTCCTTGGAAGGTTGAATTGCATAGCCAGGTTCATTTCCCATCTTACTGCTACCTGTGAACCCATCTTTAAATTGTTACGCAAGAATCAGGATGTCCATTGGGATGAGAGTTGTCAAGAAGCTTTCGAGAGGATTAATCAGTATCTTCAAGAACCAGCAATACTCATACCACCAGTTCCCGGGAGACCTCTCAGTATGTATTTAACTGTGCTTGAAGGATCTATGGGTTGTGTGCTCAGACAACATGATGATACTGGACGAAAAGAACACGCCATTTATTACCTGAGCAAGAAGTTTACTGATTGTGAATCAAGGTATTCCTTACTTGAGAAGACTTGTTGTGCTCTTACGTGGGCAGCTCGACGTTTGAGGCAGTATATGTTGACACATTCTATGCTTCTCATATATAAGATGGATCTGATAAAGTACATCTTCGGGAAACCCGCACTTACAGGCAGATTGGCTCGGTGGCAAATGCTTTGGTCTGAGTATGACATCCAGTATGTCACACAAAAGGCTACCAAAGGTAGCATTCTTGCTGATCATCTCGCTCACCAACCATTGGAAGAATATCAGCCCATGAAGTTCGATTTTCCAGACGAGGATATTATGAAACTTGATGATGAAGGACCTGAACCAGGGGAGCGATGGACTCTCACGTTTGATGGTGCGTCAAATGCTATGGGTCACGGTATTGGGGCAGTTCTGACCTCTCCACGCAACACTCACATACCTTTCACTACCAGATTATGTTTTGATTGCACGAATAATGTCGCTGAATACGAAGCTTGTGTGATGGGCCTTGAAGCAGCCATTGATTTGAAGATCAAGATTCTTGAAGTTTATGGGGACTCTTCCTTAGTGATACATCAAGTACGGGGTGATTGGGATACACGACACCCTAATTTAGTTCCATACAGGGATTACATAGTTGAGTTTTTGCCCGCTTTCGATGAGGTCACCTTTGAGCACATTCCTAGAGAAGCAAATCAAATATCGGATGCTCTGGCCACTTTAGCATCAATGTTCAAAGTCAGTTACCCGAATCATGCACCCAGTATAAGGATCTGTCGTTACAAGGAGCCATCACACATTTTCCCTACTCATTGTCTCACAACTGAAGATGTATCAGATGAAAGGTTGTGGTACTTCGACATCAAAAGATATCTTGAGAAGAAAGAGTACCCCGAAGGTGCTACAATTTTTGATAAGAGGACTCTTAGAAGGTTGGCGTCTAAGTTTTTACTGTCAAGAGACGTTCTGTACAAGAGAAACTATGATTCAGTTATGCTTATATGTGTGGATAGACACGAGGCAGAATCCATTATAGGAGAAATACACGAGGGATCTTTTGGGACTCATGCCAGTGGGAATTCCATGGCCAAGAAAATCCTACGAGCAGGTTATTTCTGGATGACGATGGAAAGTGACTGTTGTGTATATGCCAAAATGTGCCACAAATGTCAGGTTTACGCAGATAGGATACATGTTCCTCCCACTCCTTTGAATGTGATGACTTCACCATGGCCCTTTGCAATGTGGGGTATCGATATTATTGGGCGAATCCAGCCGAGCGCTTCAAATGGACACAGGTTTATCCTCGTTGCTATTGATTACTTCACCAAGTGGGTGGAAGCGGCTTCGTACAAGAATGTGACCAAGCAAGTTGTCACTCGTTTCATCAAAAGAGAGATCGTATGCCGGTATGGAAATCCTAACAAGATCATCACTGATAAAGGGTCAAATCTCAACAACAAGATGATGAAGGAAATGTGTGAATAGTTCAAGATCGAGCACCGTAATTCGTCACCTTATCGGCCAAAGATGAAAGGGGCAGTCGAAGCTGCTAACAAGAACATAAAGAAGATCGTCCAGAAAATGGTGAGAACATACAAAGATTGGCATGAGATGTTGCCTTTTGCCCTGCATGGCTATTGAACTTCGTTGCGTACTTCCACTGGGGCAACTCCGTTTTCACTAGTCTATGGTATGGATGCGGTACTCCCGATCGAAGTGAAGATCCCTTCCTTAAGGGTTCTGATGGATACTAAACTTGATGAAGCAGAATGGATTCAAACGAGACTCGACCAACTCAATCTCATCGAAGAAAAGCGCCTGTCAGCCATTTATCACGGTCAGTTATACCAACAACGTCACAAGAGGGCATTTGACAAGAAGATTCGGCCTCGAGAGTTCCACCCAGGTGACATGGTCTTAAGAAAGATTCTCCTAATCCACACTGATCCAAGAGGCAAGTGGACTCCCAACTATGAGGGACCATACATCGTGAAGAAAGCTTTCTCAAGAGGTGCTCTAATCCCGACAAACATGGATGGGGAAGACGTTCCACTTCCAGTCAATTAAGACTCAGTCAAAAAATACTATGCATGAAAGGACCCGCTAAGTTGAAAAACCGAAAGGGAGGCTTAGGCAAAAGTTATGGCTAAAAAAAAAAAGAAAAAAAAGAAAAACCCGCTAAGTGGAAAACCCGAAAGGGTGGCTTAGGCAAAAATGGGTGTCTCGGTGGATTGAAAACCCGAAAGGGCGATCCAGGAAAAAATTAGGGACAAAAAGCGAGAGACTGCAGTCTGAAGATTCTTCACGTACACCCTCCTAATGTGGGATGGGTCAATCTAGCTATTATCCTTTGGAAGAACGGCACAAGGACGACCCAGGATGCGAAAACTATAACAATATCAGTTTTAATGGAAATTCGAGATTTTCTTATTTGCCATTTTACCCGTTGTATTTCTCTTCTTTTCCGCAACTTCCTCATTTATGAGTTGTTTCTATGTATGAATGCCCATTCATGGGCCAAACTCATTAATAAAAATTTTCCCTTCCATTAAAAAATCTTTGTTATGTTCTTTTACTTTATTTTTCGTATGCGAATCGTGATTCAAATTCTTTGTTAAGCATTGCATTGAAAACATTAAGTCAATAATAATCACGAGCTAAGATGTGAAACACTACATTACATGGATATGAAGGCATCCCCAGGGAATTTTGTGTCTTCCCAAATGTCCGGTCTTCTATGCAGGTAGCAAATCATAACGGTCACCTGGACCAAGATGTTATCCTCGTCACCTCCTTACAATCGACCGAGCGCCCGATTCTCCCACATGGAGAGACTTGAGGCATTGGTTGAGGTCCACGTCTCTTTTTCAGTTATTCACAAAAGTCCAACACGTGAAGGAAGTCAGATCAAGTCATTTCTCCTCAGCAAGATTTAATCCCCTGATGAACTCGACAAGGCTAACCCTTTTCTCTCAAATTTCAAGCACCAGTCCGTATTAGTACCTCAAGATGACGAGCAGCAGATCCCAATGAGTTTTTGGCACTTCACATACAATAATCATCATGACATACTGCATTGTATCCTTAAACGCATAGCACATCCATGGATCATCATGTCACACCTCAAATGCATATGAAGCATGAGTCATATCAATCCTAAATCAACAAAACGTCCTCACAAAGAATATCATCTTCATAATTCCCAGTTAACATCTGTCATTACATTACCAACCAAAATAAACCAGGGTGTTAATACGTCATACTCCCCAACTATCAGTACTCATTTTATCTCTCTTAAGGTCGTAGATCGTCCGTAGGTTTTACCATCGCGTTATGTTTTCAAGGTCGTAGATCGTCCGTAGATCTTACCTTCGTATTTTTAGGGTCGTAGATCATCCGTAGATCTTACCATTGCGTTATATTATTAGGGTCGTAGATCGTCCATAGAACTTACCTTCACTTTATCTTTCCTAGGGTCGTAGGTCGTCCGTAGAATTTACCCTCTCATCCTCTTATTTTTAAGGTCGGAGATCGTCCGTAGATCTTACCTTCGCATTTTTAAGGTCGTAGGTCGCCCATAGATCTTACCTTCACTTTATCTTTCCTAGGGTCGTAGGTCGTCCGTAGACTTTACCCTCTCATCCTCTTATTTTTAAGGTCGGAGATCGTCCGTAGATCTTACCTTCGCATTTTAGGGTCATAGATCGTCCGTAGATCTTACCTTCACATTTTAGGGTCGTAGATCGTCCGTAGATCTTACCATCACGTTATATTTTTAGGGTCGTAGATCGTCCGTAGATCTTACCATCGCGTTATATTTTTTGGGCTCGTAGGTCGTCCGTAGACTTTACCCTCTACTCATCTTGTTTTCGGGGTCGTAGATCGTCCGTAGATCTCGCCTTCGCTTTACCCTCTCCTCCTTTTGTTTTTAAGGTTGTAGATCGTCCGTAGATCTTACCATTGCGTTATATTTTTGGGGTCGTAGATCGTCCGTAGGTCTTACCATCGCGTTATATTTTTAAGATCGTAGATTGTCCGTAGATCTTACCATCGCATCATCTTTCTAAGGTCGTGGGTCGCCCATATATTTTACCTTCACTTTATCTCTCTTAGGGTCGTAGGTCGTCCGTAGACTTTACCCTCTCCTCATCTTATTTTTAAGGTCGTAGATCATTCGTAGATCTTACCATCGCGTAATCTTTTAAGGTCGTAGATTGACCGTAGATCTTACCTTCGATTCATCTTTCTAAGGTCGTAGGTCGCCCATAGATCTTACCATTGCGTCATATTCTTAGGGTCGTAAGCCTTCCACAGACTTTACCCTCGTGTTATCTTTAAGTTTCTTATGAATCCCACCTCCAGTCACCGCGACATTGTCAACCATATCTTTTCAGCCACTTTGCTGCCCACTCCCTCAAGAATCTTGTATTGACACCATTACCCCAGTACGAGCTACCCATTTTCAACCATGTTTTATCCATCATGACCAGTCCACCAGAAGACCAGTTTGTCTTTCCCCGGCAGAAATTCACACCAATGAATGGCACTCACACCATCTCTCAGGGCAAATTTCGGGTCCTGGTATTTAATCATCTTCCACCTTGAACTCTCGAAAGGCTGACGCCAATCTTGCCTTCAGGTTTAAGACGATTAAATAGGGGCAGTTGTCGTACCCTAATTTTGCCCTATCTCTTTTATTTTTGTCTGGCTTTGGACTTAGCATTCCATTTGCATCATTTTATTACTCAGTCATTTGCATATCCCGCATCTCATGGAATTAGGCGCTTTGGTTCGAGGTATTAGGGTTGCACCCTCTTTATGTCTAATTTTGTTTTAAAGTTTTCTTATCAGGTGAAAGGGAATTCTTCTGGTTCTCGATTAATGGATCGTGGAATGAATTTTGTCATCACGTTACAAGGTTGGTTCTCGCTCAAATTTATCAGAGCCTGGATTAGGGTTTATTTCCCTATGTGTGTTGGTCAAGATGCTAGGGTTTCAGGTCCTTTGTTTTTTTGTGAAGATGTTTCTTTCGCCTGCCTCGAATATGGCTCAAAGCTCAGGGCATTAGGTCAAGAATTTCATCTCCTTGCATTTCAAGTTTTCTTCTTAGAGTCTCTAAGCCTTTGAGTCGAGAGTTTGAAGTTTAAGTTGACGACTGTGAAGTTCGGGCACAAGAAATAAGGCTGAGGGGTTCATGATGATCAAGACATTGTTTTGGGTTGCTTAAGTTATAAGTTACTTGTGACGTGAGTCTCAAAGTTAAAGTTCTGTTTAAGAGTGCAAGTTTGGTTCGGGAGTGATATGAAGATAAGGTTTGGGTGACCGTTGTTTTGGGTTCGAATTAACCAAGGGGAATTAAATTCTTCAGCATTTATTTTGTTTCAGAGTTTGATTGGATTTTGAAAGATAAGGCACATGATTTCTTGAAGCTTAAGTTACAAAGTCAAGATGTTCATTCGAATTATTCAAGAAAGAATTTCAGAATTCAAACAAGATTCAAGAATTATTTGATCTCTACAACAAAGTTCATCATTAGTAGATTCACTCAAGTTTGTGTTCATTACATTTTTTTTGAGATAAGTTACAAGGCCTGAAATCACAAGTACAATTGCAGTTTACAAAACAAAGAAAGAATTAAATGTTTTGCTTCCTCTTCAAGTGACTTGTCCTCACTCCTTGCCATAGATTTTTCTTCATATTTCATCCTTGCTTGGCCTTGCCTTTTCACCTTCCATCTTGCTTGAAAAGAAAAACAAATAAGAATTTGTTGGTTAATTGAAAGTTAATCAAGAAGTGCCAAGCAATTTTTCTTCTAATGTCATCATTAGGGTTTGTGTTAGGAATCAGAAATGAAGGGTTTGCATTCAATCATGCTCAAAACCTCACAAACCATTTTGGTTTCATAAAAGTAAAAATTCACAAGTTTAATTCAATCATGGGCAACATTCCATCCATTGCAAATCACAACTGTTGTAGGTTCACAGAGGAAAAAATGGAGAAGAAACAACAACCGAACTCAGAATTACATCACATTCATCATAGGTATGACAGAAATAGTCCAAATTTCTGCAAAAAAAAAAACAAATCAAAACAAAAACAACACCTACTAGCCAAAACAGTTCTAAGCATTAACTGTCAAAAAACTATCCCAAACTTGCACCAAACTAGAAAACATGAGATGCAATTAGAAAGCATCAAAACAAAACAACAAAACAAGCAGCAACGCGAGCAGTAGGCTGCTAAAGTCAGAAAACAAGTGCAACAAGCCCAAAGATGCAACCAACAAGCATTGCATCACAAAAGCCGCAGGCTAGAAAACAAAAAGCATAAACTTTAACAAGGCAGCACAAATAACAACTCAGTGCAGAAACAGCAGCCAAATAATGCCAAAAACAACTGCCATGACATCAGAATAATAGCTACAAACACAGAAAATAACCCAAACTCTAAGTGTTTCATCATATTCCTAAACTCATAAACCCTTCAGAATTATGTAAAAAAAGCAACATCTTTATATCATAGAAATATGAAAGAGAAAAAGATAAAACCTGCATCATACGAAAACCAAAACAGCCCCACAGGCCAGTCCTGCAAAATTGCCAAAAATATACCTACAAACAAAGCCTAAGACCTGTTGCTACTACTGTGTTATTATTGTCCCAAACCTGCACTAAGAGAGCCAAAATTAGCACCAAAGTAGGCATAAGCAAAACCTGCGTTCTAATGCCACAAGTCAGCTTTCCAACAATGCTCAAATCTCATACACTTTCCCTCCAATTCCCACCTCTCAGCTGTTATAAAACAAACAGCCAAAGCAAAAGCAGGGATCCAAGATACAAAGCAAAAAAAAAACTGCAAAAGAAAGAACCAAGCCAGGAAACCAAAAATAGGGATCAGAACCAACAAAACCAAAGGGAGAGAATTTGGCACACAACCAACAAACCCAAAAAGAAAAAATCACTGCTCGAAATTTAGTCAATATCTTCCTTCACTGTTAAATGCATCCATTAACAGACCTCACCAACTCTACCACCAATAACCTCCACCATTAAATCTCCGCCATTACTATCCTCCAAAAAATCAACATCATAAAAGTCCAAACTTGTCCACTTACTGAGACCCCAACTCAGCACCACTGCTTTATCTAATAACAGATGAGCATAAAAACTCGTCACCAATCCTCCACTTCATGAACCTCAAAGTCGCATAACTGCTATCCTAGACATACCCTGAAACAAACACAAATACAGACCTCAATGGATACTCATTCAAATGCGACAAAAGCATAGTAAAAAGGGAGAAGTAGCAGCATAGTCAAGAACAAAACATAATCCAATACATAAGTTTACAAACCGTTTAAGCAGAAGTTAGAAGAGAAATTATTACCTCAGTGAATTTGTTCCTTTATGGCTTGGATTCTCTGGCATTCTTTCAGAATCTTCCCCTTCTAAAAACTCAGGTACGCACTCCTTCTTTCACAACACGCTCTTAAAGCCATCCACCTGAAATAAAAAAAAACAAGCATGCAAGCATTGAATATGGATGTAATCAAAATGCACAATTAGGTTTCTCAAAGGGGATTCTCCGATTATAGCACCTGTAGTATTAGGTTGATAATGGAGTCGCTTCATTTGAGCAGAGACGAGAGTGTTTCGAAGAATGAAGAAGGTCGAG